>JAVRXN010000010.1:81526085-81803585 GCA_033556935.1 Timema podura
ATAGGTCAACTATGACGTCTGGTTGATAGATCATGTCTATCGTTAGCAACGGATGGTTACGTGACATTCATTACCTTACAGTAGTTTTGATGAACTGTAAAATTTGTCTTCATCTTAAAGTATTATAAAGGTAGTTTCTCTTTGAAGAATATATACCGTATTATTAGTACAGCCCGAACAGACACCCAGTGCCAAAAAAAACCTATTAAAATAGATGATAATAATCAATATTAATAACATAAGAAGCTTATACCCTTCTCCTGTGGCCACATGATCTAAGGAATCACTCTCGCAATAGACTAGACTGCCGATGGCAGGGAGATTGGGGTTCGAATCTCGGTCGGATGTAATGAGGTTGGTTTTTCCTAAATGTTTTTACACTCTTCCTCCACGCAAATGTGGGTACACTCCCTATAATTCAACCTTAATCCCTAACATATTAGCTTAGTTAGTACAGATACGTATAGCCTGAACAGGTAGTAAGACGCTGTGCTAAAAAAAAAAGTAGATTTCTTCACATCTTACACTCATAGATAATGGATCTTATTTTTAAATATCAATTTATGGAAATTAATGGGTGATAACTAATCCCTTAAAAAGGGGGGATGGATTTTGGTTAATTTTTAAAAATTGAACCATTCTATCCTCTCTATCAAAAGCTACAACTGTCGTTGATTTGTTAATAATTATTAATTGGTTTTATTTTAGTGCCAGCCTTATATTGTCCACGGCTATATATATATATAGCTATATATATGGCAATATATATACATATACGGCTCTCTCTCTATATATATATATATACATATATATATATTATACAATCAAAACTATGAAGCGGATAGCCCAAATGGGTAGTAAGACGCAGTGATAAAAAAACTATGTAAATAATAATTTAAAAAAATAAAACCTACTATTAAAATCAAGTTGAACTAAAAAGTAGAAATACATTTTCTTCTATTTTCATACTTTTGGTATGAACATAAATAAATTTAGCATTTGACCACCATTTCGTTTTTAATTTAGTTCATGTGAATACCGTCGATGGCAAAATATGATGAATGGGTGCCCGAGTACATCGAAGTTATATTGACAAATTCTATCAAGTAAAGTAGAAGGTTTTTTATGCCTCAAATATGTGTCACTAGATTAAACGCCCCTAAATTATTTTATAATTGACTATTGTAAGACCAAAACATGTTTAAAATATTATAATATTCATAAAATAACCTGAAATATTGTTAAAGCAACAAGAAGTAAGTTAGGCAGATAAAATAAAAATGCTTAGAAAACATCTGAGCTATAGTATCATCGTATTAAACTTTTTAAAGCTAAGACTTCATATTTACCTCTTTACCGGAATTTGACTTAACTTAAGAAGGGCATTTAAATCAAAGAGTGGAGATTACACATTGCTTATTAATTTTTTACTGAAGTTGAAATAATTGAAAAAAGTTTAATGATAATAAACCATATTTTAATAAAATTATTGTTAGTCAAATTAAATTAAATTTACATCCAAAATAATCACTTAAAATGTCTTGCTACCTAAATAAGATTTTTTATCTTAGATTCTTAAAATTTTTCATTTAAATGTAAACTATTTAAGCAAATATGTTTATTAATTTTTGATGATCGCATACATTCCCCCAAAAGAGTATTGGCTAGGGTAATATATTGCATAAAATTAGTTAACGTCTTATGCATTTGTACGATTCTATGGACAAACTATACGTTTTACTTTATATTTTAAAGAAATATTACTGGTGCTGTTACTGAAATAAAAAATATAAAGTTTCGATTTTATTTACAACTTTTTTTTAGTTTATAGAATGTATTAAATTAAAGGGATGAGATATTTCCAACACTCAAAGGATCGTTCATTAAAATACAATTCCTATTTTAAGCATGTTGAAGCAATCACTTTGATCTTTTTTTTTATTTAGTTGAAATCTAGGTTCATATAATAAAGGTAGAACAGTACTATAATCAAAGACATAATGTTGGTTGAATACTACTCTACCTGGTAAAAAAGTAATGTATTGTTATCAGATATATCTGTGTACAAGTGAGCTTAATAACTAGTAGGATAAAGGGGAGTTTTGTTATGTACCCTACTGAAGGCATATCAATCCAATATTCTGTGCGGTCCGTGGATTATATGAGCCAAAATACAATGCGACAAATTATTATTTTTTATAAACATCGTAGAAATATACAATTTGGGAATGTGACGATTAAAAATTTGACATAATTTGGGGAAATCTAGAATGTGAGGTAGATGTACTGAGTATGTATTATTTCTAAGCTAGGGAACGATTTAAAAAAAAACTATTGAATTCACGTACCAAAAAAAGTGTAATGGTTAGGGGAATATACGTGTGTGAACAGATATTTGTTGCTCATTTATCAACAATTAATTATTGTAGTGATTTCAGCACAAGAATCAAACCCCAACATTCACACTATTGGAGCAAATAAAATATTTCAAATTGGTGGGGAAAAAAAGATAGCAGGAATAATATTGTAGTTATATTCATTTTAACTTTAGTAAGGAGAAATGTAAATTGAACATTTTTGTAAGGAACGTACTTTATAAAAACAGATCAATGGTTTTTACAATAAGTTAATATAACCTCAAAAGTGAGTTAAGAGATAGTTTATTGTAGAAGATTGAAAAAGAAAAAAGTTTTGAAGAAAAATATTAGATAAAAAATAATTAAAAGAAATATTAGAAGTTATTAAAGATAAAATCTTATGTCATGTATGATCAATTATATATACACAACCACTCCTTGATGATACTAATTATTAAAAAATTACAGATTAAAATAGTTATAATTAGGAGGGTTAGAATAGTCCCAGATTCTGGTAAAATAATTCAAGAGTTAAATTATGATATGACTTGGTCAAGGATCCGTCAATTATGATAAAGTATAAACATAGTAATCCTATGAAAGATAATTCCACTAAAACTTAATAAAAAGTTTAGCAACTAGAAAATAAATAACAGGGTGATTAGATGAATAAATACCAGTTAATATATCATGGCATTAAAAGACATTGTGAAACACATGTAAAAGATAAAGGAATAGAAATTCTATATAAAAAACAATTAAAATTAATTGCATATAAACATATTAAAATACATTTTAAAAATTAGAAATAATATGGATTCTATGTTGATAGAAAAGAATAGTAATAAAATAGGAGTAAATTATCTGTGCTAAAGAGGTACAATGTAGGTGCAACCACCGTAAAAGTTATATAATACAAATTAAATTTCAAACAGATTTTGTAGACTTATTATTATTATTATTATTATTATTATTATTATTTATTATTATTATTATTATTATTATTATTATTATTATTATTATTATTATTATTATTATTATTATTATTAACAACACCGCGTCTTACTACCCGTTCGGGTTATACGCACTTACGCTAATGTGTAATGGTAGGGTGATTGTGAGATGAAATGGAGGACCTACAGTTTAACGTGGAATCCGAACCACAGTGGAGGCCTGGCACTCCTCACATTCACAAGTTGTGATTAATACACGTCTTGTCAGAGGTGAAGGAAGGGTTTGGCAATCAGATAGATCCGTGCCGGGACCGGGGATTGAACCCCGGACCCGCAGCACAGAAGTCTGACACCTTACCCCTAGACCACCAGGTCACCCTTTGTATACTTAAAAGATTGGAATGTAAGTTATACGTATATAAAGTCTAAGATGTCATAAAAGAAGTATACATTATTGAAAACTGATAAAATAGTTTTGAAATAATAATTAAAGGACGTTCCTTAGCTGGAGTGTTTTGGTTCCTCTCCTTAACATCAATCCAGCCTAAAGGCATCTAATCACCCTGTTATTATTTTCTAGTTGCTTAACTTTTTAATAAGTTTTAGTGGACTTGTCTTTCATAAGATTACTATGGTTATACTTTATCATAATTGACGGATCCTTGACCAAGTCATATCATAATTTAACTAATTGATCATACATGACATAATATTTTATTTTTAATAACTTCTAATATTTCGTTTAATTATTTTTTATCTAATATTTTTCTTCAAACATTTTATTCTTTTTCAATCTTCTACAATAAACTATCTCTTAACTCACTTTTTAAGCTATATTAACTTATTGTAACAACCATTGATCTGTTTTTATAACGTACGTTCCTTACAAACATTTTCAAGGAATATTATTGCTTTAATTAATCTAAAAGTGCGTACAACCCGAACGGGTAGTAAGACGTGGTGCTAATAATAATTAATCTAAAACCCGCTTCGGTGGTCACATGATCTAAGGCGCTACTCTCACAGTAAACTAGACTGCCGATGACAGGGAGATTGAGGTTCGAATCTTCGTTGGGTGTACTGAGGGTGGTTTTTTCAAAATTGTTTTCCATTATCTCTCCACGCAAATTTGGATACACTTCATTTAAAATATAGCCTTCCTAACGCCTAAAATCATTAGTGTAGTTAGTACATAAGCGTATAACCCCAACAGATAATAAGTCGCAGTGCTAAAAAAAAAACTAAATATTATTTTTTTGTATTCTTTGTAAGATACTAGGTTGGAGTTATTTTTAACTTAATATGGGGAAAGGTGGCTTATCAGTATTTTCACTTTTCAACGTGACCCTTAGGATCAAATGAGTTGGACACACCTGCTTTACTGGATTCAATAAGGGTAATTCTACCCCTCTAGCCCTCGCTCCTCCTCCCCCCAAAAAACTGTTCTATATCAATCTTCTATCAAGGTGTATTTTGATAGATAGGCATAAAATGTGCGTTTCTTATCCATTTCCCTTTATATTTATTAGGTTAATGTTCCGTTGATCAACTTTTATACTCATCATCGTCATCCTATTCTCTTTGTGTTGAATTTTTAAGTAGTTAAAATAAAAAGCACAAGGTCACTAAAGCGTACTAAGGTACACATATTTTCTAGCCCTATTTTATGCATTCCATTAGAGACATTTGACACTCTTGTGGGTTATATTTAAGATCATATTACTAAAGGACAGGGGCGCCGCACCGGAACTTTTTTTGTCCAAAGGTGGAAAAGGAGAGGGGAAATGACGTTATGTCTAGGTAAATCGAGGTTGAGTAAAAAACATGGTGGTGGGGTTTGGGGGGTCCAAAATGATGCTATGTCTATGTTAAGCTTGGTTGAGTAAAAACACTGGGAAGGGGGGGGGGAGGAGGTAAGTTACGTTATGTCCCGGTTAATATAGGTGGAGTAAAAAACACGCGGGGGAGGATCAAAAGATACATTTGTGAATTTTTAAAATGTTAATATCCCCTTTTTCGTCTCTTGGAGATCGTATTTGAATTATTAATATTTTGTAGTAGTTTTTACACATATCCTCTGTTGTAAAACTGTGTAAAATTTCAGCTTTCTAGCTAATAGGGAATTGGAATTATTAGTGATCTGCACCAGTTTCCATTCAGTCTAATGCGTTGGTCTCGAAATATACAGTATAATATTATGTTTGCGCTGTCTTTCTAAGTAACTTCTATGCCGAGTTTCAGCTTTCTATCTATTCAGGATGTAGTATATATAGTGATGAGTGAGTGAGCGAGTGAAGGATTTCTCTAATATATATATACATATATAATATACAATAATTATATATATATAATATTACAAATGAATATTGATAGGATGCATTATATTATTTTACATGTTTTCGTACGTTTACAATCTCGCTGTCAAGCCCTTTGTTATGGGTCACTTAGCCCACTCTTAACTGGATCCATCATGCCGGTTGCCTCTTGTGTCTTCCTGTTGACTATCGACCACTTGCTCCTCTCGGTCTTCCAAATATATGTTTTAATTTGGACGATCGGTTTTATGTAGACCACTTTATCCTCCTATACTTGAGTTTGTCGAGCTTGTGGACCAGTTTGTTGTCGACCACTTTGCATGGTGCCTGCCCGGGGTGAGAATACGACGTGTCTGTTACGATCTCCGAAACAAACACTGTCGTGGGTCAGGAACACACGAATGATGGAAATTATGGATCATATCAATGCTCGCGATGGAATGAGGATTGGATCTGTTGAAATTTGGTTTCAACCATGCCAGTGTGTATTGTCACCCACTCTAGCTCTGATCGCGACGGGGATACGATTCGAGTATGGACCCAGCTCAGTATATTACACCGTAAACGTACTAAACAAAATTGTAAGTCCAGAATATTGTGTCTTTTGAACATCCATTTTTGTACAAGATAATAGTAATTGTGATTATAATGAAATATCTAATACATTGTAGGAAATAGAACACGTCCTATATAGGCCATTTATATAGCGCAACTTTTGAGCTGTAAACAAAGAAAGATAGCTCTGTTATTCGCTAGACCCCCTTTCTAATGAATGGTTGTATTTTTTTATTAACAACTTAATACTTGATCTTTCCTAATATGATTCTTTAGAGAATTAACCCCATATAATGGTTTTCGACTATTTACAAAAAATTCAATTTGAAAATAATTATGTACTTTTATTAATAGAACCTAGGGATTAGTAGGTAAGTATTTATTAGAGTATGTATAATTTAAAAATGTGTATTCAATTATTATCAACCATAAAGAAGGTCAAAGAAGTACCATATTGTTCAAATATTGTATGTAATATTACGTGGCATATGAACAATTTTTAAGTAAACTTTTGTGCAATCAATGTGATCAGGATGTTTTCCAATAGTTTGGACGTTAAATTACAGTATGTCGTGTGTGCCGGACTTGAAACCAGACATACTTTTGGACCCACTCGGCTAGATGTTTCAAACGAGTCAGAATTCGGCATTTAAATTATCGATTGAAGGACTATCATGCTAAGGAAACGTAAATTTGTACTAAATTACCAGAACGACTTAAGTGGTTCGGGATCTAACATGACTCGAATCGAGGTGCATCATGACATATTGAAAAACCAAAATATTTTTCTTCACAAGTCCTTTTTAAATAGAATGTTAGGTCTCTCGCATCTTAACTCTAGATCCGCAGCCAGACCGACCTCTTGGTCTAGTGGTCCGTTTCCCTGGCTACGGATCTAAAGGTCCCGGGTTCGTTTTTCGGTGGTGCCATAGGTATTTTTCACGAAAGAGGAATTGTTCCTATGGTGTTATGCTGGATTAGCTATTAAATCTTTCTTTGAAATATTCTAATAACATTTTGCATGTCAAAAATCTTTGATTTCACTTCTTTTATATTTGTAAAATATTTTGTATGAATTTGATATCAACAACATTTTGTCCGTTGTAGATATTTTGTATAAAATATAAGTGTGTTATTGGTTTTTTTTTTGGCAGGCCTCCTATGAAGTACAAATATTTAATTTTTGTTGTTTGGAGCTCACTATTTTTGGTTGATAGTGTGAATATTTAAAAAAAAAACCTTACCTAAATATGTATATGTGTGTGGTCCATAACCAGAATCTCACCCGGTAGATTAAATGAAAATAACTAAATGATTGGTGATTCTTCTCCTATTTATCTTGGCCATAATTATCGGCTATTACGATACCTTTCTTGTACAGAATCTCAGGGTATCTAGCCCACCTTACTCAAACATCATTAAATGGCCACAATCCTTTGAGCTCACCAACAATAACACATAATAATATACACATTTAAAGAGACACAAATAATACAATACTTAGAAATTTTAGCCTCTTGTATAACATTAAAAGTATGATCAGGGAAAATAAATGAAAAATCAATAAATAATATATTGGGTATTATTACTAAGGAGAATGATTCTCAAATCAAAATTTCCTTCCTATGTTACACCAAACTAAATATAAATGTTATTATTACGCAGAGGTAAATATTTCATTTCAATAAAATGAAAAATAAGATATTGCTAACTATCATGAAAATAAGAAATAAATACTAAAATTTATATCAATATTCATGTACTGTTGAAGACATCATTTTGCAATTTTATTAAGTCTATTATTTAAGATAATTATATAGTGTGTTTAGGATATAATAAAGAAAGTTTATTGTGGTGATCTGAATTAGTCTTTTTACAATATGATAAATATCAATATGAGGATTGAAGATGTTGAAGATGAATAAGGAAATGTTCTAGTCTCACCAATAATGTTTCTTCAATAGTAAAACAAATGATCCCAGAAAAATATACATCATCTGGAACTCATAAAAAATTAACTTGCAAATAACAATACGTATAGCTATACACTACAACTGAAGAGTAGCCAGATCAATATATCATAGAGTTATAGCTTGGTTGTAAAGTTGAGGCAGTTATATCTTTGCTAAAGTATCAAGACTTATCCTTGGATATAAAGAAGACTTTATTCAATGGTCCATTATATTAATAAAGAATAGCTTTTGTGAGTGTGCTTAGCATAAGAAATGTGGAGTGAAAAGATTTTTAGCTCACGACAAATCTACTTTTTACAGTTATATTTTGTGCTCTAAGATATTGTCATACTTCGAAACACCTCGTTTTGCTTTCTGTAGGACTCAAATTTAACACTAATAGGACATGTTTGGGTCGGGTTCTTTAGGCCTACTTGATGACTTCAATCAATGTCGTCCAAGCCTATATTAGCAATATTCAATTTGTTGTGAATTATCTCTAACACTAGAACATGCGTGGTTTCACCTGCTCTCTTAAAGATTCCAAAAGCATGAATACTGTTTCGCCTTTGGTATCGTTACAGATCGTCTTTAGCTTTATCAATCTCCCATTTCAAATTATAAAACTCCTTATAATGCATCTTTAGCTCGCTGGTAAAATTCTTGTTCGATTCAAAATAAAATTGAAGAGTGAATTAATTGATCTCTTCCACAACAGAGAGTGTCACGGCCTCCATGATACTGGTAACGAGAAAATAAATAATATATTTATTGGTCCTATACCTTAGCTCAGTCAGTAGCGTGTCTATATACTGAGATAAGGGTCCTGAGTTTGTCTCTCGGCATTGTCGAAAAATTTATCATTGGTGAAATGTATCCGGGAGGCCGGCTGTTGTGTTTGTTCTAGATTTAAGTTATAAAATAAGTCGTTTGCTGGTATAATCAGCTGGTTCAGAAAGTGCACGTTGAATATCTCAACTTAATGAAAAATGAAAAATATATTTATTTTGCAAGGCCTCCAAAGCTCACTCTAGCACCAAGGCAGTGCACTGAGTATACAATTTCACTTTGATATAAGTTGAAAATAACACACAGCTGTGAAGTCAAAATTACTACCAGTATACTAATCAGACAATATTACTGAAGCTGTTGTTACATAATAACACTTTTAAACAAGAATTTAACACCTAGACTACTCAAATGAACACGTGTCGAGACACACATAAGCCAACTAGTCTAACATGTTACTACTAACTGTCTGATCACTGGAAGTAAAGAGTAGCCAGAACAATATATACCGTGAACTTCCTTCCATCTGTGAAAATGAAATGATATGAAGAGATACATTGACATTACAAACATTTGATATTAAAGGACAACGTGGTTCTTATTAATATTTTATGATAGTTATGATGATAAGTGATTATTAAAAATAGTTTAAGCTAGTGCTTAGTGTCAAAAAAGTTATAGATAATACAAAATGTATGGGCGTTTAGAGGCCACAGCCATTTGCTTTAGCGTAAATAGAATAGGGGAAGTCCTTATCGCTGAGTTGAAGTATTTGTCGCAGACGGACTTCCGTTCCAGTTGATCGATGGACTTTGGATTTGATTGGAATAATTGCCAGGCATAGGGTCGTTACATTATTATTTGTTTTATTACCGCAACTTACTAACCGTTCAGGTAACGTGCTTATGTACTAATTACGCCAGTGTGTTATGGATGTGTAAGATTGAATTTAGAGGAATGATACCAGCATTTGCGTAGAGGAAGGGTGTAAAAACCACCCTCAATATACCCGACCAGCAGTCCAGTCTATTGTGAAAATGACGCCTTAGGATGGAAGCGTACATAGCCTACAATTTGTAATCATTTGACTATTCAATCGTTTATCAAAAAGCTACGGGCTAATATGGGATTGAGCATACTATTGATGCGATTAAACCACGACAGAGACGTCAAAAGTCGGTCAATGAGGTGACTAAACAGTTAAACAACCAATTTTATACAGCGCTATATTCACGGTATTGTATTGGCATGTGCTTACAGTACTAGCGATTAAACTGTTGCGGGTCAACTTCTGCACTTATGTTCTGTTGGTGGCTGATAGTCTCACGGAAAGGTCACGTCCAATTCCCAGCGTTATGGCAGGAATAATTACAGATGAAACTGAAAACTTATTTTAAGTAATAGTGGTATAGAGGGACCAATCAATGATATAAGATCGTCAAACTCGATAAGCTCATCCAATTATAAATAAAAATAATTTGTCTTGATAATTTTTTAAGTCTAAACGTAGCATATGAGATTTTCCCCTTGTCACTCTTTCACTGAATAATGGATGAACACAGAATTGCCTATTTCCTTTCTTTCTCTGTATAGTAAAGTAATACACAAGCGAGTGACAAAGTCTTCCGTCTGGTTTATCGGTCCAGGATCAAATTATGCTATGCCAGGTGTTAATAAGGGATTTTTTTTATAAATGGTTTCTTACTTTCCCTTCACACATCTGTGGGTGCATTTACTTTCAAGTTTATCTCCCTCATCTCTACCTCATTAGTGCAATTGAATGCGGATAGTCCAACCGATAAAACAAATTAGGTAAAGATAAAGCCTCTCCCCTTGGATTAGTAGGGGGGAGGGTATTTTTTTAAATCTATTATTAAATATAATTTTACAAAAAACAGATATATTTCCTAGAACGAGGCGTGTGTAAAGGTGCGCTTGTTTCTGGTTCCTGTTGATGACGTCATAGACGTTCATGTCACAGGTACGAACATGAAACTCAATTCCCATATCCTTATATTATGCACCTTATCTCCCCCACTTTTTTAATTTTGTAAACTTCTCATTTTTTACTATTTTATATTTTTAAATAATTACGGTACACAATAGTAGTGAACCACTGGTGTAGGGGAACCTTGGTTCAAAACCGGGTGGTGGAAACGAAGAAGTTTACAATTTATGTGTTCGTCCCGCTTGTTTATTGATATCCAATGCCTTTCTGTAAAACATTTTGAAGTTCGACTATTGATTGATTATATGTGCGGGTCCGCAACTGAACTGTTTCGTCGTGATAAAATTCGCGAAACGAACATCCCCTGTATGATTGATTTCACGACTAAATGTGGCAACGATCGTATGTACCCGTTTCAGTGTCTGCATGTTCTAAGTCTCTAAGTTGTCACACTTTCAATAGGTTGGACTGCCGGTGATGGAGAGACCTAGGTTCTAACCTGGTCGGATGTACTGAGAGTGATTTTTCCTAAATGGTTTTCCACTTTTCCTCCACGCAAACATGGGTACACTTCCTCTGAATTAATCCTTGCTCATCCCTAACACATTAGTGTAATTAGTACATAGGCGTATAACCCTGGCGGGTAGTAAGACGTGAAGCTAATATAAAAAATATTGTGTGTATGCGCGTATCCAGAGTTAGACCATGCGGCCAACAAAGCGGGTGACTTTACATTAAAAGCAATATTTTGGTATATATAGAAAAACAAATATAACTTTCCCGTACCATTGGCCACGGAATATAAATTTCAAGCAAATTTAGTCTGATTTATCGGTGATGAGGAGGACTTTGAATCCTGACCGAGTGTATGGAAGGTGCTTTTTTCCCTAAATGGTTTCCCACTCTATCTCCACACATTTATGTATGAACTTCCTCTTAATTAAACCTTAATCGTACCTACCCTTTCAATATGTGGATAGCCAGGACATGGAGTAAGACGCAGTACACACAAGGTGACCAGGTGCCTTTGAAGCAAAGGAGCAGATAAGGACTTCGAAGTTGTAGGACGTTACAAAATAAAAGCTCAAAATTTACACTACTTGTACAAACTCACTGTGTTTTATAGCTAACATATTACTCATTTATTGTTCGATAAAATATATTATTCAGATTAACTTATCTTTTTTTAATGTTTTGTTGTTTTACAAAATATACCTATAATACTCTATAACAAGTCAAAATTTTTAAAATTATTCTTAATCAAAAACAAACCCTTTACTGAATTTACATTCAAATGATTTATCTCATTTGTCTATTGTACAGAAATCAAGGAAAAAATTTCTCAACATTTACATTATGTTTGAAAAAAAATCCGCATTTTTTAATAGTTCTCATGAATCGCATCCCTAATGTTTGCTATTCTCAAAATATTTTACCCACTTATCATTACATGAAACATTTTCAAAGTATAAATGCGCAAGTCACACCAGAAAATGACAAAATGTATCTATTATGTCAAAATGTAGCACATTTGGTAATTTTTGAAAATTTCTCCCGGACACCGGAGGGTTGTAATGTAGGACATATCCGGTAAAAGGAGGAAGTTTGATCACCCTCAGTACACATGGGAATAAGGTAAATGGCATGCTTGCGGTTCTTGAACAGCAGACTGTTAGATTGATTGATTTTCTCTAGAGCATTCATGATAGTAGTTAGTGATAGCAAAAATAGCCAGATATACTCTGATGAATCGATTCGACAAACCAAATGATTTGTAAGACCATTAGTTGAGTACATATTAAACTCCACTTTCTATTAAATGAATCCTTAGCTTACCCTGAAAGATAGCAAGCTTACCTTGCATGATTCCACTATATAGGACTAAAATATAGGACATATAGGACTATATATATAGGACTATAATGTAATTCATCAAGATCAAACTGCCAACTTTCAGGGTGAACCGAGCTTAAATAAAAGCAAACTATAAAAAGTCCAGATAGCCACTTTTGCTTTTGTATATTGTCAATCTAGCGTTCAGGGGATTATCCTTTTCAATATTTTAAGTTACATTTTTAAAAAATGTCACAGCGAGAAATAATAATAATGGTTTGTCTGAGCTACATCAATCTCTAGCTCAGTTTGCGGAAAGATTAGTGGTACTAATGTCCGTTGCCCATAGGAGCCCAAATATACTAATCTTGCAGCCTTTTCGTGGAGGATCTTTACATGTTCCGATGAGATGAGGGGATGATGATAGTAAATTTGACGGGGTGGAGCCAATGAAGATATTTACCTGACTTAAGCCTAATTAACCATCCCCTGGTGACCATGGGAATTATTCATTTTTTTTTTTAGAAAAATCCCCCGGTACCACGATGGAATTGAACCCTGGACTTATATGTCAGCATCCGGGAGCTCAGACACTGTACCACGAGACTGGTTAAAGAGAAATAAAACAAGAGTAAAATACATTCATCAAGCATGTCTTTGTCCGTTTAGACTGTTGGGCACAGGTGAATTAAGCTGTCCTAGTCAGAAACGAATTAGTCCAATGAATTTATGTCTGGAAATGACAGTCCACCATATTGTAGTGGTCGGAAAGAGGATTAATTGGTTTAGCTTGTCTAGGCTTTCCAGATTATTCATATTGAAAACTTTGCTAGAGTTTGAACATGAAAATGTTAGGGGCGAGGCGTGACCTTTTTAGAAAGTGTTAAAATGTATGTATCAACAACGTAAAAAAACCTTACAGCAAATTTTTAAACTTAAACATCCATTTTTTATTTGCAAAACAATTATTTTACTTTGTATGTCTTAAAAGGGACAAATATTCATCCAAACCCAAATGTAATAAATAGTGGTACTTGTTTGTCAATCAAGGAATAAAAACAGCTTACATGCATAACTAACCGGCCCCATGGTATACTGGTCAGATTATCTGCCTATGATGTTAGAGGTCTCGGGTTCGATTCCCGGCTGGTATCATGTGTATATTTCCCGAAAGGGGAATTATTCCAACGGTCACTAGGTTTTGATTAATTAGGCTTAAGGTAGGTTTAAGATTCCCACTGGTCCACACTTCCATATTCACTATCATCCCATCATCTCATTGTGAGTTCGACTTGTATAAAACCTCAATAGGTGTAACTTGGGCAACGTTCTGTGCCTCCAGCTTGTTAAAAGTCTACACGCACAGGCAACCGAACAAGTTAATATATATCTCTCCCAATCAAAGATGCTATACGCTTAAAAAAAAAACCAAAAATCATAATGTATAGAGATTTATAAAAATCGTGTGCAACTGGATTTTAAACAACCCCCTTCTCCGGATTCAAAGTGACTTGCAGCGGTTGAGGAAAGGTGGAAAGGTGTAGTACCATCGGCTCATTAGATGAGTAGTAAAAATAATGAAGCTTAGTGTTTAAAACTTAGATTAAGTGTTTCAAAATAATTCTTGTTATTATACAAACTTTGATATTCAATTTTTAAATTTTGGGTGATCAGAAAATTATCCTTCCACCTTTTCCTAAAAGTATAAAGTGATTTTAAAGCTTTAGCTTCTGACCGTAAAACATTCCAAACCATAGCCTCTTGGAAGGTAAATGATTTTTTGAAGTATTTGGTTCGATACCTGTGTACTTGTATAGAGGCTGTATTTCGTATTTTGTAGTTATTAAAAGAAGATATCAAAGTCACTTCTTAGAAGATATAGGTAGGATATTTTGATAATTTTGATTTTAAAGTTTTATAAAGCCATAAACTAGAATTAAAACACGTTAATTTTCCATAATATGCCACGCAAAGTTTTTTTTAGGACTTGCTAATATGATATATTTTTTTAGGTTGAAAATAAATCTTAGGCATGAGTATGAGATATTTTTTTTTACTTTCTGTTTTAAGCTTTTATCCATGCCAAGGATAAGTTCTGAAGAGTAGTCATAGTGTGACAGAACCAATCATCACTTATATTTGATTTTATGTTACCTAATAGTATGTGTTTGAATTTATAAAGAAACAATAATACGATATATTTATACAAGATTAGTCATGGTTTCTTCAGGCTAGATTTTAGTCAATTATACTCCTTAGGTGTTGCCCTAGGTGGTACCCTAGGTATCAAAACACTATAAATATGTATGTCTGGATATACACATATTCTTCGCAGCAAATTTGCTAGCATTAAACTTCAGGGAGTTTAGCTTGCACCAGTCAGACAAAATACTTTAGACATCTTGATAAATATCTTCAGGTGTAAATGAAACGTAACGTTGATTGTCATCCGTGTACTGATGAGAATCGAGACATTTAAGGCATTTTGGCATTTGTTATTTAAGATACGTAGACTGACAAGATAAGGGACCTATTATACAGCTTTGTGAGACTCTTGCAGTTACCGGTTTCAAGGCTGAAGAGACCAATCCACTAGAAACGTTTAGCACTACCTTTTGCTGTCGTTCAAGTTAATTGTTTCAGAGCCATATTACAACACACTCTGTCATAGCTTCTGCCCTTACTAGCTTCTAAAAATGCTGTCCCCTATTTGACCACTAAAGACACTGTGTCCTTCCTGACTGCAGTCGTAAAGGTGATTTCTATAACCCCATGGCCCTCAGGAAATGATCCACCAATCGGAATCTAGACCGTCACACTTTCTATGAAAATTTATATAAAAAACCGTGACAATACTACCTCAGTTTTGTCTACCTTTCACTTCGCTAGTTAAATAGTTCTGAATACAAACTTCAGACAGGAGAAATATTTGAAAGCAAAATCTTACAACATAGTTTTTTTTTCAAACAGTGGATACGCTTCGCCACTGAAACATATTTATTTCAATCCTTTTGGTAGTTTTCGGTATAATATGTGATAGTTCTCTGATTTTCACTACTAAAGTATTATTACCCTTGAAAAAAATAGCCTACTATGCAAATGTGTGTATCAATTTACACTTGTTAAAACACACATTTACACAAAATAAATGGTACGACACAACCAAACACACTTTCTCATATAGTCTATTTTAGTTTGGAACAAAATATTTTCTTAATTATCCTATCAATAAACTAATTCTGTGTTATTCATCTTGTAAAACACTCCATAAATATCCATTATGAACAAAACTACTTTTTAAAAAATTTTGAATTTTCCAAATACCCCTGTGTTATTCATCTTGTAAAACACTCCTTAGATAACTATTATGAACAAAATTACTTTCCAAAAAATTTTGAACGTTCCAAATACCTCTGTGTCATACATATGGTAAAACACTCCCTAGATAGGTACCCACTATGAACAGAATTACTTTTGGAAAAATTTTGAATTTTCCTAAATCAACTATGCATAATATTATAGCTCTAATCAAAATCACAAATTTACCTTGAAGTATGACCATAGCATCCATATATCAAGTCTGAACTTGATCAATTCAATAGTGTCAGCATTCACCCCAAGTATGGCAAGACATATATATATATATTGGCGAGAGAGAAAGAGAGAGAGAGAGAGAGACGTAATGGTAAACCCTCTGCTTTTAGCTCATTGGCACATACATTACGACTCAAGAAAATCTAGAAGAGGTGAAATTTCACAATTCCAATGCTATCGCTATATAATCAAATAGAAAAGTATTTAAGAAGTAACATGTGTCGTATTAACATAACCAAATGTAAATATCCATTACATCATAGGGGCGAAATATATCAGAAGTGCGCCAATGAACTCTGGAATGGCACTACATCCAAAATCCTTGGTAGAATAAGTTCCAAGTAGTAATAAATACATACCTGCATCATTGGGCACGTAGAATTAGCCCTAGGTGTCAACCTTTTTTATTTTGCCCATGGCCAGCGTACGGCTTTCATGCGCCCTAGGCAAGACTTTAATAATAATAATAATAATAATAATAATAATAATAATAATAATAATAATAATAATAATAATAATGATAATGATAATGATAATGATAAGGATGATAATAATGATAAATGATAATAATAATGATGATAATGATTATAATAATGATAATGATAATGAATAATGATGATAATAATGATATAATAATGATGATAATAATGATGATAGTAATAATGACGATAATAATAATGATAATAATAATAATAATAATAATAATAGTGCCAAAATACCGGACGAAAGAAAAGAAATAAATAAAAGAAAAAATAAATAGCCCCAAATCAACCATACACCATCCCCCTTAATCAATGTATGCAAAATTCTTCCCTTTCCTTTTTATTAATATTTTCAGTTGATTAAACATAAAATTAATTCGCTGACAAAACGACCCCGAATGTCATAAAATCATAAAAGTGATTATGTTGTGAATCTTTTTTTAAAATATATTCTTGGTATTAGATAAATTATTTAGAGATTATTTTTTATTTAGACCTAGTTATCAGCTTATTTAATTTAAATAATTATTTTTACACTAAAAAAATACACTTAGTTGTAATGCGCCCCTAGGACATTTATGCCCTAGGCCCTGGGTTTGGCGGTGACAGAGAGGTTAAGAACTTTCAATCGGGTGTACTCCATGTTTTAGCTAAACGGATTTCCACTCACCCTTCATACAAATATGGGTCAATTTCGTTTAAACTCTAGCTTCCTCATACCTACCTCATGAGTGTAAATATGTGGATAACTTGGACGGGTAGTAAGACGAGGTGCACACAAGCTTTTACATTCACATTTCTAAACAGGTATTCTACGCTCACCCACGTGGATGGACATGTGTTGCTACACATAGTAAGTACCAGGGTTTCTACCAAAAGTAGATCTCCCACGTCCTCAAAGAGACTGTCTGGGCCTGTTTCATAGTCAGACTTAGTACTGCCTCAAGTATAGCGCTACACTAAATACAAGACGACACTTGCCTAGATCATAATTGATTGGTTCAATTTCATATGGCCATTCCATACGAGTTTAGGTAGGTATCGTCTTGTATTTAATATAGCGCCGCACTTGAGGCGTACTAAGTCTGGCTATAAAACTGGCCCTCTGTCTTGTTATTTAGGCCTATAGCCTTTGGTACGGGAAGATCTCGCATAGTTTAGTTCTAATATAACTTTAGACTTAGGCAAACCAAATTTATGTTTAAACTTTCACACCCTTATTTAAAAATATTTTTTAAATCTTTCCCAAATATAGAAGCATGCACCGTAAATATAAAACAAAGTATTCTGCACATAAGAACTGTTGTTTTCCAAATAAAACGAAAAACAAAACTAAATTATAATTTTATGTTTCAAATAATTGATTCAAGATTTTTCTAATGGTTGAGCTATGCCAATATTTCAAGTGACTTTACTTGCGACAATATAAAGGCATATTATGAATTGTCGTGATTGTGTCTCTAAATCTAAGTAGAGATGATTTGACATGTTCACATACACATCGGCGAACAAGCGGAATAAACGTAAATATCATCTGATTTGGTTAAATGATGAGAGGGAAGGACTTGAACTCTGAGCTTCCCGTCACCACCTCACCAGCAAACCAAACTGAATGACTAAACAATAACCGGCGTGGGTAGCCTATTTCAAACTACTTTGGTAAAAGTAAATACGAAAAAGAAATAATGAGACTTTTAAGTTGTTTAAAGTCTTACCCAAAATTTACGGTCAGGAAAGAAAAACATTTGGGGGTGACCTTAACCTTAATGTCTTGTCAAGGAGCGAAACAACTGGGAGTCATTGCCTTTCTGAGTCCCACTAACCCCTTCCTCAACCTAGTAGTCTGCCCAGATGAAAAAAAAAAATCATGGGTTTCAACGGCGTGAAAGACGAATGCGAGAGAGAATGAACCAAAACCTTAGATGTTTTTATGAAAGCGGAACAAGAGGGGAGATGTATGCAGAAGAATCGTTTACAAAACAGGAACAGAATAAAATATAATTGTGAAGTGCGAACTGGAGTGCATACAAAATGTATTTTTACACCTTAAGAAGCCAAAATCTAGCGAATGAAATTGATGGTCAATTAGTAAAGAATATCTCTACAAAGATCGCTAGTGTTTTCCAACTATAGTAAAGGTTTCTTATACCCTCACTAAGGCTATCTTTATCTTTCTTTACCTCCCAGCCAACAGATTATCTTGAAGTAAGGGTAAATAGAATATTCAATATATTGTGGCCATTTTGGCCATATGAAAATTATCAAAAACCTCTTTATAACATTTAAAAAATAAACCAAATAAATCTTCTGGATGGACTCGGCGCGGCAAGGCGCGCCACAATGGCGGACCTCCAGAGGAAGGTGCATATAATGTTTCACACGACGCGGTGCGCCTAATACCATTTTCAAGTTATGCTAGCACTGCATACTAGCACGCGTCACCACTTTGTAGTAATATTTTCCTTAGACTATATTAGCTATTTCAGATAGCGTCTTATAAACTTTAAGGTGAATTTTTAAAATGTATCCTGGGCGGGGCTAGAGAGTCAGATGTATAATTCTCTAACCAGAAGTAATTTTAAAACATACTTACTGTATTAATATTTTGTAGCCTATACTTTATAAAAGAGCGAAATCATATCACGCGAGTCCCGGTACACTTACTATAAATTATACCTTCCTTTTCCCCATCCAATAGTGAAATAACCCGCTTCAATAGGAATGGTCTAAGGCATGTTTCGGCAACCTACAGCACGCGTTCCAAGGGTGGCACGCGAAACGATTTTCATTAGAACGTCGAGTGATTTGAATAAAATGATATAAAACCTTTATTTTTAATTAAAACTATTGATGTGAGTAGTAATTGTAATAACGTGTTTTATGTTCCAATGTCTTACCTTGTTTCAAAATTTCAAAATAATGTATTCAGAACTTAAATTTTACAAAGTACATTTGTAACTTTTGTATTTATTCTGATTTATATTAAAATATTAAATATTCTAGAAACTGTAGTTATTTAATGTATTCAATTTAGAAACATGTTGTTATCTTTACATTTTACAAGATCAACTTAAATTTGTTTTTATAGTTTTACTAGTTAACTATTATAAAAATATAAACGATTTGGGTGGCGCTTAGGTTGATTGTTACGCTGAGCAACTTTTCATTCTTACCTCGGCACAACACTACTAAGAGTTTCCCGACCTCTGGTCTAAGGCCTACATTCTCATGTTAGACTGGCCTTCTGTTGATGGCTAGCTCTGGGTTCAGATCCTGGTTGGGTATACTGATGGTAGTTTTTTTGCTAAATGGTTTCCCACTATCCGTCCACGCTAATGCGAGTAGATTACTTTAAAACTGCTACCTTCCTCATCCCTACTCAATTAGAGTAATTATCGTATAGGCCTATGCGTATAGCCTGAATTGGGTAGTGAGACACGTTGATAAAATATTTTTTAATAATTAGTGAAATAAATGCAGATATCTTGAAGTGAGATTCTTTGAAAAAAAAAAGCTTGTTTGCTTGCTATTTGTCTTTGATTAATACATATTTGAGCTATTATCAGACACGGTGCTGTAGTGAGGTTAGATTATATACTTTGTATTACATTCTGCTCAGTCCGTAAATTATTAACTTGGTTTTATAAAATCATACAAAGAAAAACTATTAATATCTAATAAATTGCATCACTGATGTCCTTTTACACAAGTCTAATTAAATTTAAAATAGTATAATATGTATGAAAGTCTCAATTCTTCCTTTTATAGCATTATAAATAAAGCAATAATTTTTTTAGTGTAATTATGTTATCGGTTGATCAATACGAGTTCCAAATATTTACTAGATTGATTAGTGTTTTTTTAATAATTACAAGTAAATCATTCAACGATGAATTGCTTAATTAAAGAGACTATTTTATAAAATCATATAAATTTGTATTTCTAAATAATAAGAAGCTGAACGTGTAAATCAAATCCGGTACTTTGGCTCGATGCACCAACGCTCTTTATGCCACTAAGATGTTATTGTTCATCTCAAATTGAGGAGACACGGACGATTAAAGAGAAACCAGAATAGTTCATTTGTAAAACTTTGATTCACATAACTAAAGAGACACGCTCATTACCTCTTTCCAAGCGGTTAATGTTTAGTTATTATATTTTATTGTTTACGTCATTTATAGCTGTACCTAGGAACTAATTAGCAGCATACTAAGTTATTTACGGGCCAATCTTTTCCTTTAAACCACAGGCTATGCACAATTAACTATACTAATACCCGCCTCGGTGGCGTAGTTGGCTAACGCGCCAGTCGTGTTGAGCCAGACCTTCGAGGACGGGGAGATCGAGGTTCGAATCTCGGTCGGGTGAACTGGGGGTGGTTTTCCTAAATGGTTTTCCACTCTCCTCCACGCAAATGCGGGTTCACTTCCTCTAAATTCAACCATCCCAATTCCTAATCCATTAGTGTAATTAGTACTTAAGCGTATAACCCGAACGGGTAGTAAGACGCGGTGCTAAAAAAAAAAAAAAAAAAAAAAAAAACTATACTAATAGGGTAGGGATGAGGAATATAGAATTTAGGGAATATGTACTTGAATTTTTTGTGGAGGGGAACGTGGTGTCCAAGTTAGAAAAAAAAAACACTCTAATTACATCGTACCAGAATTTTTTTTAGCACCGCATCTAACTACCCTTTTGGGCTATATGCCTATGCACTACCCTAATGGTTTAGGGATTATGAAGGTTATATCTAGAGGGAAAGTACCCGCACTTGCGTAAAGGAAGATTGAAAAACCTATTGAGGAAAACCATCCTCAATACATCCGAAATTGATTTGAGCCCCGATCTCCCTGTCCTTGGTAGTCTAGTCTACTGTGAGAGTAACGCCTTAGACTATGTGGCCACCGAAGTTGATCTTACCAGGATTTGAACCTCAACATCATATTACCACCAAAACAATCTAAACTATATTGAAAAAGTTCACTTAAGCAAAAATGTGGGTAACGGGTGTATTGAAAGATAAAGATAGTAAAACTAATATAACTTTACGGTATTAGCTCAGAAGAGGGATGAAAAATACTCATTAAAAACTTATGCATTGTATACTTATGGATTCAATCACACTATCCATGGCGTCAAAAAATACAGGCAGGGAAACCACATATTTTAATCAATTTTTCTAGCTTGAAGCGTGGAGTGTTTATTCATTAATTTCAAATTTTATGGGAGCATTGAACATAGATCTTTACTAAGGGGGGAATGTTTTTTTAAAACTTAAAAGTTCATAGGTTTTTTCCTTGCTTCACGTTTTACTACCCGTTCGGGCTGTACGCATATTTACTAACTACGCTAATTAATTAGGGATGAGAAAGTTTTAATTTTAGAGGAAGCGTACCGTATTTGCGTGTAGAAACAGTGGAAAATTATTTTGGAAAAAAAACCACTTCAGAACACCCAACCAGGATTCAAGCCCTCAACCATTTCGGCTAAAATATAATAAATATTTAGACATTAAACATGTTTTATCATTAGAACATAGAGCTTCATTTGCTTCTTGTTCTACTTTGGAACTTCTATATTATAAAATTGACAAAAATAACGATTAATTTTTCTCCACTTACTTTAATAAATATATTCTAATAAGAATACTCCAAATTAAAATATACGCCCTAACTGCTTTTATATTCCACCGAAAGAGTTATGAAGAGACTTTAAAACGAATGAATCCTTGAAAATCTAACTCTTTCAGCCAGCAATTAGTCAGAACGAGTAACTAAAACATCAAACTAAGTTCTGAGTATATAACTTAATCAAATAAAATAAAGTTATAAAAGATTTTAAGCTAATAAGTGTGCTTCACAAAGCTTTAAAGAAGTTTAAGGTCACAATGCAGTGGAGTTTAGAATGAGGAGGGGGACGATTCAAATGGGAAACTTTGAAGTGGAACTGGGGGTCCGTCGAAGATTTCTTTACCTCATCAAAAATGTAAAGAGGGACATAATGGAGGTTGAAATGAATCATTTAAGAAGAAGAGCGCAGAGAAAGATGGAACCATTCAAGTAATAACGTTAGAAATAGTGAGGGAAAGAAGTGATATATTTCAATAAATAGTGACTGCAAAATAAAAATAGCTTGAAAGAGACTAGCATGGACTAGTAAATATAGATGAAAACCAAAATAAGGTAAAGATAAATGAGGGAAAAGAATTACAATAAGGAAAAAGAGAATAGCAAAAGGAGGTAGAAATAGGTTCTAGATAGAGCGAGAGTCAAGTGAAATAAAACAAGTGTGTAAGAAATTTGGCAAGGAAGAGAGAAATTATTAAAAACTAAATGAACATATAAAATAAAGGCACAGAACACTACGGGGAGAGAGAAGTAGAGATATAGCTGATAAACGAGTATCAACGTCCTGCCCAGCCAAAATTTAATCACACCACTTAAAGTTTATTTCTATTTTCCTTAAATAGAATAAGGTCTACCATATCTCCCAAATTGCATGCTACTGTTGGTTAATAGAAGATTGGTTGACAAAATATATATGTTTTATAAATAACTACCTAAATGTTAAATTACCTAGATCTTACTTCTTCTCCATGCTAAAGGAATAGTTGGATAGTATTTTATTATTAGATATTATTCGAGTATTTTCTCAACAAGTTTACATATAGTTTAAAGATTTTACTTTGACTTAGTCTAAAGGGTTTATCGATTAAAATGTTATTATTAAGACCCCCCAAGAAATTTACTCTTTTTAGACACAAATTTTTAATCGATATCTTTTAGAACGATTGCTATAATGTATTGTTTTGACTTTTGACACCATGTTTTGCTAAATTATAAGTCAAAGAAAGCAAATTAAAATACATTTTCACTGTAGAGAAAAATGTTATTCCAATTGCCTAACTTTATTTTAACAATATATTTGTGCAACAAACTTTCGAAACCTTTTGCTCCTTTTAAGTTATTTTAGTGAATACTTCATAGTTTTATTATTTTTATTTGTATTTGTTTTATGTGTAGAGGGACTTAACTAAAAGCGTTATTGTTTTTTGAGTATTTCTTATGTCCCCCTTCTTTTCCATGCTATAAATTTTGAATTAAAATGATGAATGAGGTTGCTAGTTTGTATTGTATTTATGATAAAGTCTTAAGTAAAAATATAAACGTGCGGCCAGTCCGAATTTATAAATAAGCGTTTTGGGAAAAACATGAAGTCGAAACTACATCCATAAAGAATTAAGCTCAGTCTAGCCCCGTCCATTTTATTTAAATGGCAATACAGTATCATGGCATATCGATTTACGACGATTTAGCTATGATTAGGCAGGATCACTAATAACCTTTTGGATTTTATGCATTCTTTAACTTTATTTAAAATTCAGGAGCTGTGGCCAGTCAAAGCGGCTGCCTGCCTCGAGTATGTTATGTTTTATATCACTGTTTAAATTACTGAAGTATAACTCATTAAACTAGTCACCAGTCTGAATTATATGGTGCCTTGTATCATTACTTAGTCACATCTAGTTGAAGCATTTGCTGGTGTATGGATTATGTAGTGTTTTATATTACTGCTTACAATCCTGAAATACAACTAGTCACTGGTCTGGATTTTGTGGTGTTTTATACTAATGCTTAAAATCCTGAAATACAACTAGCTAAAGTTTTCACTGGTCTGGATTATGTAGTGTTTTATATTACTGATTAAAATACTGAAACACAATAGTTAAATTGGTCACTGGTCTGTATTTGGAAGTGTATTTTAATTTAATTTAATTTTAGCACCACGTCTTACTACCCGTTCGGGTTATACGCCTAAGTACTAATTACACTAATGGATTAGGAATTAAGAAGGTTGAATTTAGAGGAAGTGAACTCGCATTTGCGTGGAGAGAGAGTGAAAAACCATTTAGGAAAAACCACCCCCAGTTCACCCGACCGAGATTCGAACCTCGATCTCCCCGTCCTCGGTGGTCTGGCTCAACACGACTGGCGCGTTAGCCAACTACGCCACCGAGGTGGGTTGGAAGTGTATTATATTACTCCCTAGAATCCTGAAATACAACTAGTTAAAGTAGTCGCTGGTTTGGAATATGTAGTGTTTTATATTACTGCTTAAAATCCTGAAATACAATAGTTAAAGTAGTCGCTGGCCTGGATTTTGTGGGGTTTCATATTACTGCCTTAAATCCTGAAATACAACTAGTTAAAGTAATCACTGGTCTGAATTATGTAGTGTTTTATATTACTGCTTAGAATCCTGAAATACAACTAGTTAAAGTAGTCGCTAGTCTGGATTATGTAATGTTTTATATTACTGCTTAAAATCATGAAATACTAGTTAAAGTAGTCGCTGGTATGGTTTTTAGGGTCGTACATTTTGGTTTCATACTCATCTAAACACTTGGGGATATCTACTAAGCCCAGGTAATCGCGTTTACTCAACTTTTCCGCAGGTAATTCCACCCTAATCAACTAGTTAACATATGAAACAGGTTTCCTTTTTTAGCCAAACTGTACATCAAAAGGCAGAGAAAGACCAACATAAGATTTTCACTCAAAACCATAGGCCACGAACATACGTAAGTTTAAAGGATGTATTTATTATATAATCAAATATAATAAAAGATAACAACGTTAATTAGTGAATACATATATATCCTTTTAACATTGCTTGTACCGTAGACTAGACGCACTTAAACTAATTTTAAAATTTAGCAGTTTAAAATTCTAGATATCAGTTTAACGTTGTATATAATAACAAAACCAAGATTCACTGTATTGAACCTTAAGGTGGTTAGGAAGGAAACGCTAGGTAAGGCGCAGTTTTTGAAGTTTTCGTGATAAATTATTTTTGGCAAAATTAAACAAAATATTGATTCATTAGATACACTAATTTAATTTTCTATATATTGTAATCGCAACAAGTCTGTAATATTTGTCGTGAATATTGCGGTATTTGAAAATAAAATTTTTAAATTAAAAATATGTCCTGGTAAAATTACACAGTGCCACAACAGATATCCAAAAACTGTTAAAATTACAACATTTAGTAAAACTAAATTAAATGTATCTACTAAAACATGTATTTATTCTAGACAGGGGCGTCGCGCCGGGGATGGATTGGGGGGCCGTCGCCCCCCCCCCTCAATGTTGGTTAAAAGCTTGAAAGTTAGGAATTTTGTGAAATGTGAGATCTGGAGTTGGGAAATTCTAGGCTTAGTCTGTATCCCATTACTTTATATTATGAAAGTCCTTAACCACAGACTTGTACAAACAAATTTAAAATTTTTCAACTGTTTATCGCTACTCTAAAAAAAATCCCAACTTCAAAAATCATCAAACATTGAAAGGAGATTCATTCTGTAGTAAATTTGAGAACGCTTAGTTAATCAAGTAGTCTATCTAGTAGCGCCATTGTCAGCAGGCAGAAACAACGGCCGGTGAGTGTATGCCAAATGTGGTATGGAAACGAATCATAAGGGAACATGAGCTGCCCAGTAGCCAAATTTTACTCAGCCAGCAATGCTTGAAGTGGCAGCATTGTCGGCCAATGTTTTGTTTATGGTTTAGTGTTTTTAGTTGTGACTTTCGTGGCTGCTAGATTGTCGCAGTTTTATGACTCAAATTATTATATGTTGTTATTAGGGCTTTATTAAATTTTGAAGTCATAAATGCAGTTAATGTTACGAAACATTTTATTGTTTTCTTACCGAAAGCTCTGCCTGATGAAATGAGGACATTGAGGTTAATGTTTATGTTTGATTTTTGAAATAAACACTATTTTTTCAAGCAAGTATCCATACTAGTTTGAATTGAACTGATGTATCTTATTTCAATGTTTATTAAAATAGGCTTTCATGAAAGCAATTTAAATAGGCTCAAAGCAACAGTGAAAAAAGAGGAGTAATAGGGCTGTGTTACATTGTTACAACTTTTATAATTTTTCATTTGATTAAGTAGACTACATTAAACAAAAAACAAATTTTTTCTTAGCCCTTTAACATTTTCAAATTTGGGATACTTTTTAAATTCTTTATTTTGTGTTCGATTTGTATGAAATTTCGTTTAGTAACCATGTTGTTTAGAGTGATGATTTCGAATTTTCCATAGGCCCCTAATTTATTTAATAAAATGTTAGGGGAAGCCCCTTCACCCTCACGCGCTAAATTACAATATGTTTTGAATAATGTATTCACGTACCAGTATTAACATTTTAGGGAAACTTCCATGAGGTTATTAAGCAGGACATTGGTAGACAGGTATCAAAATACTGTAGAAATATCGATAAATTCAATTTTTTATTGCTTTATTTTACAGTTGAAAATGTTTTAAAATAAACTTGGCCAAATTGCTAATTTTTTTGATAAAGTGACGAGCGAGTTCTACATCTCAGGGAGCTAACTAGTTAAATACTGCTTCCAAGTGTGTTATAATAAAGCAGCGGCTTCCAACCTGGGGATCACAGCGTGTTTTGGGTGAGGTCATAATATAGGTTTTAGCTTTTTGTTTACTTTTTCAAGGATTTTAATGATTATAGGAAGATGCGTAGTTCTTATAGAAATGTAAGTTGTTAAAGTGCTAAAAACGACCTAGCTATTGCTTATGTTCCTTTTGGATATTCCATTCTGATATATTCTTGCTGACTTATTTACTGTGGTAGCCTTGTTTTTAGCATAATATAAAATCATCCCCCAACCCAGGACTTGTTGATTCTCTTTTACTACGTATTAGTTGGATATAATCATTATTATAAACAATTATAATAATTAAAACAAGCATTAGTGGACATGCGGGCTTAATGTCACGTTCTTTTGGTTTGGTTTGTTAGTGAAGGTGAAGTAAGGATTTTAATTCTGGCCAGGGGTAGTTTATCCTAATATCCCTCCAAGCAAATAAGGGTACATTTCCTCTAAATTTTACTTATACCACTAGGGTAGTCAACTCTAGATGGTCCGGGGTGGTATTAATACAGAGTGAAAAAACTTAAAAACTAGGATTTTAACGCTTTTAAGTTATCAAAGGGGCGCGATGGCCACAGAGAGAAAAGTTGTTTTCAAAAACTAGAAAATATTGGAAACCGCTATAATAAAGTCAGTTAAATGTTTTAATATAAAATACACAATTTTCACGATATCTGCAAAAAAAAATATATTTTTTTTAATCCAAACTCTTTCCTTGTGCACTGAAAAAGCCTTGTAGCTTTAAAAATCCTATATGAACAAATAAATAAATTTATTAAAAAATACAGTTGCCTAAAAGCTCGGTTCAAGGCTTTATTATCAACCCAAATTAAAAAAACTGGGAGCCTCCTGCCCCCCCCCCCCCTTTCTCAACACTGCCCTTCTTGTACTCTCCTTTACCATTTGGAAATATTTCTAATTTCGAAATGTTTGGAGTTGGGAAAAACACTGGTGTTCACCCCCCCTCCCCCATATATATTTCGTGCAACGCTCCTGATTCTAGGTAACAACAATTTTTTGCCATAGAAACTGAAAAAAATAAATGGTACGGCACACCGCACAGACTTTCTCTCTCTTTCTATAAACTCGTAAGATTTCTGAACGGAATAATGTAATATACAATGATATAGAATCAATGAGAAAAGAGGCGCATCTTTGTCCACCTAAGAGAATTTCAAACCGTTTAATGTTTTCCACAAGGGTCAACACTTCGTATTAAAATTTCGATTTCTGGTTAAAATTTTAACATTTTACAAGGTGTTGCAGATCTTCAAGTCATCGCATTGATATTTAATTATTCATTTATACATTTTGACCAATAAAAAATGTAAATATTGACTATAGAGTCTAAAATGGAGATAGATCATTGCTATGCAAACATTTCTCCTAAGAGATTTAAGGAAAAATAACATACTTTTTTAGATACTTATATTTAATTACTCTATGGCATTGGAGAATTATTGCGTTAAGACTTAAGTAGTATATGTTTACAACTAAAGCTCACAAAATTGTATTAATATATTTGCAAATATCTCAGAAACTGCTGCTTTTATAAAAATATATGTCAAATAAAAGTTTTTTATTTCTAATAGTCCTACAATTTTGCAATGATAAGTTGTTTAGTTTCTCCAATAGTTGTGGAGATACGGAAATTAACGCTTCTGTAATATACCCTAAAAATCATTTTCATAGGAAAATGAAAATAGCCAGTTTATTTATAATCTTAATCAAAGCCTAGATACGAATTTTAATCAAAATCGTTTGAGCAGATTTTGAGAAAACCAAATTTTTCTCTTTTCGCCCTTCAGTAAACTATCCTTAATTTTAAGTTTTTATAGACACACAGACAGGCGGCATTGCAAAGACTATTTTTTAGGGTTCGGGGGTCATGAGACGTCGACATCCATCAACATTTCAGGTTAGTTTTATTTTTACGGTCGCAATACTTAAACTTTAATGTCCAAAAAGTTAAAAAATTCATATAATTGCGTATAGATTGAAAGTTATTGATTTTATTAAAATATGTTTCGGATAAAATATCTGTATTATAAATATATATACATATTTGTAATGCTAAGTAATTTCATATCTCAAATAGTTTCGGAGCTATTTAAAAAAATGTTAATTGACGCATCAGACCGGAGCCCTTAAAGCCATTTTGCCGAAATATTGAGGGTAGCCATTTTGTTTGGAATATTTATTAATGTTTATAAATGAAATTTAATCAAAATCGTTTAAGCCGATTTTGAGAAAATCGTCTTTTTCTCATTTTGCCCTTCAGTAAACTACCCTTAATTTTAAGTTTTAATAGACACACAGACAGACGGCATTGCAAAGACTATTTTTTAGGGTTCGGGGGGTCATGAGACGTCGAAATCCATCAACATTTCAGGTTAGTTTTTTTTACGATCGCAATACTTAAGCTTTAATGTCCAAAAAGCTAAAAAAATATATATAATTGCGTATAGATTGAAAATTATTGATTTTATAAAAATATGTTTCGAATAAAATATTTGTATTATAAATATATATACATATTTGTAATGCTAAGTAATTTCATATCTCAAATAGTTGCGGAGCTATTATAAAAAAATGTTAATTTACGCATTGGACCGAAGCCCTTAAAGCCATTTTGCCGAAATATTGAGAGTAGCCATTTTGTTTGGAATATTTATTAATGTTCATAAATGAAATTTAATCAAAATCGTTAGAGCCGATTTTGAGAAAATCGACTTTTTCTCTCTTTTTTCCCTTCAGTAAACTACCCTTAATTTTAGGGGTAGATATCCAATTCCAAAAACCCCTCGGGGCAACCCTATGAAAACCCTAGATATCAAGTTTCAGCTCAATCGGTAAAATAGTTTAGGCTCTAGTTGGAGGTACAGACAGACAGACAGACAGACGGAAATTCAAAAACCACTTTTTCGGATTCAGGAAGTCATGAAACGTCAAAATTCATCAAAATCTCGAGTTCGATTTTTTTGACGATCACCATACTTTCTCTACCTGTAAGATAGAGAGAAAGTAAAAGTAGGTCTACCTTAATTCACCCTTTTCTCAATCACAGTATTTAAGGTTAAGTAGATTGACTGTTACTTGAGTTTTATTAATTAAAGTTGGATACAATTTTAATCACCACACATAATATGGTTAAAAGATATCAGATTAAATAAACTTTGAAAATATACTAAGATTCCATACATAGATCAAAACTTCTCAATTTAAGTCGGTAATCGTAATAAGAATAAAAAGAAACATGTATAATGACAACATTTTCTCTGTTTAAAATTTTGAATGATCACTTCACATATAATCATATTGAAAATTCCAAGTGGTCAAAATGAAAAATTGAATATAAATTATGTCATTCATTCATTATGTCATTCATTCATTATGTCAATATACATTATGTCTGGTTAAAAGGCGGATTAATGCAAAACATGATAATAAATTCAGATAGATGTATAGCCCAAAGGACAAAATAGGAGATTTATATGTTTACTAAGAACGCGTGTCCTTTGTAACATTGACCTATCAGAAAAAAAAATCTAAATCTAATTACATTTTGTGGTTTCCATTCATGCATTTGCCATTATGGTGGCGTGCTCTGTATTAGTAATTGGGTAAGCTTTTTTATACATTAAGATAAATATGTTGTGCCTAAAAATCATCTTAAGGCCTCATAAACTGAATAAATATGCAATAGCATTATATTAACATTTTAAATCTATTCGTTCCAGGAATTGTAATTTATTTCCTGCCCATTCCTGTGTATTAGAGTAATATTTCAATAATTAAGACACTTTTCATTGGATATAAAAAAGAACATAGGTTACATCATTTATTTAAAAATAAGAGAAAACATTTGTACAAACAAAGTTGCTAAAATGGAAAAATATATTGACCAGACCTTCAGGGTTAAGGGGAGGGGTATTTGTATAAGGGGGAGTCCAGAAGATTGCTCCCTGAAAATATTTGTACAGTGAATCCCTCGAGAAGCTGTGCTTCTATTGAAAAGGAAATATCGAACAGATAATTAACTATATACGATAAGCTAGTTTTAATAATATTAAACATCTTTATTAAATTTATATACATAATTATTTATACATTGACAATTAAGATATAAGATGATTGGTCATGGATACTCAATCAAGTTAAAGAAGTAAAATAAAGATAAGTAATATTTAAACTTGAATTTGAAGTTAAATAGTTAATTCATTTGATTTTAGAGATTTAGAAATTAACACTTTTTTTAGTACTGCGTCTTATTACCCTCCCGGGCTATATTGATCTGTACTAATTACGTATATGTCTTAGGTATAGAAAGGTTTGAATTTAGAGAAAGGGTACCCGCATTTGCGTGGAGATAGAGAGAGTGGAAAACCACTCTCAGTACACCTGACTGGGATTAGAACCTTGTTCTCCCCGTAATCGGCAGTCCAGTCAATCGTGAGAGTGACATATTAGGACTTAGACCATACAACCACCGAAGCGGGTAATTAACAAGTCTAAAGTATATTTAAAAAGTTTAGCTCATGACATAAAGCGCCTCTTGGTATTAAAAGTTACATTAAAAAAAATAATCGTTTTTGTATAAGTTTTTAAATATCCTTTGGTATTATACAATTATTATCAGGGTTTCTTTCCTAGCTAAAAAAAAATTGTACTGTAATTAAATTTTTTTCCGATTACGTGGAGGAAAACGGCCCACGTTATTATCTTTGTACACTTTGGTATCCCCTAAAACGATAAGTTAATACTAAACTTGACGCACTTGCGACCTCTGTGAAGCTACACGATGGAAATGGGTATCAAAGGCGACAATTGAGTTAACGCTAAGGGTATCAAAACGAAGCCTTTCACACAACACATTTTAATATTTTCATTTCAAACACAGCTTTTGATTATAGCACCCTTTTGGGAAATCTAATTAAAATAATTTTGATATAATTTTATTTGTTACTTTTTAAATGACAAACTTAATAAGTCCCTAAATTTAATTTAAAATGAATTCTTACTAATAAATAATACCTATTAGAAACAAGCTTTAGAACCGTTATACTTTACTAATACACACACACATATATATATATATATTATATATATATATATAAAAAGAGTGGTACTATATATATATATATATTAGTGCCACTTTTAATGGGGTTACGCGAAATCCTTCGTAGTGTGTTGAAATTATAAGCAGCCTCCCTTACATGATTGACATTGCATCTGTCTCTTGTCACTGAGACCAATGTTCGAGTTTTCTACTCATTGTAAGGTGCAGATATAAAAAGCCTTTCTAAATTTTACTTTTAAAAATACGTTAAACATCAGAGCTATCAATGAATTATCTTCGCTGTGTGAAAAACGGTCTTAATGTCAAATTCATTCAGTTTGGTTTAACTTGAAGGTCGGGGCTCAAATCCCACTCTCTCACCATGTAAGCTTGGGTACATTTCCCATAATTATATCCTACTCATCATTGTCACATTAGTCTAGTTAATATAAATTCAGCCAACCCAAATGGGTAATAAGACTCCATGAAAAATAAATGGAATCAAATTAAAATAATATATATGGGGTAGGTATGAGATTAAAGCTAAGAGGAAGTTCATCCATATAATAATAATAATAATAATATGTTGGGAAACCCACTGTAATAATCCTACGTGAAAATAACCCCAGAAGAATTCACCCGGGTCTCGAACCTGGACCAAGTACATAGTTATTCTAACAAATTATACCATTTGAAAAAAATTAAGATATTTGGTTACTCTTAAGTAAAAATATACATAAATAAATCAAGTTATACCTGCCATCTTAACATGATGAGGCAATTATAAAATAAAATTACTAATTAAGTTAAACAGCTCAATAGAGGTAAGATAAAAGAAAACTATAAAAAATGCAATAGCATCGGCCACCTTAAGAATCCTACGTTTTTCCACGTATTTCTATTTGTATTCAGCATTTCAACAATAAACACCCGTATTTAATAAACCATTTAAAGTACTTTAAACAAGCTTTCTTGATACACATAATAACAATTTTTTACACGTGATTATATAATTCTTGGAGATCTAACATGAGTTTATTATGTGTACTTGAGCAATCCCACACTTAAAACAACTGCGTCAGCCAACAGACCGGAATATAATATATTACCTACTTGTTCTGACATTCACAGTGCTATAGATTATGAGCTGGTATACTCACTCGTAAGTATATGCTGAACTCTTACAGCATACTTCACACTTAGGCTAAATTCAAATAGTCGGCCACCTAAGGTGACTGTACATATATATGGTACAGTCACCAAAAATGCAACTTACATAAACAACAATAATTAGTTATAGCTTTAGAAGGTTAAAACTGTGTATCTCGCTGGCCCAGCACACCACGAGGATTTGACAATTATTGTTGCCTGCAGTAACGTGCTAGCCCAGATGATACCTACAGTTATTTTGCTAAAGTCAAAAAATGCAAACCTGAATGGCGCAATTATTTACCACCAGGAACAACATTTGAAACGATGGAGAGTGGTGACGACGGCAACATTCGTTAAATGGCTACAGCACTTTTCACAACACAAACCACCTGGTGAAATTCTATTAATTTTTGAACGATCTAGATCCGAATATAAAACATAAGAATCATGTTTATGATCATAGGCGTAGCAACGATTGATGAATGGGGAGGGGGTGAGTCATCCCCGAGAGGTATAGACTCTACACCAGTAAAAAGGAGGGTTCATTTTTGAGTGTCAAAGTGACGATTTACGATTATGATGAATAATCGGCTTGCATTTCAGTTAAAATTAAAACCCTGAAGCAGGATTAGACCAACAGAGTACAAGTTCATATAAAAACAATTTTGTTTTATTGTAGAACACCAAAGAAACATTATTTGGTTTAACAACAAACTAGCTTAAGGAAAGGGTCCAATTACAACATTAATTTAGTCTGAATTCCAATCGACAAGATGATTTTATCCGTTCATCAAGAACTTCGCCCGGAGAAATGCTTATTTCTCGATATATATTTAACATCACAGGGCCATTTAGCCTCTGCTGCCCTGTTGTATTTCTCAGGTAAGTTTGTAATCTCCAAAGAGTTGAGAACGATCTTTCACTGGTGCTTGTTGACACTGGCAAGGTTCTAAGATTTTCAATAAAGTACTGATCAATGGTAATATTTCTTCATTGCAGGCAACGTAATAGTTCATAGCCTTTCTTGAACTTATTTTCAATTCATTCACTCTTTCGTGCCAAATGTAAAGTTCACCAATTGCTACCATACCACTACATTGCAAAAGTTGCCCGTAAAAAGCAACTAGCTTTTTCATCTGTTGCTTCTCTACTTAAGTGATAACCAATTCCTCGGTTGGCATCAGGCACATAAAACTGCCAAGCACTTCTTGATGGTTCAAGAAAAGAGTTTTTAATTGACTCGCTAAATGATCAAAAAACGGCCAAAAAAAAATTGCAGCTCTGAAGTAAGCCTCATTGAGTATACTTTTACATTACATATCTGTATTTGTCTGGTAGATATTTTTGGTGTGACATGATTTGAACCAAACAATTCAGTAAGTGTGTTAGCTGATTCGTAAATAGCTGAAAACTCAATTTCGGTGTTTGTTCTTATCTCATGAATTCTTTCCTTGAGCTGATTTACCATGTTAATGACAGCTAGAATATCTACATTCTTAAGTTGTAATACTCGGCAAGGTGGTAAGTTCAAAGAGAAAACCTTTGCTATTACAATACAACATTATATTATGAATAATTTGAGTGATGATAAGTAATGGACAGGTTTGAAAAAAAAAAGGGGCTCCTGTTTGTTTTATTTTTTCAAATCAATTGGGGGAGGGGGTAAACCCCCAACTCCCCCAGTTACGCCACTGTATATGATGAAATTATTAATCCTGAACCCATAAAAACTTCACATACACAACTCATTTGCAAGACTTCTTCCAATGTAGTTTCCACTGATAGAAATATCTTTACTAATAAATCATATGTTGCTGAAACTGTCAATAAGGACGAGAAAAAAAGCTTTTCAGAGTTTCTAAGTACACTAAAAATAAATAGTAAAATTAACAGACATACAAGGAAAAAATCCATAAATCATCGAGCTCGACAAGTTGTTTGAGGGTATTTGTGCATACAAAAAATGTCCCGAACTTGTCTGCTCAGACAGACGATGTGGTTTTGACTAAAATTCTACTGATTTCTTGAATCTATAAATCAAATACAATTTAGAATGTAAAGTTGTTTATTTTGTATATATTAGCTAAATTTATTATTTGTTTTTAATTGTAATTATTAGGTCTACGACTTATTTTTAACTATAATACATTTATTAATCCGTTTATATCTATTGTTTAATATTTATTTGGGAAGGTCACCTTTGGACCCATGGACTACTAAATGGCCTACACGCTAAATTTTAGGTTTTGCTTTGTCGCTTCCTAACCATTCAGTATGTTTAGAAATTATATATATGCCCTTTCATTTTAAACTATATAATGGTAGTTTGTACAAAATTACAAAATTTTATATTTAGCACAAGTCAAATCTTTAAGTAGGTCACCTTTGGCGCCTGTACCTTATATATATATATATATACATTCCATTTTACTACCTGTATGGGCTCTCTGAATTCAATTACAATAATGGCAAATGGATGAGGAAGGTATGATTTGGACGATGTACTCGAATTTGCTTCGAGGTAGAACTAGAAACAATTAAAAAATATACTTTTTCATTACATCCAGATGGGATTCTAACCCTGACATCGCCATCCCAGACCAACCATACTGCATGAGGTTGACGTTTAGTCCACGTGCCCACCGATGCGAGCTAAAGTATTATTAGTTTTGGATAACATAGCAAAACTTGTTCATTTTAATATTTTATTATTCCAGCTCATATCGATGATTTTTACATAATATTGAGGCACAAATAAATTTTCATTTATTTATATAAGAGTAGATAAAATATTTATATTAACATTTAGTTACAAAACTTGCCTGAAATTAGTGTTTTTATCGAGTTATTTTCAGAAAAATACTCGTATTATAGAAAGGAGTCATTCACGTGGTGATTTTGTGATTTACAAGTTTGTTTGAAATTCATAATTTAATTAAAAAGTTAAACTGGCAATATCCACAAATACATAAATATTCTAACATGTAGAGAAAGGGTTGGAGTTTATAACTTTTTTTATGAGAAACAATTGTAATTGGCGCACTAAACACGATAGAATAGCTAAAATATTAAAAAGTATTGCTTAGCTGTAAAATATACATATAGATTTAGTTGATGTTAAATCTAATTTAATAAAAATAATCGATTGTTTAACCTAATGGTCTTATTTTATCAAGAAATATTTGTAATTGGGATTATCAGGAAATTTATAATATACATGGCATTTATAACTCCATATATGGATTTCCGTCCCCAACACCTCAGTTATCTGCATTATATATCTGGATAGTACTCATAATGTATATTTGGCAACAAATTTAAATCATAGAATCTTTTATTATCATTAATAAGTAATAAACCTAATTAAGAACATGATATTTCATCAAGTAATAGTTTCTAAAGAGCCTCTAATGTCTTCTTTCTGGAACCTGCCTAAGGTTCGGGAACCCCAGATTTCTTTACAATAGTTTACGTGTGCGTTTCGTGATATACATCTACTCTGAGCTTATTTTATAATAGAGGATCACTTCTCACTTCATACCATACATATTTCTTTTTTATAAATTCAATAACCCACATCGGTGGGTACGTGGACCATAGTCTCTACCTTGTCTGTTCAGGTTTGCTGGTGACTAAGAAGTCGGAGTTCTAATATTGGCCGGAAGTAATGAGATTTTGTTACCTAGATCACAGACAAATAATATACCCAGACACTCATTCTCCAGGTTAAAATGGTTGCCCTCCTTTTGGCAGCTTGAGTCCTTCACCACTAGGGTTAGTTAGCCCTATTATCACCCAGCAGTGACACTAGTGAAACCCAGTGTCGAAGGACTCAAGCTGCCAAAAGAAGCGCAGCAAAACCCCCGTAAGATTGAGAGTATGTTTCTTACTTGTCTGTGCTATAGATCAGAGGTCCCCAACCTTTTTGTTCCTTAGAGCACATTCTAAACTAACGATAGTACGGCGGGCACCAATTATTTTTTAAGGCAAATTTATATCCGAACATAATTTATAATGCAAATAACACACAAACAAAAACATATTAAAAAAAATTGTGAGTTTAAAATTTAAAATTATTTTTTAAATTCGTATATAAAATAAGGCAAATGGTATAAATACAAAGTTATCCAAAACCAGTTTTAACAATTGAAATAATTTTTACCAAACCAAAAGGTCAATGTGATCCTTGACACTGCAGTTCATCAGCCAATACTTCATAATTCGGAGCATAGGATGATATTCCTGTCCGTAAACAATCATCAAGATTTTCTTCAGTAAGTCGAGACCTGTACTTTGATTTTATGATATTCATGGTAGAAAACAATGATTCACATAAGTATGTGGAACCAAAGAAAGATTTTATCTTGGATGCTGTACTTTTCAAGAAAGGAAACTTTTTTCTGTCAACCAAATTCCAAAAGTTCTCATTTGTTATATAGGATTTTAGCACAATGTCATTCTGAAGATCCAAAATCTCTAATTCTAGTTCTTCTGTCCTTACTTGAATAAGTCTTTCAATGGATGCAGCTAATTCTGTTGTACTTACTTGGTTAGTAAAAGGGTTGATAAAAAAAGTGACCATTGGCTCGATGATTGTAAACTGTTCAAATCTCTTTTCAAACTGCTCTTGAAGCACTTGAAGGTGAATAACAAATGATAACGAGTTAAAGTCACTCTCACCTAACATTTTCTTCATAGTTGGGAAATGCACGAGAGATTTCATCTGCAGATGAGACATCCACAGAACCAGTTTAGCTTTAAATGAGTTCACAGAGCTCATCATTTGAGCTACATGTTTATCTTTTCCCTGTAGCTCTAAGTTCAAAGAATTCAATTTGTCCATGATGTCTGTGAGAAAACCCAGATCAACCAACCAGCAAAAGTCACTTAGTTAATCGTAATTCATATTTTTGGTATTGAGAAATGTTTTTATCTCTTCAATCAAGCTTACAAATCTTGTAAGAACTTTACCTTTACTGAGCCAACGTACCTCTGTATGTAGTATAAGATCGGGCTGTTTAACTTCAGAATCTTCTAATAGGGCCTTGAAAAGTCGGTGCTGCAAAGGTGCTACTCTAATATAGTTACATACTACATATACTATAGTTACATATATAGTTATATACTCTATATAGTTGATTATTTTTACAACTATTTTCATAACATGTTCAAACGAAAGTACTTTGCCACACAAGGCTTCTTGATGAATAATACAATGGTACGACATAAAGTTCGGAAATGATTCATCTTTCTTGCACAGGGCAATAAATCCATTGGTATTACCCACAATCGCAGGTGCCCCATCAGTGGTGATCGCAGATAGCTTGTGCAGAGGCATTTCAATTGATTTGGTATATGTTTGAATGTGTTGTAGACATCTGCACCTGTTGTTCGTCCTTTCATTGGCAATATTTTCAATAGCTCTTCTTTTGTAGTGAGATCATTAAATACCATTCTTACCATAACTGCCAACTGTGCTTGGCCAGCTATATCTGTTGACTCGTCAAATTGTAATGAGAACCATTCACATATTTCCAAGTCATTCTTTAGCTGAGTTTGCATGTCAGTTGAAATTGCATGTATTCTTCTTGTAATGGTGTTATCTGATAGCTGTAAGTCTTGGATCACTGACATAATCTCACGCTTATTAGAAAACCCCTCAAACAAGCAATCAGCTCCAGTCAGAAAGGCCTCTTTTAACAACTTCCCATCCAGGAATGGTTTTTCCTTCTTTGCGAGCAAGTGAGACATTTTGAAAGAATCAATAGTGGCATTTTTATGTTTTACCATGGGTCTTGTGAAAACCAACTGCTGGGCTGTTAGCTTTGATTTTAGTTGATTTAATTTATTTTTTCTTAATTCAGATTTAAGTGGATAGCTAGTTTCAAAAGAGACGTCATTAGTCTGGAAGTGATGTTCAACATTATGTTTTTTTGGCACTGAAATACTACTTCCACACAACAAGCAAACACATTTATCTTTAAAATTGACAAAACAATACGATTCTTCCCAGTCAGTATTAAAATTATATATTCGTTTTCTTTTACTTGATACACTCATTTTTAGGATAAAAGTTGAAATATTAAAAAAAAATAAGTATGAAAAACCAATAATATAATGTATGAGTATTTAACTAGAATAGAGCATGAACTACGATGAAATTGTCATGATTGGTTTACACTGCAAAGTAGCTACTAACTCCCGCCAGGCCAGGCTCAAAGGTCAGCCTCACCGCTAAACACACAGACGGTCAACTGGTCAACGGCCGTGTTAAGTTTCCGACTAAAGGGTGTAGCCAAGGGGGGAAGAGGAGGAGGGTTCAACCCCCCCAAATGAAAAAAAAACAAAACAAATAAAAACTGCTTTATTTATGGTTTTAACAAACCAAAATAACGACAAAAGGAAATATTTAACTACTCAACACCATTTTGGGACTTAGGTACATTTTTAAAATATATATTTATTCTGTGTTTATTCAGGCATCAAAGCTAGGTAGACCCCTGTCAAGATATTTACAATGGAAAAAGGAAGAATTATCATGGCACTATGAGTTTGGGTAGAATGATGAAAGGGGGTAGGTCTTTGAGATTAGGAAAAAGCAAAACCATTCAGCTTGAAACCATTAGAATGATAGTCCCGAGTAAAAGTACACTTTTTAAATGAGCCAGCAAAGAAAGAAGAATGAAAGGGAGGTATTGGAAAGAGGGAGGCTTTCAATCACCAACTTCTTGAGAACAGCATACCTGGAGATAAACACAAACTTGATTTTTGTCGGAAAAGTGACAGATTAAAATTATTAGTCAAGAACTTTTCAGCTGTAGCCACAAAGTGACGGGCAGACGCTAAAGGCTCGGCGGGCGCCATGGCGCCCGCGGGCACAGGGTTGGGGATCCCTGCTATAGATGGTTTTCCATTCTTCTTTCACAAAAATTTGGACATATTTTCTCTCAAATTTTACCTCTATTATCTCTATTACATTAGTGCATTAGTTTAAATATATGGATAGCTAGAATGGGTAGTAAGATGAGTACGTGAAAAAAAATTAGCATTGAGAAAAGATGAGGTATCCTGAAGGAAAAAAAACCCCAGCAAGAATGCCGACTGAATCCCCCCCCGTATTTTCCCTTCCTTTTAACCAAGTAAAAGAGAGTTTCATGTGTGCACTTTGCATGTCCGGGTTAGTCTGATATTTAAATAATGGGTTAAGGATGATGAAGGTAGAATTTAGAGGTAATTTATCATATTTCTTATGGAATGAGAAGAGAAAATAATGAGGAAAATCTGCTCTTAATACATTCGATCAGAATTACACCATGTCACCGGCAATCTTTTATATTATGAGAGTGACATCAAGGCTGTGTGACTACCTATGTGGGTGCCAATCTTGAAATCTTAGGCGTTGAGCTAGCCCTTCCTGTTAAATTATATGTACTAGTTTCTAGGCCTGCCTACGACAGGTTATTAATAAGGGGTATGAAGGTATTTGGATTTTTGATCCGAGCCTGAAATATATACTCAAGATCGGGATCGACAGATCTATGGGCTGGCAATTTCGAGCTTTTTGAAAAGGGTTCCTCTTTTGCCTTGCATTGTGTCTAATGAATGACTAATTGCCTACTCCTCTTTCTACTGGTTGGGGATATGGTTTGTAAAATAATGCACAATTATAGGGGAAGGAATGAGGGGGTTGGGTGGTGAAGTGTGAGACGAGCCCAACAAATAGGGTATTTTGCAGATGACCACTAGAATCTCAAGGTCAGCATCTCAGTAAACTGGTTTTGGCATGGAGGAGGGTATGAAGAGTAGATGAAGAAATAGGAAAGGCATCTCTCTGTAGGGCTGTTATAACACAAATAATCTTAGTGCAAGACAGTATCAAGTACATCATAAAATTCATTAATGCTCTAACTTCTCTCTCTATTAGGTGGTCAGCACTAAGTGAACAATTATGCCTCAGACGGGCAGGGAAATTAATGAGGGTAGTGGAAGTGTTTACATATAAAAATGAAAAAATCTGCAAATCCAAACTATTTTCAGAAATGCTTTTTTAAAACTCTACTTAGAAACGTTGAATTTTATCATAATTAATGTTTATATAACTATTATAGTATAGTTAAAAATTAATTCCATACCTTACTTTGGCTTTTTTTTATTATTTAAAAAAATGTTTAAAAATATTTTATTTTAAATATCTGTCTCTCATTTCATACAAAAAATACTAATACATTTAGGTTTTTTATATAATATACACAATTAAGTTTTAAAATTATATGTCTACTAAACCCAAGCTTGAGATCGACTCGATACTCGGGATTTTTTAAGTTGAGACACCAGAATGTACCGAAAACGAAGCATTTTAGAGAAAAAAAATTTCAAACAAAAGTTTTTTTATTTTGAATGGAAAAGAGAAGAACAAAAGCTATTTTTTATTTAGTGAACACCTTCAAGGTTATTTCAAAACCAATTTTTTTTAATGAAAACATGTAATTCTTTGTGGCATTTTATTATAAAAAAACTTTTGCCCGGTTTTTCTTCAGGCTATTTGACATACATTTTAAAAGAAATTTTAACTTGTATTTTTCTGTAAAATATTATTCAAAACTTTCTATTACATTATGTTATTCTTTATTGCGTCAAATGCAATATTATTTATAAAATTACTACTTTAGTAATAATGTTCAAAATGATGAACATTAACATTGATACACTTTATATGTTATATAAGGTTATTGAATAAAAATTGTTAAAAAAAGCAATTAAGTTACAATATCTTCATAAATTGATGTTAAATTAAAAAGAATTCAGAAAATTGTTGTTTGTTTTTTGTGTATAATAAAATTCCCTTAAAAACGTTATAGGTTTTCATTTTAAAAACAAAGCTGACCTTGAAAAACCAAAAAACTTTTGTTTGAAACAATTTTTTTTCTAAAATGCTTTTTTTCGGGATATTCGGGTGTCACACCTTAATATGCCTCACCCGGTATACAGCTTGAACTGTAGGAGTGATCTATATCAACGTGTATGTCTAAGCAATTTTTAGTTTGAAATATTTTAATTTGGTTTTAACGTCTTTGAATCAAATTTCATTTCAAGTGCTGTGCCAATTTAATAATTTAGACTTAATGGGTAGGTAATTTGATCTAATATATATATATGACATTTTCTTCTATCTATTTTTGCAGGTGAGTGAGTTCATCTTGATCAAGTATGGCCACAAGTTTAGTCTCGAAAAGAGCCAGACTGACTTTTGATTGATAATGAAGGTAAACAAGCTAAATTAATCTCGGAGTTAAATTTTAGAGCTATTGGAATGCATGAAATTACTCTTATAGGCTTACAGTAGCAGTTTTGTTGGAAAAAAAACCAGTCTTAGCACAATAATGCCAATAGGAAAATTCTTCTTACTTAAGCTAATTCATTTTTAAGTTAATTCACTCGCATTATTTTGTTATCAGAGAATGTGTGAAGCAACAGTGTTAAAAACAGATCCCGGTAGACCACAACGATAATAATTGAAATTGACTTTTTGGTTAGAGTCAAATAGACTATATTATTCTTTTAGGGGTTTTTAGCACCATATCCTACTTACAACCTTTCCGGATGAAAACAAAACACCACGGCATAATCCTGCAATCGAACTATGATGACAGACCGGCCACCGCTGTTAGTGATGATAGTATCAACGTTTGCGGAAACATGGTGTCACGTGGTCAGCACAATGATCTTTCCTGGCGTTAGTCTCAGTTTCCTATACCGGAGTTGCTTCCTATTTATTCAATGAGCTCCTTATTTGTCCTCAAGAGTCTAAGTTTGACCTCTTTACAGACCCATTGCTTCACAAAAGAATTTTGGAAGCACGAGGGATCGAACCCGGGCCCCTTTGAATCAGAAGTCAAGAACGTTGACCACTAGACCACAAATCCTTACGTGATATCTTAATTAATAGCACCAGTAGGACCTGCTTTGGTGACCGCATGGTCTAAGACGTCACTCTAGTTTTAGTCTTGACTGCCGATGACAGGGAGTTTGGAGTTTTAAATCCCGGTAGGGTGTTCTGAGGGGGGTTTTCCTTAAATTGTTTTCCACTCTCCCTCCACGCAAATGTGTGTATATTTCCTCTAACTTCAACCTTACGTATCCCAAAATCACTAGCGTAAATTATACATAATATGCGTATAGCCTGAACATGTAGTCAGACGCGGTGACATAAATAAACACTAGTGGGTTAGTGATGGAAGATATAATTTATGGAAACTACAACCACATTTGCAGGGGAGAATAGAGAAAACTTATTTATTAAATATCACTCTCAGTCAGGGTCTTAACCAGGGTTAATGGGGATTGATGGCGTCCCTTTAAAACTGTCACTTAAATTTGGTTGAATTTTTATATTAGTACTCAAACTAGTTACTCGTTATGATAACGGTTATAAAGTAATAAAAACAAAATAGACTTTATTGTTTGAAAAAATTAAACTATATATAGGGGGCCTATATAAATATAGTTAGCACCACTTATTACTACCCTTTCGGGTTATACTCTTATGTACTAGTAGCGTTAATGTTTTAGAGATTAGAGAGGTTATATTTAGCGGAAGTGTACCTGCATTCGCATGTAGAGAGAGAGAGGGGAAAACAATTTTTTAAGAAACCACCCTTAGTACACCCGACCGAGATTTGAACCTCAATCTACCAGTACTCATCAGTCTAGTACACTGCGAAACTGGTGCCTTAGACCATGCGGCCACCGAAGCGGGTCTTAAATTGTTGCTACTTGCTAGTATTGATAAAGAATTTGGCGTCCAGGGCCCGTGCTACAACTGCTTACCCTATATACGCCACTGCCCTCGTTACACCCAGCTGGGATTTGGACTTCAACTTCCCGTCATCGAAAAACTAGACTAAACAAAATTGACGTTTATTCTGCTTGGCCAGCGATGCAGGTAAACTTGTAGTTGCAAACTTTTAAATCAATTATTTTAGAACATATTTACCATGTATATCAAGTTAATGTAATCAACGTAGAACAATTATAATTGCAGGTTAAACTAATTACCGATAGTTACAAGTTGGCACAACTGTGACAGGCTAGGTCCTGAAATAACCACAAGTCCTTTGCTATCTTCTAGTTTTATACTATTTAGCTGTACATACAAGTATTATCTTACTAATGCCCTTATTTTAAAATTAAGTCCGTATTATTTTAAAATAAACATCTATTGATTATAAGATGATAAATCAACATTTTGATGGCTACATAAAATTATCAGATATTTATTTAAAAGTGTGTTAAATAACTTTTTGCGCCACGTCTTACTATCCATTCGGGCTTACGCTTGTATACTAATTACACTAATAGTTTTAAGGATAAGGAAGGTTATATTAATAGTACGTGTACTTGCATTTGCGTGGAGGTAGAATGGAAAGCCATTTTGGAAAAACCACACACAGTACACACTATTGAGTTTCTAACCTTGATCTCCCCGTCATTGGCAGTCTAGCCTACTTCAAGATTAACGCGTAACACCACGCGGCCATCGAAGTAGTTAAATAACGTATTAATAGAGCTGACGTTGAGTAGGCTATACCATGGATTTTTGTCACGAATAGACATTAGTATCTTTTAGAAAACACAAACGTATTTTTTGTGGTCAACATTGAAAACATTTACTATACAGTATTATTAGATTAATTCTATCGTTATCAAAATTCCGATACCTTAGCTCAGTCAGTAACGTGTTTAACGACTGATATGAAGGTCTCAGGCTCAATACTTGGCATGGCCGAAAATGTTATCATTGGTTAAACGTGAGTTTCCTCTCTCACAGTAGCAGTCTTGATTTTTAGAACTAACGTTATTTATTGAATCTATCTGCGTATCCAACAACTATCTTAAAGTGGCGTAGTTTGTTTTCGGCTTTTCTCGTGTTGGTTTGGTAAAACATTTATAAATTATTACGTTTTATTGTGTAACGTTGTACAATCTGGATTTTATAGGAAGTCAGTCATTTGAAAATTGGAAATTAATATTGCCGCAACTGGCGGAAATAAAAATATTAAAATTTTATTTTCAATCTTAGTCACATAAAGATAAATTATCCAATAATCCATAAGGAAGTATTATCGGAAGCCTTTGAAAACCTTTTAGATGACCTTTATGATTAACAAATCAAATAAAACATTTATAGAATTCCAAATTTTTAGTGACTTCCAATCATTGTTGGTTGTCGAAAGTGGGCTTCCTATAAAAGGGTTTGGGAACGTTTTCATGCTGGATACAGGAGAAACCCAAAGTTTGCGGAGGAAATAGAGGGAAGATAAAGTAGTCCAAATCTAAAGGTCATTATGTCAAGGATACATCACTGAGAACGTGCGAGGTTATAGCTTTTTGTGTTGAAACAAGGATATGGACTTTCCTTTCCTTTTTTTTTTATCTAGCATTAGAGTATGTTATTTATTAGGGTAATGCAAGAGAATAAGGAAGGGTTGATACTAGACGGTACAATGCTGCTATCAAGATGCAGATAATTTAGCTTTTTTGGGCAAGTTTAAAGAAGGTGCTCCAAGAAATGCAGAAATTTTACAAGAGGCCAATAGTGCAATAGGTTTAGAAGTGATCAGTGAACGCCGAAAAAGACTTAAGTATATGGTCATACAGATTGGGGACGATAATTTAGAGATTACTGTGAACATATTATTTGACAGGGTTAGCAAGGTTAAATATTTAGGAACAGTTTTAGTTAGCAATAACGATATTAGATTGGAAATTAGGAAAAGAAGACAGTCGGGAAATCCATGCTACTACTAGGTCAATAAGTTGTTGACATCTCACTTGCTTTCAAGTATACAAAATATATAAAACAATAATTTTACTGGTTTTCTATGTGTGTGAAACGTGGTCTCTTACCTACACGACGAAAAAAAAATTGTGTTCGAAAACAAGGTGTTTAGGAAGATATGGGGTCCAAGTGAGGTGGATATAACTGGCACAAGGTAAGGGTAGGTGGCGTATTTTTTTAAGTGTGGCAATGAACTTTCGAGTTCTTAATCCCGTAGAGTAAGTAAGAAAACATTTTATAAATTTAAAACTTTTGTTCTTTAATAGATCACAAATCGTTTCTCTTTGTATATCTCATATATCACTGTAGGAAAACTTTGATAACGTCACTTGTAGTCCAGTGATGCTAATCACGTAAGAGTAAAAAGTAGATATTATTTTATATTTCACTAGAGTAAATTAAATTGCTCCTTATTAATGACCAATAGAAGTTATTAAATAGCAAGTTTAGCCCTTTATAACTCGTGAACTGGAGTTGTAAAAAATTAATTTTGTCACCAAATTATAAATTATAGCTTGTTCAGATAGTGCAATAAAAATATAATTGACTTCGGGCCTTAATGCTCACATCCGGTGGGCAGTACGGTCAAGCGAGAGTGGCCGGAAATGGTACAAAATAAAACAAAGTATTGGAAAAATCAAAGGATGGCTACTATTTATAATTCTAAAGTGGTTCATGTGAAGGTTAGCCGGAAGAACAGGAAAGAAAGGAAGTCTATTTGACGAATTTTTTAGAACAGAGGCCAATGAAATAGTTTTTTATTTTCTTATTTTCATTTCCCCCCCCCCATATAAGTCACTTTTTATAGACTTCACTCATTAGGTTTTAAATTGGGCTGTAATGAGGCGGACACGTAATTTCTAATGAAAAATAATTCTTTGAAGCAATCAGCGTGGCATTCAAATTCGTAATTCAATGGCATTTTATATCACTGGCAGTTAAAATCAAGTCTCCAGACTGTGTGTGGTTTTTACAGTATTAATAACTACCTTTAGTTTTTGAAACCACGGTTATTCTCGTCTTGTGTGCTTGCGAGGAGTAATTATCAAGCTAACGAGTTGATTTGATTGAACTGTGTTTATTTTTGCCACTATACGATGGCTCAGGATATTGCAAATATTATCTATAATAATATGTAAGTTATACAAGCGTCGAAGTGATTAGTTCACTGTAACCAGTGAGTAATTATTTTATAATATAGATAGAACCTGCTTTAATGATTTAAATCATTCAAAAATAATTTCTAACCAAGGGACGTGCCCTACCATTGACAGTGGCAATCATCACATCAAGCACTCTGATAAAAATAGAAAATGAACCACAAACTTAAGATCACATCTACAAGGACAATATTTAAGTTAACGGAGATTTTTGTGTTTTAGCACCGCGTCTTACTACCCATTCAGGTTGTACGCTAATGTAACAATTACACGAGTGTGTTAGGGATGAGGAGGGTTGAATTTAGAAGAAGTTTAATCACGTTTGTGAGGAGAGAGAGAGGGATGTTGTGGAAACCCCTTTAGGAAAGACCACCCTCAGTAATCCTGACCAGAATTATAACCCCGATTTCACCGACACCAGCAATCCAGTCTGTTGTGAGAATGATACCTTTTAGATCAATGTTATTCACTCAACAGGGGGTACCCGAAGATATCTTAGGGAGTACGTAAAATATATATTACTTAATCTTTGTGAGTTTATATTATTTGTTCGTATTAATATTTTTAATATAATTTAACCATAACATAATTTTTATTAATTTATATTATATAATGATTAACACTGAATAATCAAAGCCAGATTTCGAGTTAGCCACAAAAGAGCCAGATCAACCAGATGTAAGAACACACGATTTGGGAGAGCAATTATTTTCCCCTCTTTCTCTCTCTCTCTCTCTCTCTCTCTCCCTCCTTTAGAATAAATAATATGTATAGCTTGTATTATGCACTAACGACTTTGGGTGTAGCCTACAATGTTGATGAGACATTACATTTGGAGGCATGCGAACAAAAGTGTTTGAATACCACTGCCTTAGACCATGCAGCCACTGAAGCGGGTGATTAACGATTTATCTGTAACCCTCTCACTTTCTTTTTTACACTTAAGTCCATATGCCAACTGGTGGGGGAAATGGTCGGTACCTGGGATCATTTTGGCACGTAATAGGTTTAAGTAATTAAATTATTATAAAGTAAAGGCTAGTCCGGTCTCCAATAGATGCAATTTCGGATTTAACGTGTAGTATATTCACTGTTATTTTTTTAAACTATTTTTAGATTTTTCAAAACTAGGAGGTATCGTGATTTGTGTCCAGGGCTATGCCAGACTATAGGGATTTCTTTCTCTCAAATTTCGGATTTTTATATAAATATGGCATGTTCCATAGGTCAAAACTATATCTATAGCCACGTGATCACAGTGTGCTGAGCCCCCACCCCACCCCACCCCATCCCCATGCCATGCACACTATGTAAAAATTTCAATTTTAAGAATTTTGGGTTGTCTACAACACTTAAGTAATCAGCGTGCCAAGTTTAACTATCATAGATGATGGGAAGCACACCACACATTTAAATAAACTATAGCTGTTTACTATTCTCTAACTAACTAGTTTAATAACATGAATATAAAATATACATTTATATACAAAAGATGATACTTGATACATGGTATCTGTTCCTGGGTAAACTACCTTATCTCTACTATAATCTTGGACCATGCAGAGGCATTAAGTTTGACAACATCCTCTAATGAAGTACCGGACACAACTGTCCTACTAGTCAGTCTACTTTGTCTCTGCATGAATTCCGGTCATGAACCGGCCGTTCATCCCTAACTGGAATTTACATGGTCAGTACAGAAGCCATTGTTTCAGGACTAGGAATGTAATCTTATGCTAGGTGTCCGTCCTAAGTTGCAACTATTCCTAGTTTCAACTATGCACTTCTCTAGCTGCACATTCTTAATTTTGAGTGTACACGCTGTTCAACATATTGTTGGATCCCAACAATATTAAGAATATATTTTTTTAAATAATGATTGACAACATAATCACTTTTATGGTTATATGACATTCGGGGCCGCTTTGTTGACGAGTAATTTTGATATTTAATAAAAAAATCGGAAAATATTAAGAGAAAAGGAAGATAAGGAGAGATAATATTTTTTCACACATTGATTGAAGGGTGAAGATGTGTGGGCGGTCACCACATATATTTGAGCTACTTAACCTTTATTATTTTTCTTTTTTTTTCATGTATTTTGCCACACTGTTATTACTATTACTATATATAATATTAATACTATTTTTCGTCATGAGAAATATGTGGTTTATTTATATTATACAGAATACAACTGGGACGCGAATGTTATGTCTCGCCTAAGGTTCATGAAACCATTGTGCTGGCCCTGTTCATTCCCAACCCATTAGAGTAATTAAAATGCGTATCGTCTGGTCGGGTAGTAACATTAGATTAAATAAATCCAGTAGAATCGTGTTTCTGCGTCCGTCTTAGCATGCGCACACGTCACACAGCGAAGCTAACTTCTTATTTAAGATCTTGAGTTAAGGGCCTCAGGTTAGATTCCCGACATGGCTGAAAAATGGGTTCTTGTTGGAATCGGGGATTTCCCTTTCACAGTAATGAAATGACAGGTTGTGCAATAATTAAGGAAGTTTGTAAGCCGTATGCTATTATAATCAATAGCTTCAGAATGCCTTGTTTAATACTCCGCGTTTTCTTTTTCGCAAGACAGTTTCACTGATCTCTACATTCAGGTTACTGCAGTCACGTGATTGAAGTAAAGTCACCTTCATCGAGCATCGAACAGAAAACTAATAATCCAATTATATCTGAATAAGGATGTGAAAAAAGTATCGAGACTTTACTTATATCGATATCTTCCTTTCGATATTAGTATCTTTGTACGAAAGTGATAGATTTCCCTCCCTTCTCACAGTCTTTCTAGCTTGAGCCCTCGTTGCTCTCCCTCCTTCTTGTGTCTCTTCTCCCTTCTTGTAACCCCTTCCCCTTTACGACCTTTCCAAGATGTTACCCATTCTATTAACTTTATTAAATACTATCTTAAGCATCGTGACATACTTTTACCATTATGAGAATGTGAGGGTAGTTCCTTTATTTCACATTTTCACAAAGGCCATCTTCTCTTGACTGTCACAAACAGCTTCAAGGCCCCCTTTTTATCTTTCTTATACAACTGCTTAGTTCTAAACCAAATCGTTCATCTCAGTTTGTTATGAAGATGCTGGAAACGAGTATTACCTAATTGTACTGATTGGCGGATACGGTTAGCCTGCTATACTACTAAATCATTTTGTTACTATCAAAACTTTTTATTTTCCCTGTTTAAATATTGTTATGGTAAAATTTTCATTTTCAACTAAGCAAAGGTAGAAAGGTGAATTCAAGGCTAAACAATTGATTTAAAAAAATATATTTGAATTGTTTTCATTTGAACTTCATTACGAGTCTTTAATAGTATTAAACCTGAATTTAACTAATACCATCAGAGTAGCATTACCTTTTCTGGTTACCTATAAACATAAGTTTAACATGGCTTCACACAAAGGTAAAAACAGTTTTTATGTTATTCCTCTTAAAAATTAACACAGAGCTCGACATTTGGCCCTAGTGCCCACCAACACGGGTCTCGTAAATTTAACGCGAGATATATAATCATATTAGCAATCATAGCGTCCAAATTAATGCTAAAACATCCCACAATTTTTATTGTTCAATGCATTAAGCTATTATTAAAATGAGATTAGATTTCGTACCACTTTGAGAACAATTTGGATGAAAATTGGCATGAGGATGACGACTTTGACTAGACAAAATAGATACTTAAACAAAATAATGTCCTGGAATTCTATTTCCAAAAGACATCCAGACAAACAATACAATAAATATCAAGTAGCAATAAATAACCTGTTTCTTTAGAAATTGCATAGTATATATTCTACTCTCACATGTTTTTAGAACAACTCTCTCATTAATCTTAATTTATTTAATTATCAATTTTGGTGAAGTGTAATAAAAAGCGTAAGCTCCAAATTTAATCAATTCAATAAAAATCTATGTAATAAAACTAGTGTTCCAAGAGGATTAACAATAAAAACAAATTAAATTAATTGACGAGCATGGAAACGTAGCATTGTAAAACTGAACGCAAAGTTTAACCAAGAATTAGGTTTACAAAATGTTTAAGTAGCCAGTACTTAAATGCAACATTGTAAAATTGGGCCCAAATCAAATAAGCTATTCATGGTATATTTGTGTGAAATAATAATGCCATTAAAAAACTTAATCGAACAAATCATTGATGCATTTTCTGTGTGAACAAGTCATAACATCAAAAAACTAACTCGAACAAGCCATTGATTCAATATTTGTGCAAACAAGTCATGCCATTAAAAAACTAAATAGAAAATCTGTGTGAGAGTAAAAAAACACTCATGTGTGAACCGCAGCGACTTACCGACCGAGCACGCGGCTTAGCGATGATAGTGCCATTTGCGGATAGAGGCTAGAAAGTGGTTGGCACAACGAACCTTTCAGCCATTAATCTCACTTTTCTAAACCAGAGATAATACATATTTATTCAAATAGCTCCTCAATTGTCCTCACGTGGCTGAGTTTGACTCCTTTCCAGACTCACCGCTTCACAGATAAATTTTGGGAGCACCAGGGATTGAACCCAGGACCTCTGAATCTGATGGTATGAACAAGTCATACCAACAAAAATCTAAATCTAAAAATATACTCAATCTTAAGGATTCGATTGTTAGACCCATATTGGATAAATCGAACAAATTATTTCGTCTAATGCGCTTCGTTGGCCGCATGTTCTAACGTGCTACTCTCGCTGTAGACTAGACTTCCGATGACGGGGAGATTGAGGCTCTAATCTCAATCGGGTGTGCTAAGGATGGTTTTTCCAATTTTTTCCTCCACTATCCCTCCATGAAATGTGGGTACATTTTCTATAAATATAGCGGACCTAATCTCTAAAAATCACTAGCATAACGAGTACATAAGCGTATAAACCGAACGAGTAGTAAGACATGGCGCTAAAAAAAATCAACTTAGGTGATTGAAACTTTTTTCTATATCACACCTAAGATAATCGCATTCAGTCATTTAAATTAGAAATTTTTGTAGAAAAATTATACCAAATATCATAAATGAAATAATATGTATGCACTGTTACTTACTCTGTGTCACTAGGAACTAAGAACACTGTTACAGAAAAATTGAGCAAAGAGAAAGCTTTGTCCACCAAAAAGTATAAGACTCAGTCATTTTCAAAGACCCGAACTAAAAAGTATATATTTTCCTCTAAAAATATATTTCAAATTGCTTATTATTATTTTATTATTATTATTATTATTATTATTATTATTAATTATTATTATTATATTATTATTATTATTATTATTATTATTTATTAAAATAGTTATAAATTTTATCTCAAATAGTACTACAACTTTACTATGCTAAGTTATTTCGTATCTCAAATAGTTGTGGATAAATGATGAAAATTAGAAAATTTCCCCCGTGCAAAGTACCCTCAAAGTATTTTCGTTAGAAAATGAGAACTGTCATCTTGTTTATAATGATAAATAGTGTCAAGATATAAAATTTAATCAAAATCGTTCAAGAAAATTTGGAGAAAATCGATTTTTTTTAAATTCTTTTCGCCCTTTAATAATAGGGTTTGGTATCTAATTTCAAAACCCCGCGAGGTGACCATACGAAATTCCAGACACCAAATTTTAGCCCAATCGGTAAAATAGTTTCGGTTCTAGCCCGAGGTACAGAAATACAAACGGCATTGCGAAAACAACTTTTTTGGATTCAGGGGGTCTTGAAACGTCGACACTTATCAAAATCTCTAGATAGATTTTTTTGACTATCCCAATACTTTCTCTCCGAGGTGTCGAGAGAGAATAAAAATGGTGCGGTTGTTTGGAGGTCGAATTCCTTCTTTCCGATTTATAGGCACATACACAATCCTTATGGCCAATTATTTCGTTAATTTTACATAGTCTGTAGTTTCTTTGTTATTTCATTAACAAAAGATTTTTGTGGTTGTTAACAATACCGTTCATATCTTACTTGGCAATATAAGTACTCGTAGTATTTGAGGAGTTGGAGGTGATGGAAATCTAGAATGCGATAAATCACGATTCCACGTCGTCATGACGTAATTGAGCTCGTGAAAGGCGCGGGTGAATCAAGTGTATCTCACCAAGTCACGGCAAGATTAATTATCTAGGCTTAGGATGCATTCGGTCCAGGGTTGAAAGAAGTTACAAATTTAAACACTCTCTTAGAATAATATATTGAAATCAAATTGAGATCTTTATAATATTTTGTAAAAAGTGCTTTATTTTATATTATTAGATTAGAATTTAAAAAGATCGTTGAATGAATATTTTTATTATTATTTTATTAGGTCTGTAAATAACATATAAAAGTTCCAGGTTCATTTGTTTGTTGAGAGGGTGATAAATAGAAAAAAGGAGACATTTGGTTGCTGTAAGACAAATACTTGGTTTGTAAAAGCCTAGCGAACGTGGGGGAAGGATATTCTTTATTAAATAAAATACAATGCTGGAATAATGTGTATTTATATTAAATATGCAGGGCTACCATATTTCTGGGGGAAAAAAAGAGGACACTTCTTCAAATTTTTAATGAAATACATTGATTTATTATGAAATAGGATTTGGGATGGAAAATGAGTTAAATGACTATAGCAAATATATAAATTCACTTAATCAAACATTCACATGACATTTCGAAAAAACATGTCAATGCCACAGGGTATTTTTCACTTGTTCTAAGCCTACTGTCAATGCTCATTGATAACAGCACCTCCAAGTGTGCACTTGTTAAAAGACTCACTTTTCGTCATAAATGAACCATTGTAATCGTAATTGGGCAGCCTGCGTAATCTCTTTGTGATATAGGATTATTTGAAGAGGGGGCTGGGTCGCTAATTGAATCTAGCTTTGTGGAATCTTAGCGATTAACTTAAGAAGGATATTTGTCTACCTAGTGAAACCATGTTTAAAATTAGGCATTTTTTAAATGTCCCTTGATGGCACCTAGTAGTACCCGTGCTGAAGGCCTCAAGCTCTTCCACAAAACGCGGCCATTTTAAACTGGAGGTTTTAGGTCTGATATCTGGTATCCAAGTCTTGTCCACTTCATCACGGGGAAGGGATCTCTAAGGAAGCTGGGACTAATAGAGTCGGGGAATTGTGAATGTGGTGAGGAGGGAACCCCTGAACATGTGGTGCTCGAGTGTGTCCTTACATTAGAAGCAAGAAGGAACTACCAGAGAGAGATCCAGTGAAGATTAGTAGGCGAAGTACTGAGGGACCCAATCTATTGGAAATTCTTAGACCAGATTGCACTGGAAGCGTCAGATAGAGCAAAGACTGCCTATATAGAGAGACTTAAAGAGGCACAGGGACTTATAAGACGGGACGTTGACAATAACAATGACGAAGAAGATGACAGCGACACGGAGGGCGAGACTGACACGGACACTAGTGCGGTCTCAGCGGGGAGTGAGTAGAGAAAAAAGGATTGTTAAAGGGGAATAAGCTGAAAAAATCCTTGCCGGGATTAAAAAAAAAGTAGGTGCAGGGAGGAGCAAGCACAAGCCCTGGGAACTGGATTCCAGTACGACTGAGTGTCTGGAGGAACACAGGGGATGCCCTTGCGATCCAAAGGACAGTTTTCCAGTCGTATGAACAAAAGTTAGTGGAGTAAATATGAACTCTGAGGGATTCCCTGCACCGTATGACACACGACCTTGGAAACAAGAGAGGTGGATTGTGGTTGATGGGCCCTCATAGTCAAGATGGAGAAAGGCTGCTGCCCTGCAGCCCTCTGGTACCATCGGGGTAATGGAGTTCCCCGGCAGAAATGGGAATAGAATAGTTGAGTGAGTTTAGTTTATCTTAGTTAGTAGTTAAAATAGATAATTAGGGACGGGGGAACTAGGTAGGGGGTAAATTAGGAAATTCAACTGCCAAGGGGTGAAAACGGAAGTGTGGTGGCTAGATGGTAGGCGGGACACCAACTCGATAGAGCGCCTCCCCAGGTGGTGGATATGGGGATGCCCACCTCTGCTGGGCGCTTGGCGGACCGGGAGTGAAATTCGGGCACTGTGGGGGGCCCAGCGGTGGAGGGTACCGGGGGGGGGGGGCGTAATATACCCGGGGTGGACCAAATGGAGCTAGGGGTAATTGAATTTCATTTAAGTTGAGAGCCATAATCTGTGTTTTAATGTTAAAAAGGAAATTCATATTGACATTGTAAAAGTAAAGTTTAAAGTTATGTGGAAAAACGGCCCGGATTTAAAGTTTGTAAGATACCGGGCCTGTAAACACTGAATAAATAAATAAATAATCCAAGTCTGTGACCTGGGCATATATTTTACGTCTTAAAAAGATACAATTTCCGGGTAAAATAGTACGTATGGTAAGCCTGTATAGTGTATAAAGTGTGAGGCAGTTAGTTGAGACATCAGAATATAAAAAAAAACTAAGCATTATAGAAAAAGTTGTTCCGAAAAAAGGTTTTTGCTTTTCAGGGGGAAAGAGAACCACACAGGTTATTTTTGATTTTATGGACGTCTTCAAGGGAATTTCAAGATCAACTTTGTTTTTACTTTCTCTTCTCAAGAGAAAGTATTGTGATAGTGAAATAAATCGATCTCAAGATTACGAATTTGAATGCAAGCCTAAAAAAAATAGATTTTACAATTATTATTCTGTCTGTCCCTGGTCACGGATCATAAACGGTTGAATAGGTTCATACTTGATATTAAGATTTTATAAGGCTATACCACCAAATAATGTTTTTATTGCTACCCCAACCCTTCAATTAAAAAATAACAATGTATACGTGTTTTGGGGTTTGAAACTCTTTTATGTGTAGCTTACTGAGGACTGATTTTTTCAAAAATTTGAAATATTTTTAAAATGCTAGAGTGATTTGGTTCCAAATGACGATTTTGGGAGTGTTTGACTTGACAAATAAGCCTTTATACTTGTTTTTGGAGGAAAATTTGGCTATAAGTAATTTACTGAATACTGTTTATTTAAGTTAGATATTTAAAAAAAATGGCTTACCGACTTGGTCAACATTGGTATTGGTAGACTATTTTACATATCAATAATATTGTATATTTATTTATCTAAAATAAATTAACTAAATGGTAGTTTACATACAACAAATTATAGAAGATTCGAATGTTTTGGAAATTTACCTTGAAGATTAAATTTAAAATGGGAATCTTCGAATAGTATTTCATGATGAATAAGAATGCATTTTAATTTCTACAAATAACTAATTTATGGTAGTGTACAAATAATTTATTTTTGAAAATTTGAATTTTGCTATATATATTTGAACAATTTGGTTTTAAATTATATATAAATAGTGATTATTGTGATCAACAAGATTATGTGTTGGTTTTATGAGTAAAACTTATTTAAGGATATTCTACTAAAAACCAATTTTTGAAAATTTTCTTAGAAGCTATACATAGTACATATATACATATGAGAAAATTTGTGCGATTGTTTAGTACCATTTATTATTTAAATAAAAACATTTAATTTTCTTGATGGAATTTTATGGTACTCAAAAAACAAACAACCTTGCCTGAAACTTTCTTTTATTTGACATCGATTTTTTAAGATATCCAAATTTGTATTTGCTTATAACAATTTTTATTAGAGAGCTTTTTGTTACATTTAGCTATTCTTAATTACATTTAATGCAATATTATTTATATAACTAACCTTAATAAATATTCACAATGCTGACTAATAACTTCGATACACTTTTAACTTCTCTTAATAAAGGTCTATGAGCACGTAAATGTAGTAAGAATAGTTAATTGTAAGAAAACAGAGAGTGTGTTTACTCTAGTGTAATCAAAACAAAACTCACAAATAAATTATGGAACACTTTCAGTTATATTGGTTATTTTACATAACACAAGTACTTTCTCCACATTTGTCTTCGTTTTGTATAATTTATAGCTTATTTTTTTGCGAGTTAAAATGGAATACTTAACTGTTGCAGAAAAAATCGAAATTATTTTAATTTATGGTGAATATAGACGAAACGTCGGTAAAGCAAAGCAATTCATTTGTACGGTCAACTATTCCCTAAGAAAAATACTCAATCACATGCATCATATTTTCATGATTTAAAACGGTTTGCAGCAGATGGAAGCATGCAGCCGAAAGAAAGAAACGCCAAAAAACTGTTACCAGTGAAAATAATAAAATATTCTGAAATATCTCCGAGAAGAATGTTCTTAGAATAATAAAGCGACATAAATTGCACCCATGACCCACGCCATGTATCACTACACCAAGACCTTCATGGACATTACTTTGAAAATCGAATGATGTTTTGTCATTGGGCACAAGAACAATTACGAAATAACCATAACCTTTTACTTTACTTATTATTTTCTGATAAATCAGGTCTTACAAATCACGGGGAAGTTAATAAGCACAACATGCATTATTAGTCTGTCAAAAATCGACGGTGGTTACGAGAGGTTGAACATCAACGCCATTGGACTGTGAATGTCTGGTGTGGAGCTATGGAGTAAATTTGGAAATCAGCCTTAACATGTGGTTTTGGCATGATGGTTGACTTGAGTATTTTCCACGTACTGCATGACAAATATTATATCGGGACTACCATGGACGTTGAATTGGACGTAGTGGTCCAATTCCATTGTCATATGGAGTTACCTTAAAGACAAAGTGTATCTAAAGCTACCGATCACTCCAGAAAACATGAAGGAGCGCATTAGAAATGCTGGTGGAAATATTGATAAAGAGACTTTATTACGTGCTTATCAATCTTTTATCGAGGGAATTAAAAAGTGTATCGAGGTCAATCGTCATCATTTTGAACATTTATTTAAGTAATTGTAGACATAATATTGCATTTAACGTAATGAAGAATAACATATGTAATTAAAATTTATTGAATAAAGATTGTTATAAAAGATATAATTTCTTAGGGAATTGATATCATATAAAAAAGTTTCAGGCAAAATTGGTCTTTTTTTTTGTGTATAGTAAAATTCCGTTAATAAAATTATAAGTTTTCATTTAAAACATAAAGGGTGACCTGGTGGTTTAGGGGTAAGGGGGTGCTTAGCTGAGGGTCCGGGGTTCAATCCTCGGCCCCGGCACAGATTTATCTGATTGCCAAACCCTTCCTTCACCTCTGACAAGACGTGTATTAATCACAACCTGTGAATGTGAGGAATGCCAGGCCTCCACCGTGGTTCGGATTCCACGCTAAACTGTAGGTCCTCCATTTCATCTCACAATCACCCTACCATTACACATTAGCGCAAGTGCGTATAACCCGAACGGGTAGTAAGACGCGGTGCTAATAACAACAATAACATTTAAAACATAAAGGTGGTCGTGAAATAACTTTGAAGACTTCCAACAAATAAAAAATAACAAGTACTGTTCTCTTTTACCCTGAAAAAAAAAACTCTTCGAATTTTTTTTCCCTAAAATGCTTGGTTTTTGGAATATTCTGGTGTCTAAACTTAAATGCCTCACTCTGTATAGGCTACACATGCATATACTGTGTATGTATATTTTGTTTAACTGTATACTATTATGCCAGTACAGTAAACCAGTGAATAAATCTCTCAATGTACCGCTATAAAAATGAGAAAGAAGTATTATTGAAGTTTGTAGATCAACACTAGCTTAGGGAGAGACCTTTGCTGAACATTAGATAACTCCTTACTTCACTAGTATGACACCATATATAAGCCAGCAGCTTTTCAAGGTAAAAACTCACCTGCCGTTGCAGGTTTCGGCATTCATTAGTACATTTATATTTAGTTTCAATGTCATTTATATTAAAAAAAAATTCGTATTTGGTAGTTAATGTATTTTATTCTTTTATGCTGAGTTTACAATAGCTAGTGTTAAGTTTTAATACATGCTAATAGTTCTACTGGTTCATTACAATTATTGTGTTTAAAGTTAAAAACTTAGTCAATCAGAACTTTCAAATTATTTTTGAACAAAACTATTTTAGATACTAAAATATAACAAAATAAACATTAACCAACAACACCAAAAAAAGTCTTAATACTATACTAATTTAAATAAACTCTGAAAATTGATTAATTTGTTTAAGATACAAATATAGGCAAACCAACTGGATATTGTTAAAAATGTATTTATTATTTGAGCTCAAATGCTAAAAACCGTTATACAGCTTATTAATCCAAGATTTAATTGTTTATATTATATAATAAGCTATGCATACCATTAAACGCTGAACGTAGTGAACAAACACCTCTTGGACCAACGACCCCATAGCTGCCGTTGGCCCTGTCATCACCGGACAACCGGGAGAAACCCATTGTCTTGGCCAGCTTTTCTCGGTGGGAGGAGTTGGTTCCTCCTTCAGTGATTGCTGGACTCTTGCGTAAGGGCGTTAACTCCTCGGAGGAGGTCAGGTACCTAGCCTCAGGAATCATTCGTAAGAACTTTCAACCTGAGTTGCCCAGCCGGGACCTCGTGTAGTTGGCCTCACCAGCTTTCCCGGAGGTACTAGCTACCAGCCTCTTAGTGTTTGGGGAGTAGGGGGAGCCTCTGTTGAAGGTTCCGTTTACTGTTGAAAGTAATATTCTTACCGTAACTGATTGCACTATGGTCCTTACTTAAAAGTTGCACCTTGATGGAACCAAGCCAGGTAATATTGCCAACTTTCAGGGTCAATAGAAGTTAACGTAGCAGTGTTGAGGAAACTGCCTGGTCAAAGGGAAATAGCCTTCCACGGTAATTCTTGTGGTAGTTTTAAAGCATTAAGATAGCTAAAACCATCTCAATTATCTTGACATTTTGTTGGGGTCCAACTAAAATTGAAGATTTGTTAAAGTAATAATAGGGATATTAGTTGCAAGATGATTACGATCCAACTATAGATTGAATCTAAGTAACTTACAGTTTTATGCAGTCTTCACCTGACAACCTTGAATTTTATAACATTGAAATATATTTTTTCAATTTACTCGTAAAGGTATTGATATTAAATGTTTTTAATATGGTAAAAAGAGTTTCATTGGTTTCATTCCCGCTGTTTTATAATGAAGACTACAAAGAATTGCACCACGATGTTACGCATGGTTCGAACTGTATTAACTACTTAAATTAGGTTTCATCCCTCTCGTGAGACGGGCTTTAAAGTTCAGGGTCGCCCTTAGGGGTGTGAAAACGGTGTGGCCGTACAGAGCCACAAGATTTTGGAGGACCCACGCTTGTTTAGGTGACACAGGAAAGAAACAAGTTGGGGTGAGATATTTTGTTTGCGTGCTCTTAAAATAGGCGCCCTGTATAGGCGATCTAGAAAGTATTGTAAGAGTGTAGAAAACAAATAAAAACGTAATCATGCGGTTTGGTCTATTGAACGAATGAATCGAGTTTTCCGTTTTTAACTCCATCGACTTGCAATTGTTTGTCTGTGGCGTATATGTCTCACGATAACTTTAGAATGCATAAACCGATCTAATTTAATATTGATACAGTTGTTCTTTGTCCCTTTATACAGAACAAATTCGTTGGGGAAAGAAAATGTATCCAAGGGTTGGGGAGAAAGTAACTTTTATATGTAAATAAAAACACTGCTTATAGCATTAATTGTACACGTTCTAGGGCATTTCCCTGATAGTTTATACGGCTGAAAATTGGTATTTAGGTACAAACTACTGTAATAACACCAAACCAAAAATAACTTTTTTAATATATTGTGGGGTGGAGGAGGCAGATAGCCGGGGACCCCACAAACGAGGTTTATCCAGGTTCTTACATCTGCTAAGGGCGGACCTGCTAGACAGTTAAAACCACGATGTTTTTTATTTATACCATGCCGTTATCTGATTGCAGACCATCATATTTATCTCAAGGGTGTCCAATTTTCACTAAGTAATTAGTCTCTCAGGTTTTACACTCAATATATAAAACAAGACTTTTTTTTAAAAATATAAGCACTAAACGTGAGTAGATTTTGGATCACTTGTATCTAATTCGAAGACCTAATCTTCATCTTCACCAGGATTCGAATCAGTTCTTGTCAGATTTGTCTGTAAATAGTCTGAAATGGTCTTAAATCAATCATGCCCATGAGTGGGGCTTTAAATTATTTTTATCTGCGTCCGGCCGGATTGCCAAGGAATTAATCTTGTAACAAATTTTTCCCATACGTATGTGTATTTATACGTATGCATGTGTATGTAAATATAATTATTTATATACTAGGTACAGGACCTCGAATCCATTAAATCGTTAAGGATATTCGAGATTAGAGGAATCGTGAAAATTTCAGATTCGAGCATAAAGAACTCAAAAAAATATTATTTTATTTTCAATTTTTCAAATGAAATTTGTTTTAGAGCTTTAATCCTGCTTTTTGGTGGTTCAGAACCAATTATAATTATTGTATGAACTTAACAACCAGGCCCCAGACCAGTAATTTAACACTTAACTGACTATATGAATGTTATAATGAATAGATTTTAAGAAGGAGTGTTAAAATGTAGCTATTATTTGTATTTTCTATTGTTCCAGTATATTTTTATTACCTCCTATGACCAGCCCCGTGGTGTAGTGGTCTGTGCACCTGGCTACAATTCTAGGGGTGCCGGGTTAGATTCCCGGCTGGTGCCTTGGGTATCTTTTGCTCAAGGGTAATTATCCCAATGGTCACCAGGGTTTGGTAAATTAGGCATGAGTTAGGTTAAAACTCACACCTCCTCCACAACTACATTATGACCACTATCCCATCATCTCATAGCAGGTACGACGTGTAGACAACCTCCTGTGGTGTACCATGGGCAACATTCTGTGCCACCAGAGCGGTTAATAGTCTACACATAAGGCGACCGAAACTGGATGTCAAAGACCTTCCAGGTCAAATGAGCCTTACGATAAAATATACTACTTCTATGTTCATAATTTTTTCGAGATTCATATTCGGATTTGAGATTCAGGATTTGAAGTTAAATTGCAAATTCGGATTCGTAAATTAGTGTATTCGACTTAACTCTAGTATATACTTGTGTACGTGTGTGTATATATTTCCCAAAAATGTATTTTTCTGCTACCTCCAGAAGCCCCTATATGTTCTATAAAGCTAAAATGGCTCACTACAAAAATATTCTTTTTTACAAACAAAGACCAACCCTACATCTATCTTTCTATCCAAATTGAAGGTTTAAAAAAAATTGGTTGACGCATGAATAGGCTTACATTAAACTAGGTTTAGCTATTTTTTGAACTGCACGATACGGTTCCACGTTATGATTTTATCTATGTTGAGACACGTTTTATATACACACTAACTTCTCAAAATAGTTTTAAAATAGAAATACTACTATATTTTATTAATTCTAAGCTCTCTCAAAAATTAAGCAAAATATTTACTTCAAGAAAAATAAATTGTGCACGTTTAAGGTAAAATCTTTTCTCTTCTTGAAGTCTCAGTATTATTTATTTTTAGCATTCGTTCAGTATTATTTATTTCTACCATCCATTCAATAATATTTATTTCTACCATCCATTCATTATTATTTATTTTTACCATCCCTTCATTATTATTTATTTCCAACATCCATTTAATATTAATTATTTATATTATCCATTCATATTAATTATTTCTACCATCTATTCAATATTATTTACTACCACCTTCCATCCAATATTATTTAATTACTATATATATGTTTCCACTATTGTGAATGTAATATAATAAAAAATTATTGATAATAAGTTTAAACTAATATAATATGCAGGTCAACGTTTAATTTGAACGTTTAACTTGGATTAAAATACACCGATAAATTTTATAAACATTACAGATAAATGTTGATATACAAAACAATATATTAAACTTTACCATAGCTTATACACCTTGAACTCCTTTTTTTATTAATTATATTTTCCATCTTATAAAGTTGCTAGTAACGATAAAATAATATTTAATTTCCCTAAATTGAGAATAATGTACTGAAATAGTAACAAATTCTTAGAACTAAGCCACTAGAGTTTTCAAATACTTTTAAGTATCTGCTGTTTTTCTTAAATATATTTAGAATTATAGAGTAGCAATCATTATTTCAATAGATTCATCTTTTTGTAATAATACTCTGTAGTATAGATGTGCTGCTCTAGTCAACAAATTGACATAGTTTTAAATACCCTATTTTGCTTGAGCTTTCTTACTTCTATTGGGACTGTTCTATATTAGTTAAGGTACCGTAGTATATTTCTTATTATGTAATGCTTGAGCTTTTCTATATTATTTTATTCGCGCTGCTTGGGTATACTATTTATTTATTGATAAATGTTTAGTTATTTCATTCAATATCTTACTTTAGAATTTCTCGAGATATTTGTTTTATTATCTAGTGCTTTGAAGAATTTTGCATTCTTTTTCCCACTGACTTTCATAATCCTTTGAAGCCTTGTTTTCTTTTGTTTAGCATTTAAAACTCATTTCAAATTTACTTTTTGTTTTTACCGTGATATTTTGTTCAAAAGGGATTTTTTTAGTTATTACTTTGAACATGAGGCTTATTAATGACTTACACTAAAAGGATGGAATGAGAAGGTTAGCTTTGAAATAAGTTCACTGATATTAGAGAGGAGAAAAAATGGGAAAATTAGATTTTTATAATCCAGCACCACGTCTTACTACCTGTTCAGGTTATACGCATGCACTAATTACGCTAATCGGTTAGGAACAACGAAGGTTGAAATTAAAATAAGTGTACTCGCCTTAGCGTGGAGGGAGAGGGGGAAATAATGTTGTGAAAACCTCTTTTAGTACATCCGCCTGGGATTCAAGCCCAGAACTCCCTGTCATTGGTGGTTTGTCTATTGCGGGAGGGAGTGATTCCTTAGACCATGCAACCACTGAGGCATGTAAAAACCACATTAATAAACTATAAATAGGAAAACTACCTTGCTGGATTCTAACCCTGATCACCCCATCAATTGAGATCAAGTATAATGTGAGTCCAACAATTTAAACATTTGGGCACAATTGTGGGTGTAAATAAATCACTCCATTAAACCGTTGATATTTTGAATTGGTTTTACGTGTACTTGACAATCGGAGTTAATATTTGTCAAGGGTACCAGCTACTTGAAGGGATATATTCTCACATTGCTATATTTCTTAATCGAATGGTTGTCATAAAGCTTTAACAGCACTAAAAAGTTCTATACTATCTTAAAAAAATTGTTGGGCCTTAAAATATAATGTACAAACTTTGTTTTAGGAATGCCTATGTTTCTCAGCATTTTGCTTAATCTCATAACTGTGTTATTTCGTGTAAAAGGTAGTTTAAAAAATCTATTTTTACTTTTTTATACAACTTTTTGGGATTAAAAAGAAAGCGAGGCTTTTAAATGAATATGTAAATTGGTATCCTTCATCTACATCTTGTTATAGATCATATTTTAAAGTTTAAACACAGATTACTTCTATAATAATGTGGGATTTATGAGCTTCTGCAATGCATCTTGGCGCTCCTTTAGGCTGCCCCCTTAAGTAATAAACATATTATATATTCTATTAAATATACAGACATAAGCAGATTTAGTATAGCACTAGCGTGATTTACGTTAACTAATATAGGGCTCGAAAAGTTTGGAGGTCTCTTATAAATAGATCCTGAAGAAAAACTGTTTAGCTCTAGGGTATCTATTATGTTTTATGTATGTATTTATTATATACAAAGAGAAGTCTATAACACAAAATACTGACATCAGTAATTTAATAAAATAAAGGTTGAGTGTTATAATTTACTAAAAGAAGGCACGATTAGGTTTTGTATTTTGTATTTTTTTTAGCACCGCGTCTTACTATCCGTTCGGGTTATACGCCTAAGTACTAAATTACGCTAATGGATTAGGAATTGTGAAGGATGGATTTAGAGAAAGTGAGCCCGTATTTGCGTGAAGGGAGAGTGGAAAACCATTTAGGAAAAACCAACGCCAGTTCACCTGACAGAGATTCGAGCCTCGATCTCCCCATCCTCGGCTGTCAAGCTCAACACGAAACTAGCGCGTTAGCCAACTACGCCACCGAGGTGGGTTTTATTCTTATTGAGTGGTGTGTAATTCAAATGGTACAAATATTGAAATAAACTACTTTATTTGCGTTTAAACAAAACTTCCAACTACCTCTTACATTTTCATAGGTCAGTTTATTTTATATTAATTAGTTTAATGAAAATGAAAATGTTTATAAGCTTGATTTGTTATTACTTTATCTTGACCTCTCGTATATAAAGTATTGTGATCGTAAGAAAATTTAAATCAAGATTTTTATGAATGTCGACGTTTCATGACCCCCTGAAACCAAAAAAGGGGTTTTCGCTAAATCCGAAACTATTTTATCGATTTGGCTAAAACCAGGTATCTGGTGTTTTCATAAGTTCCTTCCGAAGGATTTTTTCGAATACGACATCTAACTCTAAAATTAAGGGTAGTTTACTGAGGGGCATAAAGAGAAAAAAAATCAATTTTCTCGAAATTCTCTTTAACGATTTTGATTAAATTTTATATCTAGACACTGTTTATCACTATAATCAAGATGGAATTTCTCATTTTCTCATGAAAATGACTTTGAGTACATCTTTGAGTTAAAATTTTGCAGTCATGTAAACACATCGTGTTTCACACAGCGACTTTTACAGTTTTCATTGAATATGGTACGAAAATGACGTACCGAAACATGTCGGATTAAATTCTTCCAGAATTTTCCATCTGGTCTGGACAAACAAAGGAGTAAGGGGACGTCAATTTCAGATAGGACTTGGATTTCAATTCAACTCTTTTTTTTTTCAGTAAATTTAATCTAACTTTTTCAGTTTATATATACCACTATTCAACAAACTTTATTTGACTTGAGATGTTAACACAATTACAACTTTGTTGTTTTAAATAACTTCTATACTTTCATCCGTATGTCAACTAACATTTTGTATTGTTATTCTTAATATGTTATCATTGTTATTTTTACTGTTTGACTCTTTTATATGAAAAATTATGAGTCGATGAAGTATTTTTTAAATGTTATGAAATTTGTTACAATTGGTATTCCAAGATTATAAATAATTGTTCAAATCTATTTCATTATCATAATATTCCTTTTATTGTTCATATTCATAAAAACTTATTTTCTTAAATACATTTTCCTGAATTCTTTAAGTAATAATATCTAAGTCCTAACTTATATTTATCCACTCCTTACTCAAGATTTAAAATTTTAGAATGTTTTCTAAAATGTTCAAATAGCCTAAGCTTTAGATGATTTCTAAAAACTATGTTTTCTAAAAAACTTCAAGATAAAAAAATTGTGACGCTCTAAGACTATTTTTATAATTATTTAAGAATCTATAGTTTTTGTTTCAAAGTTATGTCTCTAAAACTCGCTGAATATAATGTAAATTCATTAATATGGGAAATCCTATCTTGACCTGTCGTGACTTCAAAGTCTGGTAATGTCGTTAATGAAAATATAAGATGTATTTTAAGTTTAATAGGTTAACTGAAATAGATTTGACTTGTTTAGAGTATTTTTAAGGATATATTCACATGTTCTCATAATTTTACTCAATGCAATTTCATTAGAATATGATGGCGCATCATTAAACAAATTGGAAAAACCAAAATATTGATTACGTTTGGTAAAAAAAAAACTTAGCCTTTTATATGTTTTTTACCTATATTTATGCGCTAAGTTGGCTTAAGCGGTTGAAATTGGTATATTTACTTTTGGCTGGTCAATATCTAATAAAAATTTTGAATATAGTTTCACTTTGCTCAACGAACACTGGCCTCATAAATAAATTTCTTCACTGTGTACTTAAAATTACTTTGCGCTAAGAAAAAAAAAAAGTACACTCTAAATTCAAAAACAAAATCAATCATATTTACAGTGGAATGTGATACGTTTGCCAGTAAAAAAAAAAAAATTGGCGTTTTTCCAAGTGGTAGAGGTATCCCGTTTACCATTTGTTTAGACAGCACCAATAAATCAAGGGTTGTCTACACTGGTTTAAGACCAAGGGCTTCTAGCCAAAAGATACAGACGAACATATTCTACCGCAATACATCTACCATTCAAACTTGTTCAGAGTAATTTCCAGTCTGTTTCATCCTCCCTCTTCACAATAGCCTATCTATAATCGATGATACCCGCCTCGGTGGCGTAGTTGGCTAACGCGCTAGTCGTGTTAAGCTCGACCGCCGAGGACGGGGAGATCGAGGTTCGAATCTCGGTCGGGTGAACTGGGGGTGGTTTTTCCTAAATGGTTTTCCACTCTCCCTCCACGCAAATGCGGGTTCACTTCCTCTAAATTCAACCCTCCCAATTCCTAATCCATTAGTGTAATTAGTACTTAGGCGTATAACCCGAACGGGTAGTAAGACGCGGTGCTAAATATATAAATATATAATCGATGATAAAGTTAGTTCCTGCATAGTTCATTGGAGCGTTTTACTTTGCAGAGTTAAATTGTTTTCGTTGGGTGTAAACAGGTGGACTAGACAGAGATAGCTCAAGATAGGGATATAGTATAATGAGGTAGACTGGATAGAACTAGCTCAAGATAGGGATAGGGTGTAATGAGGTGGACTGGATAGAACTGGCTAAGATAGGGATAGGGTGTAATAAGGTGAACTGGATGGAACTAGCTCAAGATATGTGGCGTAGTTTTGTAAGTGTGGCATTGAACTTTCAAGTTCCTAATATGAGAAACTAACTGATGACGTAGGTACGAGAAAGTTAGCACTTATGAAAAAGAACCTTCATTTTTGTGGTGAAAGAGTAGGAAACCATTTTAGTATAAGCCACCCTCAGCACATCCGGCCGGGGTTTTGAACCCTAACCTTTCCGTCACCAGATATTCTTATTAGACTAGCTTGACGTTCATTTCGTGAGTTCACCGATGCAGGTGACACCCAATTGTTATTTATTTGTATCTGCTTCGGTGGCTGCGTGGCCTAACGCGCTACTCTCATGTTGAACTAGACTGCTGAAGACGGGGAGATCGGGGTTCGATTCCGGTTAGTGCACTAGGGTAGTTTTCCTAAATGGTTTCCCACTCTCCCTTCACGCAAAGGCGGGTTCATTACCTCTAAATTAAACCTTCATAATTCTTAACTCATTAGTTTAATTAGTACATAGGCATATAACCCTAGCGGGTAGTAAGATGCACTGCTAATAAAATAAATAAATATTTATTTAAAAAAAACCGCCTCGGTGGCGTAGTTGGCTAACGCGCTAGTCGTGTTGAGCTCGACCGCCGAGGACGGGGAGATCGAGGTTCGAATCTCGGTCGGGTGAACTGGGGGTGGTTTTTCCTAAATGGTTTTCCACTCTCCCTCCACGCAAATGCGGGTTCACTTCCTCTAAATGCAACCCTCCCAATTCCTAATCCATTAGCGTAATTAGTACTTAAGCGTATAACCCGAACGGGTAGTAAGACGCGGTGCTAAATTATTATTATTATTATTATTTAAAAAACATTAGTAGGCCTATTTCTTTCAAAACCGGCTCACTAATGGTGCTGCTGACCTTATAAACTACCTAATTTTAGATATACCATTCATTCAAAGTATAAAAAGTAGTTTGTGATTATTAATTTGTAATTTCTATTTTTTTTAAGCACTGCGTCTCACTATCTGTTCATGTTATACGCAAATGTACTAATCACGCTGTTTTGTAAGGGTGAATAAGGTATAAAAAGAGGAAACGTACCCACGTTTGCGTGGAGATAGAGTAGATTTTTTTATTAAATAAAATACTTCCTAGCCTAAACTGGACAAGATTTGAATCCCGATCTTCCCTATCAAAATACAGTTCATGAACATTATGATACTTTTTTTTTTCAAAATGTAAAATAAACGGAAAAAGTGTAAGAACATAATCTTTAAGTAAGAACACAAAAATATTGACTACAAAATACTCATATTTAATCTCATTTAGACATTGGACTCTAGGGGCTTAACAAAGTGTTTAAATTAATTAATATAGGTTTAAACTACCAATTAACAGTATGTTTAATTAGGTTCTCAAACTACGGTAATTTAATCTTAATATCTAAAAGTCTGTCCACACTCCACCAAACCACCCGTCTGCTGAGTTCGAAATTCCCAATTCCAACACCCAATTTTTTACTTTAATCAGAATGACCTGTTTTCATTAAGTCATACTTTCCTTGGGCTATACGAACGCTTTCTACCAGATATTTTTCAACATTAGCTCTGTTCATCCAACCCTGAGGTGGCCGCCTACCGGAGCACTGAGACGCATTGCAGAGGTCTAAGAATCCCATGTTATTTAAGAAGTGGTTTGTTATTTAAAATATCGTTTATGAAAAAATAGAGGTAAACGGTACAAATATATTCACACAGAATTTAAAAGCTCACATTTTAAGCTTTATTAAGATAATAGAATGTTGTTGTTTATTCAACTCAGTTTTAAATCTGCCATTCTCATAATAAATACTCAATTGTGTGGGTATGTTTCTTCAAGTAGGCGACGCCCTTAAAGGAAAGACGTAATCAACTCGTTTTTTGACGGTTTTAATACATCCTAGTAATACGCATAGTTTCTGACTGTTTATTTATGCCCTTTACGGGTCATCGATTTATGGTTCGATACGCCTTCAGAAACAACCAAAGTTTTTGTTCGGAGGAAACGTTATAATTAAAACAATAATTCTTGTGGTTGGATCGATACTAGCGCCTGCAGAGAGGAAAACGATCCCAAGATTAAGGGGTATGAGGAGAAGTTTAGTTAAGGGAGGGGAGAATTGGGTGAGCAGTAAAGGGAAGAGGCGCTGCTCGAAAAAACACCGTTCACTCCACTTTCACAGACTTCCAAAACAGTACACAACACCCATTTTTCCTTCCTTCAAACCCAATTTTGCCAATTTCGATCAACCAATCATGGGTACACACACCCGTAGACTAAGCTAATATTTACACACGTCTTGAAGCTCGTTTTGATGGATAAAATATCGTAAAGCTGAAATACTGGTTTGGTTCTTTATATAAACCGGACAGCCAGTTAAATTTTTTTTTAATTAGACTGATGACCAACATTTGGAGTACACTCTACCTTTTTACTCACTGTACTCTCTCCATATTATCCACAATTGTAACTTTTTAGTTTTATTTGTACAATATAAATTAACAGTGTTTAGTAAAGTTTAGTCCTAATGAATTATTAAATTTATTAATATTTTATTCGAGTTGTGTAAGTTGATTAAGAAAAATGCTATTAAAAACATCGTGAATTGTACTTTAGTCCCTGATTCAAAAGATAATGAAAAATAACGACAACAAACCGCATCTGTTGGCTCAGAGGTTTCGAATCCTTGACAGATGTACTAAGGCTAGTTTTTACTAAACAAGCTCACCCTCTCCCTCATCTCCTCTCCTCTCCTCTCAATTTTTTAACATCCTTATCCCTACCGCATTAGCGTAGTTAATATTGGAATACTTACAACCCAAAAGGGCAGTGAGACGTGGCGAAAAAAATAAAATAAGTTTTAAGTCCCTTCTTTAATGACTAGCACTATTATGACGAAAGCGTCACCAGTGTTATATAGAAGAGTTTATAATACGCGCAAATTATACACATAAAAACGGCAACTAAGATAAATAATTTATAGAAAATTTATATTTGGTATACAAACTCTTAATGGGGTCAGGAATAAAGATCCAAAAAGTTCCCACCTACCCGGTGGATGAAACATCCCCCCTTTTTTTGGTGAAAAACCACATACATTGGGGACTTTGCGCTGGCTTTTCTTATTTTTCTTCCAAACCGTTAATCAAACCAAAAACGAAAGTATTAATGAAAATATTGATATTTTAAGTTCTACATACGTTACAAGTGTTATATTGACTATTCATGCAATCCCCAACCAACTCTCGCAAACAACGTTCAAAGCTAATTTAGTTTATAGCCCGCAGCCATAAATCAGCCTAACGCATTTTATCACTACGAATATCTAAAAACCAGCCTGCTTGACAAGAAAAATTGCAAAGTGCGAATTATTGAGTGTAATCTTTACAATATCCATGTGTTGCGATTTTTTATAGATGATTGTCTGATTTTTCCAGTTTTCTTTTTTCGCAAACGTGCATGTAGTGATTTTTCTTTTTATAGAACATTGACCGTTTGGCTAGCTCTTACCCAACTCTCGCAAACATCATGCAGTTAGTTATGTGACATTTGAGGTATTTCTGTTAACTATTTGACTTTCTTCGCTGCAGCTGCTCGAGGTTCTGCGATTTTTTATAATAATAATAATAATAATAATATTAATAATAATAATAATAATAATAATAATAATAATAACAATATTGCGCGTAATCGACCAAACCCTGGTGACCGTTGGGATAATTCCCCTTTCGGAAAAAATACTCAAGGTACCAACCGGGAATCGAACCCGGGATCCCTAGGCTCGTAGCCAGGTAAACCTACCACTACATATGGGGCTGGTTTGTGATTTGTTAATTAATGTAAGGGGAGGAGGCAGGAAAAAGAGTCCCCTTCAACCATTGTATTCCTTCGAATATTTAGTTGTGAAATAAAACTTCATGAAGTAGTACGTTAAGTTTGAGCACTCAATATTAAACGTTAAAGCTCAAATTATGTTAGTTTAAACAATATTAGCACTAAACCAAACATTAAAATAACGGATATCTATCTAGATTTTCACGCATCTGGTGGGTGACCTGGTGGTCTAGGGGTAAGGTGTCAGACTTCTGTGCTGAGGGTCCGGGGTTCAATCCTCGGTCCCGGCACAGATTTATCTGATTACCAAACCCTTCCTTCACCTCTGACAAGATGTGTATTAATCACAACTTGTGAATGTGAGGAGTGCCAGGCCTCTACCGTGGTTCGGATTCCACGTTAATTTGTAGGTCCTCCATTTCATCTCACAATCACCCTACCATTGCACATTAGCGTAAGTGCGTATAACCCGAACGGGTAGTAAGACGCGGTGCTAATAATAATAATAATAATAATTCACGCATCTGGGGTTTAGGGGTTGGTTTTTCTTGAGTTATGTGCGTATTTGGGTTGTATATATGTTTGTTATGTATATTAATGTGTGTATACATTTTTGTAGTGTGTACGTATGTTTGTGTTGTGTATATGTGTGTTTGTGTATATTTGTGTTGTGCGTGTGTATTTTTGTGTATATGACTATATTCTTAGGTGTGAAGCCCCAGTGGAGGATAGGCCCTTCCAAACAATTATTATTATTAATTTGTTATTGTTATGTGTATCGATATATTAACACATTCCATGTCAATTAACTGATGGCTATACACACCAAGTATGCGACTATATAGATGTACAGGTCTGTTATTTTTTACAATATCTAAGTGCTCATATGTTTCAAACAAAAGCCGATCGCCATTATATATATAATCACAAGCTTTCTTTTCTTCTATATACTTTCTTTTATTTTGTATTAATAAATATAAAACGGTCAAATATACTGAGAAATGTCAACCACATTTTGTTTAAATTATATATATTTATATTAGAATCGATAAATTTACGTTAAAGTGTTTTTGTAAGCATGGAGCCCACCGTTGATTGTTTCATTTTCGGAAAGACACTTAAAGACGGTGAAACTGGGTGTGTAAAGAAAGGTGTGACAAATTAATAGCTGTTTGCAAAGCTCGGAAAGACGGTAAACATAAGCAGCTCTAAAATGTTATGACATATTCTTTTCTGTCTATGATATTGCCAGAAGAAAATGTCCGTAAACGACATTTGCAGCAAATTTTAGCAAATTTATCATAACTACCACCTACTTTTGATTTAACAGATAACGGCACTGTGATCAAAAGGCTGAAACTCTAGCTATCTCAGCACACACTTAGGCTGCGAGAAAGAGGCAAAACAGCTCAACTATGGTTGCATTGCCATGAGCTCATTGCTAACGCTCTGCATTTTATTGAAGAGAGCTTTTGGGAAATTGGGAGTTTCGTTTAGATTGCGTGAAAGCTATGCTCCCAAATTTTTTATACAAGCATACACTTTCCGTACCTACACAAAATCATTCCAGCTCTCTTTTCAGGATATGGATACCCTTGAACAAAAAAGACACATGAAGAGTTCCCGAAATTTACAAAAGAGAATTTCTTAGCACCGATAAGAACTGGTATGGCGTGTTGTAGGATAGTATGACAATTTAACAAACGCTCACAAAGAATATGAAAAGCGTTGTAAACATCACTCAGGAAGAGGCTTTACTGACAGCCTCTTAAATAGATGGATTTTTGGATTACCAGTAGCCTACTACGTTTGCGAGGGTATTGAAAAATGCTGTCAAACTCAAAATATTCGTAAAAGCAGCAATCAAGATGTCAAGCTGCGAGATACGAGAGTTAAAAGGGACGACGAGGAGTGTAAAAAATTTGTACTCTTACTAAAGCAGCACTCTCACTTAATAACGTCAGCAAATTTGATTTTGTTGTAGAGTGGCCTTGTTGCCACTTACAACATTAATTGCTATAAAGCAAATAAGATCCACACAAAGTCCTTGGATGCATTGATAAGGATGGTAGTGCATCGGAACTTTGAATTTGAAACGATTAAATATGGTTAGTCAATCTCTTTTATGAAAAATCCGTCAAAATTAGAAATGATGTTATCCAGATCTACACACACATTTGTTACAAAGAATAGTCTGTACCGTACACACAACACAATATTTGTAGTTTTCTTTCTATCTTGAGCTTGCTTCGATTGTTATCCTTCTTGATGAAACAGGCTTATTTATAAATACAAAGAACTTATATTTGTATTGAACTTTCGATTCAATTCCAGAACGACCTATTGATTTTGATGATTGCGAATGTATTATTGATGTAGGCAGCTTGATTCATTGTTTGGTATGGTCAAAACAAGGTAAATTTGCAGATAGTTTCACCACCTAGTTAATTTTATCCGTAAACATTATGGCCAAAGAATGATTAGAGTGTTTTACGGCTATACTGAAAATGTCTACAGTACATAAAGCATAGAACGACAGCAATAACTTTTAAAACGCAAAAATCCTGAAAGTTTTTTTGATTAGAAAAGTCCATTGAATGAGCCGAAAAAAAATCTAAGGCAATATCGACAGAAAAATAATGTCATTTCACAACTGGTAGAGAGATGTGAATGCGAAGGAATTAAAACATTTGCTGCTGCAGATGATGCCGAAGTTCTGATCGTTGAAACTGCCATAAACGAATTTCATCAGAATACTACAGTGGTCATCGGGGGCAGGACGTCGATCTTCTCACGTTCATTATTGAGCTTTCTCCTAAAGCTAAAGATATCCAACTTTTTAAAAAGAATCTAAAGAAATTATAAAGGAAAGGACGTTTACTTTCCGCAATTTGCGGTTTTTGAAAGTTTTGAAAAACTCTAATAGAAACCGTATTCTTTGAGTTGGGATACCACTTATTACTTTTTCAGCAAATGGAAAGTACAAATTGTAAATTCGCTAAATAACTGGAAAGCTCTTGAAGGCATTGTCCCTTCATTAACACCATCAATAAAAGAAGAAATTTCAAGGGCTGGAGAGCGATTTTATTCAACAAGCTAGTAGACAAATCGAGACCTGAGAGAGATAGGGTGTAATGAGAGGGACTGCATAGAGCTATTTCAAGATAGGGATGGGTAGCGTACTTTTATAAGTGCGGCAATGAACTTTCGAGTTCTAGTGCCATAGAGTAAGAAAGTAAATAAATTTTATATTACAATATTACTAGCTTAAATTAAATAGAAAATTAAAATTATTTTTTGGTGTATTGCTTAGGATCTGCAATAATCCACTTGTAATATTATTTAAATATTAATGATTATATTATTTCCCCCTACCTTATGTTACCACTATACTTAATTATTACAATTGGAATTTTGATGTCATATTTAAAAGAAAATAATTAAATGAGGTATCCTGGATGTTTCCAATACCAGGGCTATCTTACTCCCATTTCCTCCTTCCCAATATTATGTATGTCATGGTGTTTAAGTTTTGGTTTTAAAGTTTTTTTAATTTTAAGTAATATAAATGACAATTAATTATAAAGCATTATGTTCCAGTTTTTAACGTTAAAAGAAAGTTTAATATTTGCCTTTGATAACAAATGTGTTCCTTTGAAATGTATTTAAGTCATTTTCTTTAACTAAGTTTTTGATGAGATAAGTACTCTGATTAATTATGACTGCCTTTAAATCTACTATTTTCTAAAGTCATATCCCTTCCCCCCATAAAGTAAATACTGCTCTAGGCGTTTTTTTAAACTATCCTCTTAATCTTATACAATTTTAGATTATTCTTTAGTATACATTCAATATAAACATCAACTGAAAAATTGTATTGCATCAAATTATTGTCAATCTAGTATTAGTCTCCTGTTGGATATTAAACTCGCTTAGTAATTGAAAATTTTTAAATGGGTGTAATTAGTTATTTAGCATAAAAATAAAGAGATGTCAACATAGAGCAGAAATTAATTTAATTGAGCACTTGAATATTTAACATATTAATTTAAAATACCACTAAAGCTATTTTTGGACTATTTTAATGGTTTAATTGTAATATCCTCCTTTTATCTCGTTTCTTATATATTTTCTTTGTGTTTAATTTGTTCCAGACATGCAGCAGTTGAGGATGATATATCACCTGTATCTGATCGGGAAAGCTTTTCCTCAGAGGACCACCACGAAGTTCTGTCATCCACAACTCCCCCTACAAATCACTGCACCTTGGTAAACAAACCGTCCAGTATCAGCTGTCAACATCGTCACTCTTTGACGAATACTTTGCAAACCATTCCCGTAGAATCATGTTCTTCTTCCATTGATGTTAAAATTCCAGTCATGACCTATTCTAAGCCACTTTCAGCCCCACGTTTGGTTTCCAACTCACAGGGACTACTTAGTCAACCTTTGACCTCTGAAAATAAAAAAACATGTCCTTCTGACATCACAAATTGTCCTCCATGTTTCTATCCCAAACAAAAAAATTGCACACCTAAAGCTGAGGATATTAGTGTCGCAAAAGTGGCCGTTAAAGCTTTAACTCCATCTACTGCATCAGAGTTTTCTGGGCCATCCAACATTGCCATGACACACAAAAATCATAGTGACATTTATTCAAGCACACAAGAAAATTCTAACGGGGAACACAAAAAGGCTGTGATATTAGAATCTACTGATCTGCTTACAGATGTTAGTTTAGATCATTTTCGAATTTCTAATTCTGATGATAATGCTAGCAAGATAGAGCAAAACTTAAATATAAAAACGAATAGTGTTATAAAGGGTGTAGTTTCTGAAGGAAAGCTTAGTGGTGATGTTAGTAAAATGTGTCGTATTATTGGGGAAACAAAAAAAAGAACAGACACACTTATGGAAAGTTCTCCCAGAAGAATGGACATTAATTCTAAAACCAATACAGTATTAGTAAAAGAAAAAACAGATTCACTATCTTTTGCTGGCATAGCAACACCTTCAAATCTAAGTTCCAAAATTGAATCGTCTACATCCACACATAATTTAGAAACGGCCATTAAGAATAATTTGATTTCGATAACAGATAAACCACCAACGCCAAAAGTGATTCAGCGTCTTTTTGACAAAGTTCCATCCCCAAAAGTACTATTAGCACAAACACCCAATATTCAGTCATCCCCATTGTCAACTGAAAATCTCACATTTCAACCGGCTTTGAGAATTGATGAATGGAGTTCTGGATCAAGTTTAGAAATAAAACAAAAGACTGCGCGAATAGAGATGGAAAAGCAAACTTTGTATAATTTAACACCCTCTACAGTTTGTGAAGAAGCAGAAACTTCTGATTCCATAACTACGCATACAAATATGAATGTTCCTGATAGTTCATTAACCAAAAGAACTTCACTGTCTTACCATTTGCCAAGTAGTTCCGTTTGTAATCAATCATCCCTATCTATGGCGCACCAATTGGCAACTCGGGTCAATGTGGGTTTTCCCACGCCAACCCAATGTTCACGTATGTTCCCTCAATCTAGAAGTCTCGGTATTGATCCACGACCTATTTATCCCAATTATCCTTTTTCACCATATGGCTCTCCTAGTTCATCACCTCGATCTACGCGCAGGAAGTCTCCACTAAAGGAAAGCCGTCGGGTCAGCATTGACAAATCTGGCAACTATTTGCAACTCAACCAATACCGATTGATGGATTCAATTGGACAGGTAAGTTAAATACATACATATTTTTATTTAATTTTAATAACATTTTATGTTTTTCTTAGTTGTAGTAAATTATAATCTCAAATGCTAAAAAACACGCATTTTTCATTAAAAAAATGTGGAACACACGTATGATGTGTCAACATTCTTTTACTTAAACTAATTTCTAAAATATTGCTAAATAAATGTAATATATTTTAGATTGGGTGAAAACTTGTGAAATTACATTCAATTGAATGTTATTTACACTAAGAAAATTTAAATGAAGTACGATATATAAAGGTGTTTGTGTTTCTTAATATCATTATTCTATAGAACAATTCTATATATGGTGCTTTAAACATGTTTTTTATGTAAGGAAGATTTACTAAATTTATTAAATGTAAGTTTAATTTATTTTAAAGATGTGCACATAAAAAATGCTTTACTCTTCTATTGACAATGACTGAGGAAACCTGTTAAAAGCATAATTTGTACTCTTTATATAGACAAATAATTTTATTCCACTTACGAAGGGTTGGAAGGTATATTCCAACTATCATATGAAGAGCTTTTTTACAAAATACAAAAAGATTTCCCTGCCAGCATTGATTATTATATTATTAGGGTATTTTATAGATATTTATTTGTGAAAAATGATGGTTGTAGATCCCATACAATGGCGTATGAATACATGAAGCTAGATGTAGTAACTTTTACGGTGTCAGAAAATTGGAGCCACACCGTTGTCCCAGACCTTCTACACCAGGCTGTTAAAAACAAACTGGCTAGTTAGTAGTTATCAGAACCACAGCCACCGATGACTTGGGGTCAACAATCATGCTCCCACATATCATCATCATCATCATCATCATCAACAACAACAACAACTGTTTCCAGCCCGTAGCCGGGTCAGTTTAGTAAAATGCCTCCATATTCCTGTATTCTTTCAACACTCTTCCTCCTTTAATTTCTTCCATTCTTCTCCTCTCACTTGAACACTTTCTGTTATCTGCTCCTCCCTTCTCTTTCTTGGCCCCCCTTTATGGTCTTTTTCCTACATACTTAATTTACAACATTTTCTTCGGCATTCTCTCTTTTTCTATCGTCATTACATGCTCCTACCATTTCAGTCTTGTTTCCTCTACTATCTCATTTACTCCCTGTAGCTCTGCTCTTTCACGGATAGCTTAATTCATAATCTTGTTTCTCCTCTTGGCAGCTAACAAGATCCTCACAAACTTCATTCCCATGGCCTCCACTTTGCTAGTCTCTCTTACATTCAACGTCCATGTTTCTGCGGCATATGTGACAAGTGATGTAAGTACACCCTGTACAACACTTCCTTACACCTCAAGGGCACTTCTCTTCTCCATAGCAGGTCTCTTACTCACCTAAAGAACAACTCTCCCTGCTGACCTTTTCTAATTAAACCTTCTCTACTTCTACCTTTCTCCTCTATCACACTTCCAATACTTTGAAATATTCATTTGGCCTAGATTTTGGTCGCTACCTTAATATTAATTCGTTTTTTTAAAGTAATACAAAATTTGTCTAAACAAAATACATTAGAAGAGTGCATATATTGCTTTTGCTTAGCACCGCGTCTTACTACCCGTTCGGCCTATACGCTTATGTACTAATTACACTAGTGGTTTAGGAGTGAGGAACGGCTATATTTATAGGAAGTGTACCTACATTTGTGTGGAGGTAGAGTAAAAAACCATTTTGGAAATAAACTCTCAGCACACCTAACTGAGATTCGAACCTTGATCTCCCCATCATTGCCAGTCTATTCTACCTCAAAAGTAGCGCCTTAGACCATGCGGCCAACTAAGCGGGTTTTATTTATTAGGTTATGTTATACATTATACAGGATGTATATTAATTGGTGTCAAATATTCTACGGGCGTATTCCAATAGACCAAACTTTTAGAAAAGGTCATATAAATATGAGTTAGAAACGCTTAGTTTTAAACTTATTAAAGGTTTTCCTAAGTTATAGATTGGTTTTGGATGATCCAGTGAATGACCTGCTCATTCACTAGATTCGAACCTAATGGATTTTTATCTCTGGGCCTTCCTCGGTGGCATAGTTAGCTAATGCACTAGTTTCGTGTTGAGCTAGACTGTTGAGGATGGAGAGATCAAGGTTCAAATCTTGCTCGGGTGAACTAGGGGTGGTTTTCCCTAAATGGTTCTCCACTCTCCCTCCACGCAAATGCTGATTTAATTCATATATATTCAACCTTCCCAATTCCTAACCCATTAGCGTAATTAGTACTTAAGCATACAATCCGAAAGGGAAGTAAGACGTGGTGCTAAGTATTATTATTATAATTATTCATCTCTGTGGGCATTTAAATTCCATCATTTACGCAAATCCTGTGCCTGATGTTGACGTTATAAGAGAGCCTTTCGTAAATAGATGTTAGAAAATAAGTAACACCCCAGTTGTACTCAACAGAGTAAGACAAAGCATGAAACATAGGCTCAGAAGGTCTATCAAAGCAAGGGCACCGTTTTTTTAAAACAATTTTTGTAAACAATATTTTTGTCTTTTTTTGTTTTTGCTAAACCTTGTCTTGTTTAATTGCATTGCTTCTGCTGTAGGATTGATTGTAGGGAAAAAAAAATCCTCCTAGCTCAGAAACTAAGCCTCTCTAACCCATGTTTATTTGACATTTTCTTTTCATGGGAGTAGTACGCTCATAGAATATTTGGCACCAATTAATATACACCCCATGTTTTCAACAATTTTGACATAGCCATTTTTTCCTTACCACCGTGTCTTACTACCTGTTTGAGTTATACGCTCATATTTTATTAATTATGGAAATTATTGCAAGTAGTTTGTTAACCACTGGTCTGTAACAAACAGTCAGTTAACATATTAAAATTTAGGTATAATATAACCTTCCTCGGTGGCTGCATGGTTTAAGACGCAACTCTTGGGTTAGACTAGACTGCAGATGACAGGGAATCGAGGTTCGAATCCTTGTCAGGAGTACCGAGTTTTTTCAAAACAGTTTTCCACTCTTCCTACACGCAAATTCTGGTACAATTCCTCTAATTTCAACCTTCTTAATCCCTAACCCATTGGCGTAATTAGTACATGTACCTGAATAGGAAGTAAGACGCATTGCTTAGGAAAAAAAAAAGTTTAATATAATAGACGTTACACAGCTCATTATAATTATACTGATTTTAAAATTTGTTTTACAAAATAAACTCTTTCTCTAGTTTGAGTTGAAAATTATAATAAATACACTTCTTACTAAATATTTTAAAATGTTTTCTAAATGGATAGACATATTTATATATTTCTTATATCAATGAAATCTGTCAATTTTTGTTTCTTATAAATTCTTTTCACTGCGTCCTCATACCGGTCCTGGCTATACGAATGTTTCTTACAACATCATTAGGTCATCAATCTTGTGATTATTTTGCTGCAGCTCTCCACTTTTGCCTTTCCTGAGCCAGTTTGTTTTTAAAACTTTGTAACTTCTTCTGTCAAGGTAATCCGCTGATTCATGTACTCCAGTTTTGATATCCCTTTTGAATTTCTCCCTTCCACATCTTATCAGTTATTTCGTCAAACTATCATGTTTCAGTAATGTCCTACAATATTAACTCTTATTTGCTGTATACCTTTCTAAAGTTTCTTTTCTTCATTTGCTTTACTTATCGCTTCTTTATTTGATACCATCTTCATCCATGATATTTTCAACATTATTCTGTATCACCACGTTTCAAATGCTTTCATTTGCACCAATGGTCCAAGTTTCACTTCCGTAAAGCGCAACGCTCCATACACATGCCTTTAGGAACCTTTTCCTGAATTCCAAATTTATACTAATCGAGGTTAGTAATTAATGAATGTCCTCTTGTTATGAAAAGCCTTCTTAGCCTGTGTTATGCTGCTTACAAGCTAAACTTTTTTTTTTAATTTTTGATGCCCTAAATTACAGGTCAGTATTTAATGTCGCAGACTGCCGATGACGGGGAGATTGAGGTCCGGATCTCAGATGAACTGAGGGTGTTTTTTCCAAAAGGGTTTTCTACTCTCCCTCTACGAAAATGCGGGTACACTTCCTCTAAATAGTACCTTTTTAATCCTAAAACCATTAGCGTAATTGGTGTATAAGCGTATAACCCAAATGGGTAGTAAAAGACAGTGCTAAAAAAATACCCCCTTTGAAAATTATCATTTGGAACCAAAAGATGAGAACGTTTTGCGTGCCTCTGCATTGTTACCCACCCACCCATCCACGAAATGGGTGCATATAAGTGTGAGGTGTTTAGTTGATTGTGATTCTTATAAAGTGACGTCACCCTGACCTCGTGCAATGGTCAGGGGTAGTGCGCGGCGAGGAGGGTATTGATCTACCGCAACATAGCGCAGCCTCTTCTTTACGCGCGGCACGTGGGAGAAATAACTCGACTATCCCAACCCCCCTCCTCCCATTCTCTTAACTCCCTTTTTACCTCGCTTACCTTATTTCTTAATCAGTTTGGCACGTGTACCATTGCGGCAGTTACGTGACTTGTATTTCTATGTAACAAAGAAAGTGTCAAGTGAAATGACTGAAAAAGACTAACTTGAAATTTTTTACATTTCCTGATTTTTATCAAATGTTCTAAGGCAGTCATGTCAAACTGGCAGCCCGTGGGCCACAAACGGCCCGAATCATGATTCTGTGCGACCTATGAACCTTAGTATGAACTAATGTACAATACGGTCCATTTTACCTTTTTATCAAAACTGTAGGAATATACCATTCGGGTATGTTATAATTTGTCATATTTAATTGCATCAAATTCTTGACCCCTTGGAGAGAGAAATATTGTGATTGTTAAAAATATTGAACTCTCTCTTTTTATAAATGTCAACGTTTCATAACCCCTGAAAATGAAAAATAAAAGAAACAAAATAGGTTGGTTGCTGTAATTAATAATTTTATTTTTTAAAGGAAAAAAAAAAACCGTTTGTGTACTTGAAAACCACCAACTTGGATTTGCATCAATTCCAACACTTCTGAAACGATCATTCCATAATAAAAATCCTATATAGGGTCAACTAGAATTCTATTCTTAATGTCCTTAAATGGCAGACTCCAACTAACCTAAACTATCCTAAATTCTGGAAGATTTGTGTTGCACTAATATTACGATTGTATAAATTGGTACTTCTCCAGCAGTTCAAGTTTATGCTATTCAAGATTTTTACCATGGATTAGTTGTTTTAGAAACGTTGAAACTTATTCAATACACTTTGTATGATTGGCTTTTTAATTTAATTTATTTTGTAGGTTATGCTCTTCCATGAAGTCAGATATATTATGAGGTGCAACAGTAATTTCCAGGGCCTGAACTTTGATAACTCAAAAATTCTCAAAAAATTACTAAAAATTTACATAAAAATGACTTTATAATATGAACAAAAACTCGTCGAATTCACTTGACTCTTACACATATTTTACTAATGAAAACTAAAAAAAATATGCATAGTCAGTGAAAAACCCTTTAACAACTAAATTCTTCTTGCATTTTGATAAAAAAAATTTTTTACAAAAGCCTGCTCCAGAAGTAATGTTATTTACTACCAACACAACCCTCTGCAGCATAGCTGCAGTCTTGCCAGGAATATATATTTTACAACTAGACAGGCAAAGAGGATACAAAGTTGAAAGTTAACTGCTTACATAGCCTTCTCATTAAGATTATTGATACATTTATAAAATATTGATTGTTAAAAAATATACTTGTCCTACATAAATGCCTAAAAATGACTCAAAAATGTGGCAAAACAAGAAAATATTATATCTAAAAATGTCAAATGACAAAAAATGACCAAATAAAGACCTATAAAAAAACATCACAACCAGGGATCAGGAACAGAATGTATGCACACAATAGCATTGTATGTGATATACCAAAAATAAGTGTTAAGGGGCACCGCACATACTCTCCCGCTCTTTTACCAAAAAATAGAGAAATTTGCTTAAAGCTCGTAAGATATGTGAGGTGATACATTGTTGCAGGAACCAAAGAGCATAAATGAAATAATATACACCTTTACAGAAAAAAGATAAAACTGTAACATCTTTGTTCCCCAAAGAGCATAACAATCAACTGCCCAATTCCTCAATCTCACTTTAGAAATATTTTTGGTAAAGCTCAGAAGCTATTGGTTTTATAATAATAATATATTTCAAATAAAAGTATTTTATATATAATAGTCCTATTTTTGTAATAATAAGCTATTTAGTATACTAAATAGTCAAGAAAATATGATAAAAATTGGAAATTTACTTTAATGTAAAGTACCATTAAAGTCATTTTTATGGTAAAATGTGATGTGCAATTGTATTTGTAATGTTAAACAGTGCCTAAATAGGAGTTTAAATAAAACTCACCCTTTAGTAAGCTACTCTTAATTTTAGAGTTGGATAAATAAGTTAAGAAATCCCTCTGGGGAAACTTATGAAATCCTTAAATAACAAGTTTTAGCCCAATCGGTAAAATGGTTTCTGCTCTAGTTCGAGTAACAGTTAGATAAATAATTCAAGAAATCCCTCTGGGGAAACTTATGAACTCCTTAAATAACAAGTTTTAGCCCGATCGGTAAAATGGTTTCTGCTCTAGTTCGAGTAACAGCTAGACAAGCAGATAGACGGCATGGCAAAAATAACTTTTTCTGGTTCATGGGTTCATGAAACGTCGACATTCGTCAAAATCTTGTATCCATTTTTTTTTTTATGATTCCAATACTTTCTTCACCCAAGGGATTCAAGAAAGTAAAAAATATGACACGTCTTCAAAATCTGGGCTTTGGTAATTACTAAACTTTTATCATTAACTGTTCTTACTGGCTTGGTCATTCAGAAAGAGAAGAGTAGAGTATATACACGACTATTTGATGGTTCTAGATCAACAATGGGCAAGAATACAATAGATGACTTGCCTGAGTGCTGGTGACCTTTATTAATATGTGCATTAAATCAGACCATCCTGGCCTTGGATATGATACAAATGGTGCTATTTTCCCAAGTGTGTCAGTCTGTAGTTTCAGAGGCTCTTCTAAAGACCTCATGCATTCTAATTCTTTGAACTTGAGTTCTTTAAGTGATTTGCGTGTCTGATACTGTATAATTTTTATTCTTCCTGCAGTAGTAAGATCGTGTGCTGTGATTACCTTCTTAGGAACAGCTCTATATATGATCTTGCCAGGAGTTAAAGCTGCTATGGAACCCATATTACGGAAGGTTCTATGTTCATCAAGTGTGTTAATGTTGTGGTCTATGTTGTCTGCAACACACTGAACGAACTGATGCGAATCTATCAATGTATCAAGGTTTGATTTTGTTGATGCACTCCTCTCATACTTCTGTACTTCGTTATAGGAGGAGCAGAAACCATCCTGGTGTAAATAATCTATCAAAAACCTTGAACCAACATGGTGGTGCATTTGCACTGCCGGTCCCAATTGGAGAGTCACTACAAATAATCGTGGTTTTATTGCTTGACCTATAGAAGCTGATTTCTTATCATCTTTTACTCGAATTACTGTCTTCATAAACACTTGAAGACTGTACGGCAACAGGTTCATTGCTTCGTCTAAAGAAGCCATATCTTCAGTCAGTGGATAATAGTCATTAGAAGTTTGAAATAATTTCACATCATTCCTAATCAATTTTGCAGCCGTTTCAATTATTCTTTGTTTTTCTGCCTCTTCATTCTCTCCTTTTGGAGTATTGTAATATTGATGAAGAATTGAAGAAGCACTTGCTCAAAATGTTACAACACTTATTCGTCCTTTCATATTGTGAATATTACATTATCACATAATAATTCTGTAACTTTTGTTTAATATACTGTTCAGAATATGCATGATATTCTGAACCAGAAGACTCCAGATTTACTTTCATTCTTTTCACTAAGTCACATATGGTTATTTGGTCTTCATCATTATTTTTGAAGCATTGTATGGCAGCAAGAAAACTATTTGTTCTTTCGACATGCTGTGGTCGGCCTTTCAGTTGCAGTTTTTCATTTGTTGCTTCATTTTGTGGCACACCTTGTTGGAATTGCTTCTTCATTTCTGAAGTTTACGTTACATTGATTGTGGTAAACTGCATCTAGGCTGGAAGGTCCTTAGCAAATACAAGTCTTGCCAATACTTGTTTATTCCATTCATCGTCCCTACTGGTGCATACATTCATTATGGTAGCATGCACTGCATAAGTTCTAACTGGGAAAACATCACACCCTCTTTTTCTACCATTGAATTTGGCTTCCTGTTCACAAAACAGGCAATGCTTTTGAATTGAAATGTTTCCACTTGTGATCGAAGCACAGGTTCATTACTAGTACTAGCAGCTGGTTTTATCCTCTTAAACGCTTCAATGTTGTTTGGATTACACCATGTTTTTCTACATCTCGAATGAACGGACAGTCCTTCTTGAGTTCGTATATTACTTCCTCTTGATTCATTTGCTTTGTTTATTCCCTCACTTCCTTTGCTTTGTAATGTCACTGTTTGTTCATCAGATAAGTTCTTGTCACAAAGGACACATTTCACAACTACATTCTCAACCATGATAATTACATCAGCTCACAATAATCAGCACCTGAAACAAAAAAATAAACGTTAAGAACGGTAACAAATAAAAAGAAACTGCATGGCTTATGATGAAGAAAAAGACTTCAACAAACATATAAAATACCTTTCTCAAGCTTATTACTGGTAAAAATGTTTTAAATGGCTTAAAATAACGTTCCTGGTTTAAAAAAACCTTTCTATTTGATATATATTTGAAGTTATACGGAGTAATATATGCATTTTATAGATTTTGAGAGTAAATCCAATATGGCGTACTTAGATTTTTCTAGACTTTTTATATGTTGTTGGGATATTATTCCAAGTCTAAAAAACCTTACTTTATTTATTTTACAATTAGTTCGATGTTTAACCTTTTGTTCACCTAAAATGACTGGGCTACACCTAAAGGGCAGGCGAAGCGGGCGACCACCTGGGGTGCTGGACTCAAATGGACGCCGTGCCACTTATTCTATGCGATAAATAAATATATTATAAATAAAAAATAGGTTAAGGATCTTAATTTTAGTTTTCATATTTTCTCCCCGAGTCCTTGGGGCTGTCTTTAAATTATGTAAGGTTTTTTTTTTCATAATTTTCGACCCCCACATAAGAGATCATAAGATTTTCCGCTCCCTCCCCCTTCTATATAACATATTTTTTTTTACAATTTGGTAAATTAGATTATCTTAATCGCTTGATTATTTTTAGACATAAAGATTGGTTATAAGGCGAGTGATATGACATTTTATAAAACTTTAATTGCAGTAAGTAAATAAAATATAAGTTAAATTTGATAGATTAATACAATGTATTTTCTGTCAAAAAAGTTTTTTTTTTAGATTTTGTCTTACCATAAACATTAATTAAAAAACCTTAAGTCATATAACTTTTATAAATTTTAAGAAAACGTAAAAAAAAAAAAAAATCTATTTCCCCTTCACCGCTAAAACACCATAAGTAATTTAAAGACGGTCCCATAACATAAATTCGAATACCATTATCATAATTTGATGATTCATTAGCCCTACAGCAAGTTCATAGAAAAGCGTCACACCAAATTTGATTAGACCAGCTCCATCCTGATTATCAGTAACTTTTGGGAATTTTAACCCTGTTGGGGTTGTAAATATAGGGACACATGCATATCTCTTGGGTATAAGATATTCATTTAAATTATGGTACAGAACGAGTAATTTCGAGAATTTTACACTGTTGGAGATGTAAATATATGAACACATGCAATATCTCTTGGGTATAAGATATGTATTTACATTATAGTACAGAACGAGGAATAAAATGTGAATTTTTGTTACAAACAACGATGTAATAAGGCAAAATTGTTAAAAAAAGAAAAGGGGGTAAACGTATGTAACTTTTAACAACTGTAATGCCACTGCACTGCATTTTCTTTACGTTATTGTAATCGAAGCTTTTCAGTTTAGAGGACTATATGTATTGTAGAGCACTGAGAAACGTTGTTGACGTTTAGAAATTCCCGATTATTTATGAAGTGGTTTGATATTTTTTTTAAATTTTTTTCAACAAAATGTAGGCAAAAGTTCTGACCAGTTTAAATTTATTTTAGCGAGAATTGTTTATAAAACATGTGTAATAGCTTAGGCCTACACATAAAATCCAAATTATCTTAAATTTTCCGTTTTGACTAGATCAAACATATATTTGATCTTATAGGTACAAATCGCCGTTGATTTTTTTTTAAATATAAACTATTCAAAATTTAAACTTTTTAAACCATCAGGAGCCTGATGATAATCTTAACCTACATTTTATCAAAAGCAATATTAAAAATTATCAAACAACTTCTTAAATAATACCCGATTTTTAAACGTTTGCTACGCGTCTCATTGTTCTATTATACAACCCTCTTATTATGATTACATTAATAATGAAGGAAACTATTTCAATTCGTTAAACTTTAAACTGGTTTTACAAAATCAATCCTTAAACCCGTGAAATTAGTGAAGTTATACAATTTTTAATCTGACACCTTAGTTACAGAATTAATAAATTAAATTATTTGTATAATAGGATTCAAGCTTGATTTTATGAGAATGTCGATTTCCTCCACAGAAATAATTATTCCGATAGCAATGATCAAGTTCCTCCATGACACCTCAAGGAAGGGATTATAAGTATTCAGAGTGTAGTAGCTATTTCCACCACTTGTATGTAGAAAAGGGTAGTACTAACCCCCTCCCCCAACACGTTGCATGAAAGTCCCTGGGAAGCGGAGGAGCTTCGCATAGGAAATAACTAAACTGAATAAGAATAAAATTAATCAACGCATGAAAGGTTAGGCTAATTTAAGTTGGGTGAGAACCATAATTATATGTAGAAATTATGGAAGATTTGAAAGATAGGTTTGTATAATAGTAATTATTTTAACACTATTTTCTGAATTATTCTTACTGTAATGAACCGAGTACTCACTAACGCATAAAAGATTAGGTTAAGTTTGGTTGGTTAGGAACAAGGCCGTAGCCAACCAATAATTTCTGGGGGAGGAGGGGGGGTTTGGTGGGCATATCTCCCAATTGCCGGAGGCTAGAAAAAAATTCTAAATGATAAACAGTTCTAGAAGCTATCTGAAGTGGTTTTTTATGGCAACATAACCCCCTAACTGTCGATGGCTAGGAAAATTTCTAAATATTAAACACCTCTAGAAGCTGTATGAAGCATTTTTTTATGGCAACACAGCCCCTAACTGCCGTAAGCTTGGAAAAATTCTAAGAAATTAAACACCTCTAGAAGCTATTTGAAATGTTTTTTATGGCACCATAACCCCCTAACTGCCGAAGGCTGGAACATTTCTAGATATTAAACACTTTTAGAAACTATATAAACTGATTTTTATGGGAACAAAACACCATAACTGCCGAAGGCTAGAAAAAATTATAAATATTAAACAAATCTAGAGGTCTATGAAGTGCTTTTTATGGTAACACAGCCCCCTAATTTGTACTTGTATCTTAATTTTGATATTGGAGGAACTCGACCCCTACCCTCCTGCCCCCCCCCCCCCCTTTCCAGTGGAGGAACTTGGAATTAAGAATGTGCCTAAATTTTAAAAAAGCTTACCAATAAATTGGATTCTTACAGTTCTTGTATAATGATTAATGACTATAAATAATATAAATTGTAAACATAGAATCATGTTATAATTGCTACAAGTCTTATTTTAAAACTAAAGTAGTTGTTACAAAATAATTATTTATAATAATTTGGTTGGTGCCTTGCTATTTAATATAGTTGTATTAAACAGAGTCTTATACTTGTAAATGATATCGAAACGTTTCGGTGTTGGACCATCATCAGGAAAATAGATGGGAGAATAAATTAAGGGCGTTCACCATAGCAGACCCAACTAGGCTCCCGTTTCGCAACTGAGTTTGTGTGTGTGTGGGTGGCGCGCGCGCGCGCGCGTATGGGAGTAACAAGGAAAAGAAAAGACCTACGATATGCCAGAAATGTGTGCAGTACATTCGTATTTGAAAGATTACTTGAAATTTTCTGCGATGACGATGGTGAACAAAGCGACATAGTTTCTTATTAATAACTACAGTATGTCCCTATTAGGACACAATGAATATTCGTTCACAATGATTATTTGTGAAGCTACCGTATTTTAAAATGGTTAAAAATGGACTTTTCAATGTAATTTTTTATTCAAATATGATTTAAGATTTTAACATTGTTCAGTATTAGGAACCTCTATTAACTCTTTATCGCCATTAATGTTTAATCAGAAATGATCCACGTGCAATAGTGTTCGTGTAAATTTACGATTTCTAGCTGACTGTATCACAGAGTTGATTGGCATGTGATGCACGCTCTTAATGAAGACTATTTATTAGATTGTAATCTGAGGTATGCTAGATAGAACTAGCTCAATATAGGGATAGGTGGCATACTTTTGAAAGTGCGAAAATGAACTTGCGCGTTACTAAAACCATAGAAAAATAAAATAATTAAATTGTAATAAAATAAACTATGGAGTTGAGTTAGTTGAATGTGAACATGGTAAAAATACAGATATATATTAAAATTAAACCAAATAAACATATTGAACAATTTTTTAACATCTACACTACAACCTAGAGGATGGGTGTTAACCTAACTTCACCCTTTTCCCTAGTTTATAATGATTTTGTGAGACCAGTTTAAAGTGTAACCAATTTATTGAAATAATTTCCTTCATTAGTAGTATAGACGTCCATTACTATATATTCCTAGAATGGTTTCTTAGCAAACAAAAAATCATGCCGTCATACAAGTAAAAATGCCCGTGCCAATGCGGGTACACTTCTTATAAATCTTGCACTTCTCATTCCGATGCCTTTATTGTAAAGAGGGCATTTAGTCCATTCTGGTAGTGGCCACGGGATTTAACGCGCTACTCTCACAATAGACTAGACTGCCGATAACGGGGAGCTCGAGGTTCGAATATCAGTTGAGTGTATTAATGGTGGTGTTTCCAAAATTATTTTCCACTTTCCCTCCACGCAAATGCGGGCACACTTCTTCCAATTTTAACCTCCCTAATCCCTGAAACCATTAGCGTAATTAGTACATGAACGTATAACCCTATCGGGTAGTAAGACGCAATGCAAAAAAAAAAAAAAAAACTAGTGCGATTTAGCGGGGATAGTTGAGCGCTAGTTGCTAGTGGTGATTTGATCATTTGACTTTGTGCTGTTGACTAGAACTAGTAAAGTTAAACATGTCAAACTTCACTAGCCGCTGGTAAAACACTACTAGCCGCTAGTTGAAGGTTTACACGAAGCTAGTTCATTGATTTTACTAGCCCCGTGTGACCGAGGCTTTAAGTTGAGTCTCCACTAGAAAAACATAGAGCAACTTATAGTAACAGCAACATGGTTTCGAATAAAAAGTGTACTAACTATGCTGGTGTGTTATAGACGAGGAAGGTTTAATTTATAGAAAGTGTACTCGAATTTGCGTGAAGGTAGAGTGGAAAATGTGTATGTAAAAAAATACTGTCATTACAGCCAAACGACATTCAAACCGTGATCTCCTCGTCATATTTTGATTTTTCTTTTCCAATTTTGATTATGTTCACGTTAATATCGAGCTGCCATTGAAAATAGAAATAAAAACTAAATGATAAATTTGCTATAGTGTGAATTACTATTCGGTTAAGTGACTTATTAATGATCAGGGAACCACTTCAGTGGCCGAATGGTCTAAGGCCTCACTCTCGTGTTAGCCTAGCCTATTGATGACGGGAAGATCGGGGTTCAAATCTCGGTTGGATCTATTGAGGGTGGTTTCTCCTAAATGGTTTCCCACTCTCCTTTCACGCGAATGCGTGTAGATTACCTTTAAAATGCTTCCTTCCTCATCCCTACCCCATTAGATTAATTATCATACATGCTTATAACATGAACAGGTAGTAAGACACGGTGTTAAGATAGAATAAATAAATACGAAACAAAAATGATCAGGGGCTTGAATTTTCTATAATTTTGTGAACGCACTAGTCAGCAACATAATCTTTTTAGACAAATTACTATTCCAAATTTGAAATATATATATATTTATCGAACTTTAAATCTGAAACTATTTCAAACTCTCCAATATCATGGATAATACCTAATTTAAATAGGTAATACAGTTTGAACAAAGCATCGCATCGTAGTGCGTTTTTCTTTGTTTAAAAAAAACAAGAAGCAACGGAGTTGAAATCATCTAGCCATATATTAAAATATACAAAAAGGTTGAAAAATAATTATTTTAAAATGGAAAAACCATTAGACTGATCTCAATTTCCTATATTGTAAAATTAAGAGTGGTGAAAACCCCATTTCGATACGTTTTATGTTTCGAGCATAGCCTAGTATATTTATTTTATGTATTTGTTTATTTTATGTATTTAACATGCACTTAATGAACCTACTGATTATATCAGAACACGAAAATCTCTATGAGTGAAAGTGTAAGGAATTACCAATTTTGCCAGGAAAGGTATTTTCACACACCTCCCAGGGTTATTTTGCATGCCACAATCGACATGGGACCGATGGCTTTAGCTCCCTTCAAAAGAAGGTTGTATTTTGGATTTTTATCGCTCAAGAAAAATCCATCCCCCCCGGTTGGGTTTGAACCCACGAATATTGGGTCCTGAGGCGAGCACTTTACCTCAAGACCACCTAGGTTGGCATCTTGTATATAATTTCCTGGTTAAGCGGCCTTTAAATGGTCTCTTGAAATGTGTTAATCCGTTCTTCGAATTAACATTTGATGTGTCCATATAATATCTTGATATAATTGTATAGACTTATTACTGTTTTAGGAAACCATTGATTCTTGTTAAACTTAAATGATACCTTTACTAAAATTCAAAATTAATCAAGCCTAGTTTTCTCTTACTGTTATATCCCCTGATAACTGGATTACTGTAACCCGGAAGGATATAATTAGTTGCCTTTAGCTTTGACAAAAGCAGTGGTAAACGAATTTCGGGGAGGAGTGAGATGGATGTGTAACTGGGTTGCACGAGGGCTTCAGGGAACCAAGTTATAACTTTAGCCAGGTCTCATTTCATGCTCCCATCAGCCCTCTTCCGTTTCCAGGTTTGTGCCATCTCTAGCTAATCGACCAAGGCCTTTGAATGATCGAAAGAGTTTAAGCGATGGTTCCTCGCTTAAACTTCGAGTTAATCTTTGAACCGGACAAGTAACTATTGAAGATACATTATTCAAACATATTTATACAAAGTTGTTAGATATAAATGATTTTTTTAGTCACTCTTTAAAAAGGTCTTAAGTAATATAAAACCCGCTTCAGTGGCCGCATGGTCTAAGGCGCTATTCTCGCAGACTGCTAATGACGGGGAGATCAAGGTTCTAATCTCGGTCGCGTATATCGAGGGTGTTTTCCAAAATCTTTTCTACTCTCCCTTCAGGTAGTAAGACACGGTGCAAAAATTAAAATAGTTTAATTTTTTTTACGATAAAAATTTATTTTGTTTTTGTTATTTTGTAACCGGTACTATAGCGCATAACCAGTTTGAGTATCAATATGAGAATTCAGCCAAATTTTAAACTACAGGTTAAAGGGGTTATTTTTTTGTATTTGCCCTGAGCGCCAATAACCCCCATCAGCCTTGGTTACATCTCTGTAACAAAATAAAATTAATACGTAAAAGGTGAAAGTAAGTTTAATAACTTTTCTAGTTGTCTAATAAATAGTCCTTTCAGCCCACTTTGGTGGTCGAATGTTCTGAGGCGGCACTCTTACAATAGACTGGACTGCCGATGATGGGGAGATCAGGTTTCGAATCCTGGTCGAATGTATTGAGGGGGATTTTGCCTAAATGGTTTTCCACTCTCCCTCCTAACCATTGCGCGTAGATTTCCTCTAAATTCAACTTTTCTCAACCTTAGGCCTAAGTCCGAATAAAAAGAGAACTTTCAATTATAACAGACCTTTATTATTAGTGAATTAAAAATATAAAATAATTATAAAACATTTTATTTGATTGTATGATTATGATAAAAAAAAATCATCTCCTAGCCAGTAGCTTGAAGAGTTGTGTTAATTGCTTTTACAATCAAAGTGGAAGGATACAAAGCAAAGGAAGAGTGTTTTAGTGCCTCGACCATCGCAGGAACTACATGCTTTGTCCGCAAACTTTCTGCCTCTTATGAGGCAAGTTGCAAACAAAGCTTGGCATGTTCTCTTAAGTGACAAGACGAGTTCTGAAACTGAGGAACTTATTTAACAACCATGAACAAAATCATTCATGTATAAAGTGAGCTAATGAACTTTCTAAACAATATTGAAGTATAAGGTAGAAAACTGTAGTTTTTTTTTAATATCGTAGCAAAACTCGCTATTTGATTGGGTTTAAAGCTCCACACTGAATTTAAAGATCTTTCTAAGGCGATAAATTAACTTTCAATGTAGGATCATTTTATTTCTAAAAATGCTTAAATATAGAATTTGTGTTTTTGGAAGGCAAAAATACTTAAAATGCGTGTTATAATATTAAATTTATTGTTGCTTAGTTTTTTTAAGTGATACTTAAAAAATTAAAACTAGCAAATCAAAGATATTTAATTTCGTATCGAGTATGAACATTAACTTACTTCTCGAATTGATTGTGAATCGAATATCATGCTGTGTAAAATATTCAAATAGAATCTGATTAGAATATTTTATAATAAAATTATTTTGAATTTAATATTTTAGGCCTATGATTAAATTTTAATCAAGTCTAAATCGACTATATTAGGCTAAATTATTTAGATTTGATATTCAAGTCCAATATCAAATAAGGCCTTTAAAAATCGCCCTCAAACAAGAAGCATGTTTATATGATAAAGTCACATATTGCGAGTGGATCATTAAAATGTAAGCATGTTAAGGTGAGATGGAGGGGGACACGAGAAAAGGACACTGTTTTTGCAGTTTTTATGACAAAACTTTTTTTGAACAAAACAAATAAAAGATTGGTCCAGTACAAACAAATAGTTTAATTTTCTTCACATGGTAATATTTCACTTGTGAATATCTCTTATGAGCATAGCGTCATTATATGAGAAACTTTTTAAATGGAGAGAAAAAGATGTCATTAAATTCCAGGACATCCTTGACTGATATTCAACTAAATGTTTATATCACCATGTTAAGAAAATTAAAATCTATGTCTGTACTGGAGCAAAATTTTATTTATTTTAGCAAAAAAAAAAGTTTGCCATAAAAACTGCAAAAAATACTTGTCTTTTTTTCTCGCATCCCCTTACATCCCACCTTAAGTTAAATTAATCAAAAGTTTAACTTTTCCGAATTTAATGCCAGTGAATCCACATCTGATATTTATTTTAAGTTTAAAACTTTGAATTAGATTTAAATCTTTAGAATATTAAAATTTTAAATTTCAATTCGGATACGAATCTTTGTTGGATTCAAATTAGGTTTCAAAATGTTAAATATTCTCAGAAGCTGATAATAGTCTATATTTAAAAAGGGTTTGCTCCAGAATTAATTGAGGGATACAACAGTTAAGTTTGATTGATACAGCTTAGTATTTCATCAATACTTTGGGCATAACATATGGATAAGTTTGAATTTTTCAAGTGCTTCAATATACTTAAATTATTAAATTGTGAAACTAACCATTTCAATTGGGCACTTCATTAATATTATTAAAATAATCTTTATTTTCTATTTTGTTTGGTTACTAAAGTTTTCAAGTTTGGTTCATTTATTTATTTATTTATATTTTAGACATGTAGCTTGTTAAACCTGCTGTTTAACACGTACAGTCAAAATACCACAAATATAATTAACACGATGAATACAAGAGCATAAGTTCATTGTAGTAGCCCGCGAGGATAGTGCTTAGTTTCCGGCTCCCTTCAGGCGCCGTTAGTATAAGTTGATACATATATTGTTTGAACTAATTATTGTGTGCCCAAGATTGTGTTGAAGTATAAACATACTATTGAATGTCCTGGCAGTACTAATCAGGAATAGACTGGCCGTAGTATAATTACAGCCTAGATTCCTAGTAGCTCGCCATTTACTATTTGTAAAATGATAGTTCCTCTTCTAGGAGTAATATTAATCTTTGTATTTCGTAGCTATCTCATTTAACTACTATTTTAGTAACTATTTAATTTAGGACTTACCAGAATTTGATATCGTTAACTATTGTTAACTATAATTAATGTATGTGCTTTTCAAGTCTAAGTCTAGTAATCGCGAGGCTAGATAGATATCTTATATTGTTGCCTAACTTTGAATTAATATTTGCTTTCTATGTATTTTGCCGCCTTATTGAGGCAGTCGCTCCTACTTAGCAGAATGTACTTTAGTACCAGTTTGAAGAGTTACAACTCTCGACAATAGACTCAAATTTATTTGTGTTCATTCCTAGCTCCCATTTGGGAAGTATACGTTTATGGTAACTGATTTAATTTCTCTAAATCAACAAAGGACTGTTTGATCTAAGACTTTTTGAACCTTATGTAATTCTATTAACTTGTTGGGATTTAAATAAACTGATTTGTTATATTTGTATGTTTATCTTATGTCTTATCCTTCCTAAGCCTTCATGTTATAATATTGTATTAGTAATCGTCACTTTCTCTACATGATAGGAGAAGCGAGGATTCAGCCAAAAATAAAAAACTTACACTTTATTTAAAAAAGCCGTAATAGCCGTTTAGAATGTAATAAATATTAATCATACATTTAGAATGTAATAAATATTAATTATACAACAAACACTGTAAACATTTTTCATTAATATTTTGAAACATAGAATTTAGTTAAAATTAAATAGTAATGTTATTTAAATTGAAAAATTATACCTGGAAACAGGAATCGAGCCCGGGGCATTTGCCTTAGTACGCCAATTATCTTACCACTGTTAATAACTGTAATAGCTCTGCTATTTAATCCATCTTGATATGCCCATTCGTACAGTTGTCATTGTTCTATTGGCAAGCTAATAAAGTCCTCCCGATTCTAAGATGGCTGCGTTATCTGATATATCGTGATCTTAATTGATCGCTCATATGTAGCTGACGATATTTGTACGTCCATCACAGACACTCCTTTAAAAATAGGAGTTAAGAATTATCCTGGGCACGGGACGATTCCTGGATATCTCAGTGGTTATAACATTAGCGTATTAAGTCAAAGGTCCCGTGTTCGATTCCCGTGTACAGATCATAATTCAATTTAAATAATATGATATCTAGATGCAGCTATAACCATACTTAACAACTAAAATAGCTTGGCTATTTAATCCATCATAAATAGTAATGGTAGAATAATAATTTAAAACTATACTTTTTTTACAACACGCATATCAAATCAGATATTTTCTAGGACACAAATAACAGTTATTAATTGAAGCTACAGTGAAATAAACCCAGAGACACTGTAGCAAATGAAGTTAGGTTTATGCTTGCATACATAATCTTATCATAACTATACAGACAGTAATTTTTCTATAAATATTACTCATGACCTATCCACAGCGAAACATTTACAGAGTTGCAGTGGAAGGCATGATGCAATTACTTAGTCAGTTATTCTCAAACTATAGTTCTTGGACCCCTGGTGGTCCGTGGCAGTGTCTAAGACAGCCCACACATGGGACCACAGGAAAATGAATGATATGACAAACGCCTTATGTCCCGATGTTTGTGGGTTCAAACCCAGCTGAGGTTGACGGATATTTCTTGAACGATTAAAATCCGTAGCACTACTTTCTTCGTAGGGTAAGTAAATCTGTCGGTCCTTTGTTGACTGTGGAATGTAAAATAACTTTGAAAGCGACGTGAAAATACCTTTCCCGGCTAAATTGGAAGGCCCTTTCGTTCTTGGTCAGAGAAAAACTCTCGTGTGCTGATATAATCAGTCGGTTCAGAAAGTGTACGTTAGATACCTCAAATAATATTAATAACAAAATCGTATTTGCTTTCTCAAATAGTATATAATAGCGTGAGACTAAGTTTACAAAACTAAGTAGTAATTATTCCAACCTCAAATGCTATATATTATCCTATCGTATAAATACTTTCTAGATATACATTTTAAATCAAATCATTATGTCAATTTCGATGATTACCCAACTAATATCTATTCTTTATTTGAGGGCTTCCACCAAAATCAAAATAACACCCTAAGGGCAGACAGAATTGTTTTTGGATTATAAGGCACATAAAAAGTAAAGCTTCATCATAATCTCTATGTCATATTTTTCACAGTTACAATATTTTTTTCTCTTTATTAGAAAATAAATAGTGAAATAAATCAAAAGAGTACAATATCAACAGACTCACTCCAAAAAGTCAACCTGACTTTGTTCCATTAAGTACAGTCTAATTTGTTACAGGAAGAGCAGACATTCATTAAAATTTTACAAAATTATCAGTGTTATTTTATTAATGATATATATCAAACTTGATAGACTTGACTTGAAAGTAGATTTAGTATCGTTTATAGCTGTCAGATAGGGCTCTTCCAATGAAAATTGTACTGTAAAATGTGTATATAAAACAAAATATATATTATTATTATTTTATTTTATTATTATATTATTATTATTTATTATTATTATTATTATTATTATTATTATTATTATTAGCCCCGCGTCTTACTACCCGTTCGGGTAATACGCACTTACGCTAATGTGTAATGATAGGATGATTGTGAGAAGAAATGGAGTACCTACAGTTTAACGTGGAAGCCAAACCACGGTGGAGGCCTGGCATTCCTCACATTCACAAGTTGTGATTAATACACGTCTTGTCAGATGTGAAGGAAGGGTTTGGCAATCAGATAAATCTGTGCCAGGACCGAGGATTGGACCCCGGACCCCCAGCACCGAAGTCTGACACCTTACCCCTAGACCGCCAGGTCACCTTATAAAGCTATATAAATATGCTCTCTTCCTTCCTGATATAAAGTTTAATTTTCTGCATCAACCAGTGATAGGTAGGTAGTATATTAAACTGGGTGGTTCGTGTGTGCATCGAACGCCTATCAAGTGCTCCGATATTGAGAAAAGTTTGAGTAATACTGTAGACCAATAGTTTAAAAACTTTCTTTCGTGGAATCCTAGGAACTCATAAAGGTTGTTCAACAATTATTGAAAAATTCGATTTAAATTTCATTAACTATATATATTTTTAACATTCTTTTAAAAAACACAACGTCTTTCTACCCGTTTGGGTTAGACTATACGCTTGTCTACTAATTTCGCCAATGGTTTTAGGGATTAGGAAGGTTATATTCAAAGAAAGTTTAACCACATTTACGTGGAGGGAGAGTGGAAAAACATTTAGGAAAAAACCATCCTCAGTACACCCACCGAGATTTGAACTTTGATTTATCGGCAGTCTAGCCTACCAAACTCTTTTTAAACCTTAATAAAAACATAACCAAACTTTGAGTGAATATCTAACAAAGACAGTCACTGAGGTATTCGAGCTTTTAATGACAAAGCTTAACTAACATCTAATAATTTTACAAGATACATACTTTCCTAATAATAATGCACATTTAAATTGACTCAAGAAAAATCGATGGAAACGTGGACTAAATTACCAAATCATATAGTCTGGTCTGCCAGTGACGGGGAAGTCTGCGTTAGAATCACAATGTTCAGGTTTAATTTAATAATTGTCTTCCACTTCCCCTCCAAGAAAATTAGGTAACATTACCTCTAAATTTTACCTTCCTTATTCTTTCCCCATTTATAATAGTAATTCTGTGAACAGTAGACCTCGCTTCCTCCATTCAAAAAATACTAAGTAAATCATGTTAATTTTTATTTCATGTTCTTATCGTCGATACATTCTTAAAATATCTCTTTGGATTTAGAGTTGAAACGCCTCCCAAAATTTCTCCTCGAATTTGAAGTAGATATTTTTCCTTGGTGATCAAGCTCGACAGAAAACCAACTAATACTATATTCAATAGTACATTATATTCATAGATAATAAACACTGTTTACGTAGTTTGAGACGCCAGTCCTATAATATTTGTCATTTTTTTTAATACGCTTTAGGTATTCGTTTGACTTCAAACAAAAATTTAAAAAATGCGTTCTTAGATTTTTTTTCAATTTTGAACACATACCAATCACTTATACATTAAGGAATGCTGATTGTTGTTAAATAATGGTAGTGCTTCAACTTAAAAACAAACATTTTGTACTAAACTACTTTCAAACTTGTGAATCAGTTTAATTGATGAGTATCTATAGATTCCAAGGAAAGATAATATTAAAAAATGTAGCCATATGAAAATACTAATCTGTGTGAATCTACATTTCCTTGATAATGTGCAACCAAAACAAAATACAGAAATAAATTGGTCTCTTAGTTTGATGAATGACTGCAAATGTCACTGATATTCTAAGATTTTCAATCTTACACAGTGATCATTGATTTACTTTATAGTAATTTTTATATATATATTTAAATTTACTAAAAAAATGTGTATAGCTCGGACGGGTAGTAGTGGGTTATGTATATACATATATATGTAATTTATCTACTTATTAATCCCTTTTATCCTTCTTTAGTGTCCGCATGGTCTAAGGCGTCACTTCATCAGACTGGACTGCCGATGACGGGGAGATCGGGGCTCAGATTCTGGTTGGGTGTAATGAAATTGGTGTTCCCTCCCCTTCCACGCAAATGCGTGTACACTTTCTGTAAATTCAAATTTACTCATCACTAACCACTCTAGTAATTAGTAGGCTATATAATCTTATAACCCAAACAGGAAGTAAGACGAGGTGCTAAAACAAACAAAAACCATTAACTCTCAATGTGAAGCATAACAAAACTTTGATACTCCGGATCTTCTTTGTTGCAATTTATGTGATAAGTCAATTTTAGGTTAGCGGATTAGCAACCCAACCACCTCGTGGATTTATCCGAAGCAAGCAAGAAAGATTGTACATATTTGGCCTAAAAGGTAGGTTCACATACCTTCCAGAGATATTTTACATACCTCAATTGACATGTGACCGACAGCTTTAATACTTCTCAGAAGGAAGTTTTTTTACAGAAGTTTTAGCGCAGTAAAAATCCGTTGACCTCAACTAGGTGTGAACCCACAAACAGCGTGTCCTGAGGCCCCAAGACCACCAAGGATGACATATATAATTAGTAAACTTAAATAAATCCTGATTATTCTCGTTGACACTTACAGTGTGTAAATAATCATACCACAAGTGTCAACAAGAACTCTAAGGATTTATTCAAGTTATCTATAACTTGCACTCATTATCTTGATGGGTTACACTATAGCCCTATTTATTAGCTTCTCCAAAGTGAAACTAAGAAAGGAAAGCTTGCTACCTTTTAAGGTAATTGAAAGGTATATGACTAAAAGTACTTTTTCTGATCGGAAAAAAAAAACGCTGTCAATTCAAACACCAGCCATGAAAGCGTCAAAACACTTGGGCAGTATTTACTGCTGGTTCAAGTGATATCGAGTGTGTTTCCAAAAAGTTTTAAGTGCCTTAAAAACCAGTTATATTTTGTGACATTTACGAAAATTGTTAATTTGGAAACCATCCGTCAACCTAGTCTACAGAAAGACATCAATACCATCCACTCGACCGCAACATATTCTCTCAACACCCATACTATCAATTTAACCCGATCTATAGCACACACGGACACAAACACGTTCACCCCAACCAATACTTTTCACCTTTCAATATCATGTAGGGGTTTGGTAGATAAGCCACTCAACTCCATTTCCATGTGCCTCTCAGGAAATAATGTAGGAGGAGAGCACAAAAAATATTTTGAAATAGGATTTTAAGTAACACAAAGTTTATTAGAATTTTTTCAAACGAAATAAAGTGTGTTCCAAACTTTAGTCGAATACTTGTGCTAAATAAATTGTTCACATAGCTTTAATACAGTATATTATCAAAGATTATATTAAAAAAAGATTAAAAGATTAAAAAAAGAATTACAATTTTTTTGTTTTGAAAATTCAAGAATACATTTTAGGAAAAAGTAAATACAATGTGTGACGCTTGAGAGGGCACAGGGGTTAGAGGGTGAGGGTACATTGTTAGGAATATTGGAACCTTTTACACGGAAAGCATTTTACATATGAAGGCGACTCTTTTTTTTTTCACCAGGTCTCAGTAGCTTTTCAGGCTATACACATGCATTAATTACGCTAATAGCGTAGAAATTATAAAGGTAGAATTTTAAATGAAGTTTACCCGCATTTGCTTAGAGGGAAAGGGGGAAGCCATTTAAAGGGGAAAAAAAACACCCTAAGTATACTCAATTGGGATTTGAACCTTGATCTTCCAGTCACTGGCAATCTTCTCCAACATGAAATTGAGGCGTTAAAAAATGCAACCACTGATGCGGGTCTGGCAGTTAATTACAATATTTTAAAGGGGGCACTGAACTAAAGGCTATACTAGTTGTCATCAGGGCTGACGGGAGGTTTTCATGCGCTCTAGGCGAGACTTAATGGCTCGATTGCGGACTGACGCCACGGAGTTTTTTTTTTTACTAAACAGGACTTAAATTAAATACACCCCCTACATGTTATGGAAAATAATAATAGTGTGCCAAAATACCAGACAAAAACAATAAAAATAGTCAATAAGAGATTAATAAATTTAAATAATTCGTGAGCCCCCATTTCCCTTTAAATCATTGTATGCAAAAATATATACATTTTTTCCTCTTAATGTTTATGGAAGATTTTAATTAAATTTCAAAGAGATTCAGAGTCACTTTTATTCCCAACATATTCTTAATATTAGATAAAATATTTAGATGTTATTTATGTATTTTTAAATAATGATTTTAACTCATTTAATTTAAATAATTATTTATTTGAACATTAAAAAAACTCGATTTTGTTGGAATGCACGCCTAGAACCTTTGCATCCTAGTTTAATAAAACCACTAAATTAGAAACTCACTGAGAATATTTTACACCTGTGTTATGTATTACAACTCACACCACTGAGCACGGGGGAAAAGGTGCTAGAGTAGTATTCACTGGTTTGTCTTTTGGGGCTTGAATCCCGTATGGGTGTATTGAGTGTTTTTTTTCCTATGTGGCTTCCAACTCTTCCTCCACACAAGAGCCTGTCTTCCTCAACATGATCCCATTAGGTCAATTAAATGCGGGTAGTCTGGACAGCTATTAGGATTTGGTTCAAAAACAATTAATTATTTACTAAATTGGAGATGATCGGTTTTTAAATTACAAAGCTCTTTCCTCTCCATCACCCCTATTTCCTCGACCAATACTCTCTTCACTCGAAATACCGGCCTCATAATATCCAGTGAGCGAGGCATCAGAGGCTGGAAGATAGGGGAGCCCAAATTCAATGTGATCAGCCTCGACCGTCTGTCACCCAATCACTCTCACAAGGATAGTGGGATTGTGGGAGTGGGATTAGGGATTGGGGGAGCGGAAAGGGTAGGATAGATAAAGCACATGGCTTCTCATCTTAGAATACTGAGACATGCTGGTTTGATGTGGGACTATGGGAAGCAATGTGCTGCTCATGGGAATCAATAGGCTTGATCTATCCGCTTTGATGATTAATTTGAGTCGGTTCAGAGAAAGAAATAACTACTGATGCCGGATAGAAACATTGAAACTTTGTTTCATAATAGTGTCTCCTTTGAATGAAGGAATAGTAAATGTAAATGAAGCTCAAATAAATACGCCAAGTTTTATTATGTGTATATCTACAAAATCATTTCTAATCTTTACTTCAAATAGTACAAATATACATACACGATGCACCTAAACATGTGGGGCCCCCTACAAGGCTGAAAAGGTGCCATATAAACATGTATCCTATCTTGCCTTGTTTTCTAGTTAAAACTATTTTTGCTTTCCATCAATGTGTTGATGCTTACCATTACATAAAGTGCTAAAAATGATCGCCTTGTATCTGAATTAAAACCTGTAATCAGTTGCGCACCCACGGGGGGCTAACGGGGTTAAAGCACCCCCACACCCAGATCTATTTATTTTTCTATCTTAAAATTTAGCTATATTTAATATTTTAGGAGTGGCAATTGACAACCCACCTTGTAAAACCATTCTCTGGAGGAACACGTAAATAGCGTGACTCCTGAGATTCACATGAAAAGTTACGGCAGTTTTTGGATTGAACGACATGATCCAGCCATGGCGATGGTTCAATTGGTGTTCCCTGTTGCAGAAGCTTCAGAGGAATTCAAAACATGTGATGATGCAGACAATCTCAAAAGTGCAATGTTTCAGCCAATAGTGAGGAAGACTATAACTGTCGAGATGTGTACTTACCATGGATTGATACCCTCATAAAACAATTTCAGATTTTTTTTTGAAACATCAAGACATATGATGATGATGATGACATGTTTATTTCCATCTGAACAAACTACTTTTGAAGAAAAGGCTGCGCAATTTGTAAAATTGGGTGAATTTTACAACGATGATGTTTTAACTATAGTGCTAACTGTATATCTTCGCCTATGGTATGACGCCTCTAGACTAAACTAAATCTCCTTTACCATCTATTGAGCCATCAATTGATGCTATCAACAGATGCCACAAAGACTTGTACCCATATATATTCCATTTTTTAAAGATTTTCTGCACCATTCCAGTCTCAACAAGTACTCCTCAGAGGTTGTTTTTGAAGTTACGGCGAATCAAAACTTACCTCAGAAATTCAATGGAAAACGTCAGATTGAACGGGCTGGCCAATTTAAGTATACTCAGAGAAGTCCCTGTAGACACAGAAGAAGTAATCTTAGTGTTCAGCGCTAAGGGTTAAAGGAGGCTTTACTTTGTCTTAGAATGACTCTGCACTGCAGAGTGAATGAGAAGCTCCTTTATTGTGTTATCAGCTTCTTAATTTTACATTTAATAAAAGTGGGTTAAAACAGTTGTCTTTTTCTCTCTTTAAAATTTTAAAAAAGAACACATTTCTTTCTTCTATATTATTTGAAATGAACTAAATTTACAAATTGTGTCAAATTCTGGTCATAAGTTTGTGCTTACAAATATTCACTGGAAGAAAATTATTTTGTAGAACTGCGTTAACACTCTTAGTTACTTCCCCACTCCAAAGCGGACGTTGATCGGTTATTCAGACACATTAACCTAACGAAAACAAAGTTGAGAACCCAAATGAAAATAGAAACTTTACATGCAATAATGTGCGTAAGCTTGGCCTTAGATGTGAAGGAAGATGCTACCATTACTAAATGTGTTTTTTTTTTATTAAAGGTCCCCCAAGAACAAATCCTGGGTGCGCCACTGCCTGTAATTGTTGCATCAAAGAGTTACATTGCCCATTTGAAACTCGAGGCCTTTCTCTGATTCACTAATAAGCCTTGTAATAACGTTGGCGGAGTAGCTCAACAATGGCAATAGATGTATTATTATTATTAGCACCGCGTCTTACTAGCCGTTCGGGTTATACGCACTTACGCTAATGTGCAATGGTAGGGTGATTGTGAGATAAAGTGGAGGACCTACAGTTTAACGTGGAATCCGAACCATGGTAGAGGCCTGGCATTCCTCACATGGCAATAGATGTAGTGTAGACAAACTCTTTCAGATGGCCCTACAAATAAAAATCCAGTGAATTAAAGTCTGAGGAGAGAGCAATCCAGGCGATAGCTCCTGCACGACCCATATTTATTTTAGGAAATCGCTGATTCAAGAAATTTATACCTCATAATAATAATAATAATAAAATAAATAATAATTTCAACTGTTTCCAGGATTTTGGCGGGTCATTTTATCAAAATGCCTCCCTCTTCCTCTATCACTCAACAAATCTACCTCCTTTAATCCCCTCAATTATTCTCCTCTCACATGCACACTTTCTGTTATCTGCTCCTCCAATCTCTTTCTTGGTCTCTCCGGCGTCTTTTCCCTACATACTTCATAACCATTATTATTTTTAGTATTATCTCCTTTTAAATATTCACTTCATGCCCATATCATTTCAGCCTTGCTTCTACACTATCTCATGTACTTCCTGTACCCCCACTCCGTCCCAGATAACTTCATTCCGAATCATTTTTTTCCTCGTGGCCACTAATATGCTCATCACAAACTTCATTCCCATGGCCTCTTCTTTCCTTGTCTCTCTTACTTTCACTGTCCATGTTTCTGCTGCATATGTGACAATGGGTACAAAGTATGCCCTATACAGCACTTCCTCACACTTCTAAGGCAAATGCTCTTTTCCATAGCAGGTCTCTTACACACCTTTAGAACCACTACCCCTGATGCCTTCTTCTTAATAGATCCTCTCTACTTCCACCTTTTGCCCCAATCACTCTTCTAAGATATTTTATACTCTGTACTTTTCACATATCTACTCCATCCATATTTATAGCTTTACTAGGCTTTATCCTCTTCCTTGACAATGTCTAGATACTCGGATAAATTGTGGCGAGGCACCGTCATGAATGAACCACATGTGACGTATGACATCAAGTGGGATGTCTTAAAACAGCCAATTCAAATGGTTATTCAATAAATTTTCAAAATATTATCATGATAATGTGCCATCAAGAAAAACATATCCAATTAAATTTCGAACCACTATCCCTGCTCATTAATTTATACGAAATAGTTGTTGGTGCCTTATTGAAGAATATCAAAATAGATTTTATTCAGCTTAATGATGAGTGTATAAAATTAACTAGCTTATCTCTTTTGAATCTAACCTCATCTATAAATAATATAAAATTGCAATTAATAGTAATCATCTGCATGAATCAAGTAGGCCTACCAAATGGAGGAGAGTCACCTTCGTTAAGTCCGTGTACTCTCTGAACATTGTACGGCTAAAGCTGTTAGTCTCGCAAACTCTCCACACAGTATTGTGTCCACTGTGCTATTCTCCCGGTGCTATGCCAATCATCATCTTCGATGAGATTAATGATTCGCGCTTTGAAATTGAGTGTTTTAATAGTGATTGGTTTACAGCCGTCAGATATTTTTTATTTTAATGAACCAGTATCGTGTAGGCTTTCAAGTAGTCTTTGAAACGTTTTATTAATTGGCGAACGTGTATTAGGAAAGCGGTCCACGCACATACGTATTGCCTCATCTGAATTTCACTCAGTACGTGCATATATCATATGTATATCTGCCATTTACCATCTGAATATATATTCATTATCACTTCAAATGAACAGCAGAAACGTAACCTTCTTATAAAGAGAAAGAACTGGAATGACTGAAAAACATAAACATGATAATTTTTATTTTATATTTACAAAATAGTTTTAATTGTATATGAGATATCAAGCTTTTTTTAAACAGTTAAATGGAAATGAATTTACAAGCTCAGTTTGTCTTAAAAATTATTGGAACACAAAAATTATTCTAACTTGGAAGCAAGGTCAAATAATACACATGTTTGTATACTCTTTTCTATGTTTTTGTGTCCTGATTCTTTCAGTTATTTCATTTGATTTGAATTTTCTATAGTTTGAAGTGGGCCTATTTAGATTTGGATTACAAACATTTTCCCAAATAATCTTATGCACACTGTAAAATTACATTGAACATAAGGATTCCTGTTCAGATCAAGAAATAAACAATTTGTTTTTAAGCCTGCTTTGGTTAGGAGATAAGAAAGAAATCATCTCGATTCTCGTCAGAGAATCTTAGCAGTGGGGATGTTGTTCACAAGAATGCTGACTTAATTCCAAAATCTAAGCTTGGATTTGCAATAAGGGCTATATTAAATATGGTTATTGAAACAATGGATTACTGATACTTTGATGCTAAGTTTTTACATGACATCCATCAACCAGGAATGTTTAATTTGTACCTAAATAAGAAATATATTTGAAGGTATCCTTGATATATTTTTTCAACCAATATATATACTTAAATTATTTATCCAAAATTTGATTGCGACTTTAAGTATTGTAGGGTAAATGGTTTAAAAGTAAAAGCTATGTTTAGGAGCATATTTTTACTTTTGGGGGAACTTAATCAGATTTTAAGGATATATGTGCATGAATCACGTTTTTTTTAAAGGCATAAACATCCAAGCCTTAGTTGCTGTTTTGCGTCATTTCAACTTCTTGCCACACAAAATCTAAATTTTCTACCTCACATTGAGAAGCTGTTTTGGAGATAAAATATTACTTTTCAAATGATTTCCCTTTCCTCTGGCAATTAATACGTGGTGCTAAATTAAATACTGGTTGCTCCTATGTGTAGAGAAGAAATATTCAATACTTTTTTCTGGATTACCCCTAAAACTATTTTTTTTTCATAGTTCGTATTCCCAAATAATTTTGCAACTATACCATAACCAACAATTTCTGTATTTTTAAGTTTATAATTCAAACAAGCCTATTAGGAAATATATAAACCTCAATATTTTGCTTCTAAACAGCTGACAACCAGCGTTTAATGTCGTTTACATAACCCTCCCTTTGCCTATGGGCCAACCTTAGATAAGTGATACAATATCATGGTGTCTAAAGAGGGGAAGGGGGAGGTTTAATCAGAGTTAGTAATTAATTAATTTTGTATCTTAAGAACAGGATTCTATACCACAACAGATGCAATGGCTAAGTTTATGGATAGTTTTTTTATTTGAGGTATTTAACGTGCACTTTCTAAAGTGACTGATTATATGTGCACACGACCTAAAATTAAATTTAATCTAGAAAAGACACAACATCCAGCCCCCAGAAATTAATACATCACTGTGAAATGGGGAAATCCACATTTCCCCATCTATACTTTTCATCCATACCGAGAATCGAACATGAGACCCTTAATTCAGTAGGCAGACACGCTACCAACTGAGCTAAGGTGTCGGATTCTGGACATTGATTTTATTATTTTAATATACATATACCTGTATGTATAGTGAATATAACGTTTTAATAAATTGAAAAATTAAAACAATTGCCTTTTCCTAAATGGTTTTCCCCTCTTCCTCCATGCAAATTCAGGTGCACTTCTTATAGATTCAATCTTATTCATCCCTGACACACTAAGGTAGTTAGAACATACGCATATAAGTTGAATTAGTAATAAGATGTGGTGCTAAAAAAATATGAAAAAAACATAATTTGCCAATGAACTGTCAACAAACTTTTTTCTTAGTTTATTAATGTTGGAAATCATAAACCCACATAGATGGATACGCACGGGAAAATGTGAAGCTCTTATAATCTGATGTTCCAGTGACGGGAAGGTCGGTGTTAGAATAAAAGGGTGAATAAATCCAGAGTGTTTGATTTTTTCCTAAATGGTTTCCCCCTGTCCCTCCACGCAAATTCAGGTATATTTCTTCATAAAATGTTCCTTCCTCATTCTTGCCCCCCTAGCGTATGATTAAATATAGATAGCCCAGATGGGTATTAAGACACAGTGAAAAAATAATTGTATACTTAAGGTCAAAATTTGATCTACCATTTATTACTTTGTAGCATAGAATTTTAAAAAATTAGTTAAATTAATTAATGAAAAATAGTTATTCATGTGGTTTTTATTATAAATTTTCCTATAGATATTACCATTTAGGAAAATGTACAGTATCGTTTATGTACTAGATATATTTGCATGATCCAAAAAATAACAAATATTTGTGACGACTGAAAAGTATCAACTCGGAATTGAAACAATTCAAGATTTTTATTACATGTTAGTTGCCATAGTTAATTTGGAATATGCACAATTAGATATTTTGTTTTATACTAATAACTCAGCATTTATGATTTATAAAAAGTACCAACTCAAAATTGTAGCAATTTCAACAATTTTAAAATAAAAGCATAGTGAAAATCCTGAATATAATCCACTGGATTCCTATGTAGGGCCTACAAACGGCGGACTTCACCTAATCTACCCTAACCAAACCTAACCTAAGGCAGACATGTGCGGGATTAATACTACTACTATCAAATATGATAGTTTTTCAGATTTTAACTTGCGTATGATTAAAGATTTTTATTAGAGGTTGTTTGTTTTAGAACTGTTGGAATTGTTACCATTCAGAGTTGGTACTTATCAGGATTCATTAAAGCGGAAATATTTGATAAAACAAAATCTTAATCTGTACCAATCCAGACTTTTCTACTGCAACCAATATGTATTAAAAATCTGGAATTTTTAAAATGCCTAGTTGTTGAGTTTCAGCTTCCCCGAATATTATGGGTGTACTAGTGTTATTTTGGGGGCTATTTGATCTCTTTACTAAGGCATCTTAGCTTACCATAGGTTTATTACATTTGAAAAATAACACAAAACATATTAAAATAATAATTGCCAATCTTGTTTTACCCTAAAGGTTTAAAAAGGTTATCAAAACGTCCATGAATAATATATATTTTAGTAGAAAATAACTAAATCGTACTGTAAATATGAGAAAGTGAATTATTAAATTAATCTAAAGCTCATATTCCATTTTAAATTAATTTAGGGGGTAAATTCTTTGGATAAATTTTATTTTGTAAATAGATTTTTGTACAAATCCTACTTTTACTAATTAATTTTATATTCAATGTAATTAGCACCAAAAAAACTTAAAAATATTAGCATATTACTATGTTTTTAATTGTTTTATTGAATATTTAAAAGATATTTTTGCATCTTTTTTTGCATCATCTGCATGCTTTGCATCATTTCCAAACTACACATTCATTTTGAAAGGGTCTCTTAAAACAATTACGTAATAAGGTAGTTTGAATTGGGTACTTTAGAGAGACAATACGCCCTATAAATTTCTTACACTATTGTAAATAAAGAATCAACCTTGGCAATAGGAACTATAACAAATATATGGGTATAAAAACTGAATAAAACCATGGTTTGACAACGAATGTTCAAAAGTACGGTAATAGAGGAAAGAAGGGAAGCAGCATTACATTGGTTAGAAAGTCTCACTAACGTTACCCTTAAACGATATTAGATTGGATATTAGGAAAAGAAGACAGTCGGTAAATGTATGTTATTACTCGATCAATAAGTTGACATCTCGCCTGTTTTCAAGGAATGTAAAACTCAAAATAGGCTTATACAAAACAATAATTTTACCTTGTTCTCTAGGTGTGAAACATGGTCTCTTACCTTATACGACTAAAAAAATATATGGTGTTCGAAAACAAGGTGCTTAGGAAGATATTTGATCCTAAGAGGGATGAGGCTACTAGGAAGTGGAGGTTACATAATGATGAGTTACATATCCTATACTCATCACAAGACAGTGTTAGGATAATCAAGTTTCATAGATTACGGTGGACAGAACATGCAGCACGAATGGGATAGTCTAGAACAATGTTCAGGGTACTGACTGGCAAACCTAATAGGAAGATACCATTGGAAAGACCTTGACGCAGATGGGAGGATAACATTAGAATGGGCCTGAAAGAGAGAGGGTGTAATGAGGTGGACTGGATAGAACGAATTCAAGATAAGGACAGCGTAATGAGGTGGACTGGATAGAACTAGTGCTTTTGTAAGTGCAGCAATGAACTTTCGAGTTCCTAATGCCATAGAGTAAGTAATAAAGACTGACGCACATTAATATTGAACATTTTAGGCAACTAAACCTGGGTCGCACCAGGTTGTAAAGCACATAATTCCTGTGTACATTGAAGTAACATATTTATAGGTTATGGAAGACGGTAAATATTGTATTTATCAATTATTGTTAAAAAATATAAGTGACAAGATGCGCTATTAATTGGACCAACATGATCATTTAGTCACATTTAATTTTAACTAACGTATTTCTAATACATTTTAATATAAATCTATAAAAATAAAGCAGTTTCAAGCATTATAAATGAGCGATCACATTTTAAATTTGAAGTTATCCATTTCAGGGATCCTATGGAATCGTAAAACTGGCTTATAATGAAGAAGATGATACCCATTACGTAAGTATCTTTTTATATATTTTGATGCTATATTTTCTTTTTCTGATACTTTTTCCTTCATTAAAGGTTGAATTTGGGACATTTACATTCTCAGTAGTGTGTTATCACTTGTTAGTGCTTTGAGTTTACAATTAATGTAAAGTAAGATTTGTTATTAATTAGTACGAGATATATAATAAATTGTTATGGATACTCATATAGAAACCAATAAACCACGTGTATTTATCCTATACCTCTCTAACTCCATTAATCAACGATGGTTGCGACTATCCATTAGCTTTTACTATTCACTGTGACTAGAAAACATTGATAAAAAAATGCCATTGATTGGCTTTCCCGCTCCTTAATCCTTTTTACAAAAATGTATGTTCTTTATTGTATATGTTGGCAGAGCAAAAATAATGTGAATAAATTGAATTTAGTTGTTGAACATACGATGTTGAAACACATTTTGTTATAATTTCCTTAGTAATAGAACTATCCAAGTTTTTCTATTAAGGCCTTGTACAACCCGCATGAATAATATTAGTCAATATTGTTGCAAAGAGTTAATAATATGTGTTATCTAGTATAAAAATAAATTAATTATTAGAGGGGAAATATTATTCGATTTTTAAGACACCTGGTTTTTTAAGAAATGAATTTAATTCATTGAGTTAATTAGTATTAATTATATTGAAAAATATATTATCGGTTTACAACTATAATGGGCTTAGCTTTTGTGTATAGTTATAACTAATAATTATGTTGATATTTTATAGCCTTGCCATTGATTATTGAAATGAAAGGTGCTTCTTTTATCTCTTAACCCTCAGTTACTATAGCAGCTCCGACCCCAGTTTTTCTTTAGTTCATTCATCCACTGCTGGTGTTTATTTATTAATTCGTTTTAATCTGGATTTAATTATTTGATATTTAAGAGACGCATTATTATTAATTTTGGGGTTAGCTATATTTTTATCATGAATACGGACTACTTCTCACTAACATTAAAATAAAACTTGTTTGGTTTGACAATATTAAACTCACTTGGTTTAATAAATTACAATATTGGCCAATATTTCTCAATATTAAGGAAACGTTGGATCAATAAAAACTATCGAGCAACTTTTTCAAATTCTTGTTTTATAGCGTTTTCTAAAATATGTATAAATGTTTTCCCAACTGTCAATAGAAAACATTATGCTATATTTACTATAATGGACGTGCTTCAACTTCTTGATATACATTCAGCTCAGTTACTATTGGTAGTATGTAATAAAAATGTATGATTTTATAAAAATATTTGTATCATTTCAAATGTCAAAAATTCAAAATAAATACACAAAGTGAAAACTTTCTTGGTGTTTGAATGGTCTGGAAATGCGGGTGAAGGCGACCGCATTGGAGACACTCTGAAGTAAGGTTGATTGTAGCCAATTGTATAAGGAGTTGGTCCTTCTGGGAAATAGCTAGTAGGTTCACTAAGAGTAGATGAGTAAATACCAGTTTTTGTATCATTCACCAGGTTAGAATTTAGATTGTTTTAGTAAAAGCATTTAACTCCCCCTTCCCCTCCCCTCTTAAACAATCCAATGAAATTAATAATCTGCAGAACATAATGATATCAATCAGCGGAGAACGGTCACCTCGTCCCAAGACTTCCTTCTTCCTTAGCACACCCTGGTCGTATTCTTAAGAATGGTGGGCAATCAGCCCCTTTAATGGAATTTCGACCGATCCAAGATTGACTAGCGAAGGAGAACACTCCCCTCCTTCCCCCTCAACAAATCATGGATCCAGGGGCGGGAAGAGTTGGTCCCTTCCTGTGGAACGGCCAGCGTTACGAAGGAAGTTTGGGCCGCATCCTTAGGGATTTCCTGGCTTTAAAGCTATAGGCACTACCCTAAGTTGCCCAGAAGGGATCTCGAGGAAGCGTTTGAACAAGTAATTCCCGTCTGAAACTACCAACTGCTTAGTGTGCCCACCTCTCCCAGTGTTGGCATAGATGAGCATGCAGGTATTCAGCCGTGCGTCTAGGTGGCCAGCCCAAACAAACGTTACCCAGTTCCATCAATATAAAGGCACCGTTCTAGGATTTCATTGGCTTAGCTCTTCAAAATATTCCAACACCTAACCCATGGATAGCCTCGAAGTCAATTTTGGATGCCATGATGTCAGGCACATAGAGACCCAAAAAATGTCACAACACCAATTTTGCTGATCCTGGTATGAGATGAACACAATAAACAATCCCTGAACGTTAAGGTAAAGTACAGGAACAATGGAAAACCCTGAAAATTCAATGGAAAATACAAGAACTGAACACCTTAACTATGAGGGATGAGCATGGTGAGTGGCTAGGAGGTAAAAATGAGACTGATGGCTAACAGCAAATATACCCGCATTAGTCTGAAGACTCTTCATCCTTAAGACTTGATCAAGCCTTGATAGAAAAATAAAGTGACAAACTCTATACATAAATAAAACTTTTGAGCACGTAAAGTGGCCGACACCCCTGTCCCGCAAAAAGATGTCGAAAACAGGGTATTGGAAATGAAGGGGTGGGTTTCACAGTACTTTCTTGGCCGATAGTTGATGTAGAAAAAAGGAAATGAGAGGCTTCTACGGAACAATACTTTCGCAGCATTGAAACGATTACATGTTCTACAGAGCAGGGACCAATGGAACAAAGCTTTCGAAGAACTGTGCCTAAAACAGGAGAGTAAAGAAGGGTTCTTGTCCAAGGATTCTCTTTTCAGTGCTCAAGGGTAGGAGAAACTACATTTTTAACATAGTGGAGAGATTCGCCTAGTTGGTAAATAATGTGGGCTAGGTCATTTTCAATGCAAAAGACCTCTTTTAAAACTATGTGACCAATACACTTGAAATACCAATTTTTGTTGTGTTGATCTGAACAGTAAAGAGAGGCCACTCAAAATACGTGAACTATTCATATGCTTTGTTCTATGTACACCCGAATCAAAATGGCATACAATAGATAAAATATGTTTTAGTCTGAGACGTTGAACATATATGTGTGCAGATAAGCAAATTCTATCAAGAATAGCCTACAAGCTACTCTTACTGACGTGTTAATCGATAACTAGATATTATACATACACCTAATCATGTTATAGAAAATTAGAAAGTTCAGACTACCGGTACTTTACTACAGGTTGTATTTTAATTGGTATCAAATATTTCAGAGGCGTATTACCATCGACCATACATTAAGAAAGGGTCATATAAACATCGGTCTAGAAACTCTTAACTTTTAGAGTTATTTAAGGCTTTCCTCAAAGATGGGTTAGTAGCGGGGATCCATTGAATGGCCTGCTTGATCACCAAATTTGAACCCGATGGATTTTTTTTTATCTCTGGGGACGTTTAAAGTTCATTGTTTACGCAATTCCTTTGCCTGATGCTTACGTTTTAAGAAAGTTTATCTTAAATTGATGTGAGCAAATACATAACCCCCTCAGTTATACTCAACAGAGTACGACAGAGCATGGAATGCAGGCTCAGAGAATGCATTGAAGTAGAGGAACATCATTTTGAAAAAAATTAGTAGCAACCTTTTGTCTTTTTTTTAAAAATCTTTGTCATGTTTAATTGCATTACTTCTACGGTAGTGTTTCTAGATCCATGTTTATATGAACTTTTCTTAATGTTGTAGCCCCTTTTCGTCCTCCAGGACAAAGGCAGACATACAAAGTTATAAAGTTATAAAACAAGTGGAGAATAAATACAGAGTGAGAAGATAGGACATTCAAAAGTATATATTATTATATAATTTATACGCTCATGTTTCCACGGAACTCACTCAGCATTATTGCGCTACCAACAATAAAAAAAGATTTAAGAATATTACCAGGAATGTGAGAATATTTAGTTAAATTAGAGTAGAAGTCAACATGTCAAGAGTTAAATATATTAATGCAAGTTTTATTGATAAACAAGATATTTGATTCAATAGAAAACATCTTAGATATTTATCTTGCAATATTATTAATTTTATTTATAAGCCAGAATTACTAATAAAGGACTCTGAATATTTAATATAAGTCAGAAGGACTCTGAATATTTACTACAATTTAAAGCTGAAAAAGAATTTAGACTTATAAAGGCCGAAAATTAATTTAGAGCTTACATTTTGTTTTGGGAACACGTAGACGTGCCTAAGATAGATATCCTGCCGAGAGTGAAGCGTCCTCTGACCTCTTGGCAGTATTTATTCGATATCATTTGCTCAGAGAGGGGGAAAGTAGGGGTTACACACAAGATAGACACAAAGAAAGAAAAAATGGGGTAGTGGTGAAAGGGGAACATGTGACGAGAATGCTCTCGAAGGCCCCAGAACACTGTTCTTGGCACGTGGAACCATCTAGTACCGGAAATGTTATATATCACATTTCCTTGCGGCCTTAGCGAATACTCGGTGTTGGGCCAGTTTTCTCGCGCCTCCACTCTTATCACCAGATATCTTGGTCAATTAATTGATCAGAAGTTGGAAGTAAAATTGTATAGTCATTTATTTCAAACTCATTAGTGTAAATACTTGTAATAACAGGTTGGATTTTTTTATTACCGCGTATCGGTCTATACGCTTATATACTAATTTAATGTGGTAGGGACAAGGAAGGTTGACTTTAATGGAAGTGTACCTGGAGTTTTATGGAGGGAGAGTGGAAAACCATGTAGGAAAAAAAACTTCAGTACAACTGACTGGGATCGAACCTTGATGTTCCTCCTGTCATGGGTAATCTATATTGCAAGAGTGATGCCTTAGACCATGCGGCCACCGAAGCAGGCTGTATTTAGATTAACTTGATTGGTTAATTGCCAGCTGTCCTGAATTCACATTAAACCATTTCATCTAATACTTTATAGTAAGTTTTGTGATAAGAATAGTTTCATAGTGTGATTCTAATAAATAACTAATATAAAATTATGTTATACTTTATAGTATATTTAATGCACAAGAATAAAATATAGTTTATAAAATAACAAAAAATACAATTTTACTAAATGAGCTATTTTATTTATTTATTTTAAATTTATTAAGATAATTTGGACACAAAGATTGATTTGCACTATTATTATATTATTTAAATACTTTTAATGCGTGTTATTATTTGATATTGTATAAGTTTTTAATATTTTTTTTCAGGCAATGAAAATTCTTTCCAAGAAGAAGCTGCTTAAGAAAGCTGGAATGTTTGGTAAGTTATAATTTGTGAATTTTTAGGAGCTTTAATTAATGGAGTTCTAAATATAATGTTAAATATTTATCTAAATTATTAAATTAAGGTAGAAAGTATTTTCCAAACTCATCACCCGAATAAGTGGTGGACAGATCGCATCCTCACCAACTACGCAAATTAAAAGACCAACGCTTGTAATATATTATTTCACTATTTCTTTGTAAAAAAAAAGTATTAATAATATTCACACAGATGTATCCTTTATTTTGTATGGCACGTGTTAAACATGAGGACATTAACTCATTTTACATCCTTTTGTTGGTGTAATAAAGTTTTTATTTTAAATAATACTAACAAATTTAAGTTTTTTACTTTCTCATCTAAGGAGAAAGTATTGTAATTTCCGTCCTTGAGATGATGATGATGAATCTTTAGGTTTTATGTGACCCCAAACCCAAAAAAGTGGATTTTATAATCTTGTTTCCCCTGCCTGTCTGTCGTTCTGTTTGTCCTTGGCCATATATCTGAAACTACAAATAAAATTGTATACTGTTTTTTGGGGAAGATTTGGTTAGGCCTAAGGGTGGTAACTGATGACTTTTTTTTAATTCCAAGTATTTTAAAAATGGCTATAAAGATTTTGTTCAAAATTAGATATTACTTACTAGGTAGTATTTTCGCTGCTAAATGATAAATTCTATTTATTTTCCAAAGTAAATTAATTTAAGGTTAGTTTACCCAAGACAGAGTTTAGAAAATTTGAAATGTTTCAAAAATGCCCTTTCAGAGTTATTTAAAAACGGGTTGGTCTACCTATCTAGGAATTGTTTTTCTTAATTAATAATAATTAAATTATTTTTACATGTATAACTAGTATTAAGGTACCTAGTTTACAAATAACTGATTTTTGAAAATTTTAAATAAAAAAAATTGTTAGGACAATTTTGTTTAAAATTTAAATATGAAGAGTGCTTATTGTGATTAATTAACAAGATAGTATGTTTGTTTTTCTGAGGAAAACTTAAGGGCATTTTACTAAAAACCTATTTTTGAAAATTTTGTTCCACGCTAAAATACATTCGAGCTTATATGAGAAAATATGTACAGCTGTGCCGTACCAATTATTTAATCTACAACTACGATTATGGGGTTTATTACCATAAAAATCAAACTTGTTTAGACTATTATATGATCTAGCTTATAGCAATATAGCATCCCCCCCTTCTGCATCGAAAATAATCAAAAAAATTGAGACCAAAACCTTAATGTTGTAAAGAATGACTTGACTCTAATATCTCACTTGCCTTATTGCTTGCATGACCAAACCAATAACATTTTCAACTCATCTCTAATATGCAGACAAGCAAGTGGCTTAAAACAAAATGTTTCTAGTGATTAGATTACTAAACTTTATATGATATCCAATTTCAGACATCTTAGCTCAGTTATTAGCGTGTCTACCTACTGAGCTAAGATTCCCTGTTTCGATTCCCGCTATGGTTTAAAAATTGATAATTGGTGAAATTTGGGTTTACCCTTTCACAGTGATGATTTAATGGCCGGGGACTGGATGTTGTGCCTGTCCTAGTTTTAAGTTAGAGTGTAAGGTATATGAAGTTACGACAGGCCTAGTAATCCGGTAGTAGAAACATATGGCTTGAATAAAAACTAACCCAGGCCATAGTCTGGAAACAGTAATGGATGTAAAAAAAGTAGGCCTATGATAGCCAATTGTTTGTATTAAAATACATATTTTTACTATTAAAACTAAAACATTTTAGATTCATGTACATATCTATTACTTTTATTGTGACCGTGACTTTTTGTTTTATGTTATTTTTGTGTTAAAATTACAAAGTTGTTAATCAAAATTGTCTTTATTCTTGAAAGTCCTCATTTTATTATTATAATTATTAACTAACTTATGTTTATAAACTAGAAATTTTTACAATTATTAAAATTATTATAATTAAACTTGAAATTTTACTATTATCAAAATTATTATAATTAAACTTATTAAATGTATACTTGAAGGAGTCTTATGAAAACCAATGCTCTCCCTCCTTTCCACCCTCCTCCCCCTCATCCCGACAACAAGCCTTGGATTCGCTTTGGGTAATAGGGCTGGTTCCCTGTAGTTTCGTGGTTATAGGTTATAGATAGCGGATTTGCAGTATGAAGGTAGGTTTGAATATAATCCATTTAGGCTTGATATGTTTTGTTGCTTGTATATTTTATTGATAGCTAGATTATTTAATTTGAGGTTTGTTTGTTGTTTAATATGCTCTACTAGGGCTACTTTTTTTCCCGTCACTATTCTTATTTGTGTGTTTAGTTACTGAAAACTGTTAAATGTTAAAATTAGGATCTGACAATTATTACTGATTAATCTGCCAGTTAAATCACAGTTAAGTTTCAGTTGCTTAGTGTTTGACGGTGATCAAACTAAGACTCGAGTACGGTATCAAATATCTACATTTTATTTTGGATAGAAATAATTGCCCACATGGGCACCCGCAATAGTGAGCAAGGGTGGGGGGGGGGGTACCCCTCCCCTGGAATTTCTAGTTAATACATTCAATGTTTTATTTTACAAGAAAACATTCTTACAATTTTTTAATCTTCTAGTTTGCCATACAATTTTTTCTTCAAACAAAGTCACTTTCGTAGAAAAATTTATAAATCAATTTGCTAGTAACCCTAAATGCCTTCAGTTTCTATTCAAGAGGTGGTGTTTTTATGTAATATTATGAAATGAGTTCAATATAAAAAATCGTAATAAATGGAATCCTTTCAAAAATGTTTATTTTACCTCAATGAAATAATAAGAATACTCATAGGGCTTCCCTCCTAGAAAAAAAAGTAGGCTTATTTAATCAATGTGTAATGTTTATTAATGAATAGGAGTTTTAAATAATTTCACCAAATTCCCAAATTTAAGTCTGTATTATGATACCAAATTATTTATAGAGTTATGAATAGAATGAAATTTTATTGTATATCTTAAATTTATGGAATTTTATTTTCTTAAGTTTATTAGTTGCGTTCAGGTTAAAGGAAACTCCTTCTCTTTGAAATTAAAATTTTCTAGATCTTTACAGTGCCAGTATAATGCCAGTGCCTGCAGAAGTTTTTCCAAGCGCGTGCGTGGTTGGGGGAATATTATTTTCCCCCTCTTTCTCCCCGTAATAATGTCTGCCACTGCCACTGAATGCCACTATCAATTCACATAAGTAATTTTATACAACTTAATTTCTTTGCTATGGTTAAAGTTAGGACACAGCTGAATGCATAATATAAAATGTAAGCCCACTATTTTTATTACTACACCATAGATATTAAATTAACATCAAGATATTTACGTGAGGCAAATTAGTGAAAACCACATAGACTAAAAGAGACGACTGAATTGTATCCATTCTGAATGGTCTCCGTTTAGACAGTTCTTAAACATGCTCCATAAATAAAAAGTCTGATTTGTATCCATTTTCATTATATCCACAAAATCCTGAATTGTATCCATTCACAATGGTCTCCATTTAGACATTTTCTTAAACATGCATTACATATAAAAAGTCTGATTTTTATCCATCTAATAATATCCACAAAATCCTGAATTGTATCCATTCTGAACAGGGGCGTAGCCAGGGGTCGGGGTTGAGGTCTTAACTCCCCACCCATTGATTTGAAAAAATAAAACAAAAAAATGTATTTTTTTTAAAAACCTGCCTATTATTAATAATCACTCAAATTATTCATAGTATAATGTGGCATTGTAAATTGTTCAGTGTTTTAGTAGGGTAAAAAAAATAATAATTTGGAAAGATACTGATGCATCATCACCAGCAGTTCAACTTCAGTGTTCCACGAAAAACTTGTCTTTTTTAATTACTCTACAGGTGTTAGCAAAGGTTTTCTCTTTGAGCTGACCACTTTGCAGAGCATTGCAACATGAGAATGTAGATCTTCTAGCTGCCATTAACATGGTAAATCAGCTCAAGAAATAAGAACAAACACCGAAATTGAGTTTTCAGCTATTTACGAATCAGCTAAAACACTTACTGAATTGTTTGGTTCAAATCTTGTCACACCAAGAATATCTACCAGACAAATACAGAGATGTAATGTAAAAGTATACTCCGATGAGGCTTACTTCAGAGTTGCAATTTTTTTATTTATTTTTTGACGTTTTTGGGTCATTTTGCGAGTCAATTAAAAACTCGTTTCTTGAACCATCAAGAAGTGCTTGGCAATTTTATGTGCCTGATGCCAAAAGAGGAATCGGTTATCACTGGAGTAAAGAAGGAACAGATGAAGAAGCTAGTTGCTTTTTTACGGGAAGAATTTGCAGTTTAGTGATATGGCAGCAATTGGTGAACTCTACATGTGGCACGAAAGAGTGAATGAATTGAAAATAAGTTCAAGAAAGGCTATGAACTATTACGTTGACTGCAATGAAAAAATATTCCCATTGATCAGTACTTTGTTGAAAATCTTAGAACCTTGCCAGTGTCAACAAGCACCGGTGAAAGATCGTTTTCAACTCTTCGGAGATTAAAAACTTACCTGAGAAATACAACAGGGTAGCGAAGGCTAAATGGCCTGGTGATGTTAAATATACATCGAGAAATAAGCATTTCTCCGGACAAAGTTCTGGATGAACTGGCAACATCACCTTGTCGATTGGAATTCAGACTAAATCAATGTTGTAATTGAATACGGTCCTTAAGTTAGTTTGCTGTTAAACCAAAAAAATCTTTCTTTCGTGTTCTACAATAAAACAAAATTGTTTTTAAATGAACTTGTATTGTTTTAGTCTAATTCAGTGTCAGGGTTTTAGTTTTTAACTGAATTGCAAGCCGATTATTTACTTTAATCGTAAATCGTCACTTAGGCACTAAAAAATGAACCCTCCTTTTTACTCGTGTAGAATCCTCTCGGGGGTAACCCACAAAATTGGTTTCCATCCAGACATTTTCTTAAACAAGCACCACAAATAAAAAGTCTGATTTGTACCCACTAGGATTATTTGCATTATATCCATGATATACTGAATTTTATCCATTTAATTGCTGTGCCAAATGTCTGCTAGATGGCATCAGCAGAGACTCTACTTAGCTAACTACATATTTACTAGATAGCAGCACTATCACATTGTTAGTATAAAAAAAAAGATACATTTTTACCATTTGGTTTTTCTTTTGAAAGAATATTTCACAAATAATTTCACAAAAAATTTCTCAAATAATAGTATTTCACAAATGAGTGATTTTAAAAAATAATTATGATTTTGTTTAAGGTTAATACGTGGGAAATCATTTCCTAAAATAAATTAATGTAAGGGTAATTTACGGATGTCAGAATTAGGACTGACAGTATGCATCAGTATTTACAACTAGACCATACACGGTCAGTCTTCACGTCATTATTTTTATCATTCCCAGCTCTTGCATGCTCTACAACAAATTAGTGATTATTTTATTGATAAAACATATTTTTATTCAACTAAGATAACTTGGACACGTGATTCGAACCCTGGACCTTTGGCTTTGTGCGTCAATGCTCTACAACTGATGTGCATAAACTTAGCCCCACCAATAAAGCATTAACGACCGCACTTAATGCAATCGTTAGTGCTGCTCAGTAAACAAAAAAAATTCGCTAGTGCTACATTTTTGTGGAAGTTATAAGCCAAAATCATTGAGCGGGACCAAGTTGGCGTCAACCTGGCCCCAACAACCATATTACGATGCAGCACTAACGACCAAACCTAATGCAATCTTTAGTGCTACTCAGTAAACAAAAATTCCGTTAGTGCTACATTTTTGTGGAAGTTATAAGCCAAAATCGTTGACGTCAACCTGGCTCCGCCCACCATCTTGCGTCGTAGCACCAACAACAAAACCTATTGCAATCGTTAGTGCTACTTAAGTGCTGCTCAGAAAGAAAAAAATAGTTAGTCCTAATTTTTATGGGAGTTATAAGCCCAAATCATTGGGTGGGGCCAAGTTATCTTCCATAAAAATGTAGTATTAACGAAATTTTTATGTTCAATGACCAGCACTAACGTAGCACCAACGATTGCATTAGGTTTTATCATTAGTGCTGCATCGCAATATGGTGGGTGGTGCCAGGTTGACGTCAACTTGGCCCCGCCCAATGATTCTGGCTTATCGCTTCCACAAAAATGTAGCACTAACGAATTTTTTTCTTTACTGAGCAGCACTAACAATTGCATTAGGTGCGGTCATTAATGCTTTCATGGGTGGGGCCAAGTTTATGCACCTCGGTGGTAGAGCATTGGCGGGCAAAGCCAAAGGTTCAGGGTTCGATTCACGTGTCCAGGTTGTCTTAGTTGAATAAAAATATGTTTTATCAATAAAATAATCACTAATTGTTGTAGAGCATGCAAGAGCTGGGAATGATGAAAATAATGACGTGAAGACTGACCGTGTATAGTCTAGTTGTAAATACTGATGCATACTGTCAGTCCTAAGACTGACATCCTAAATTACCCTTACATTAATTTATTTTAGGAAATGCTTCCCCATGTATTCACCTTAAACAAAATCATAATTATTATTAAAAAGCACTCATTTGTAAAGTACACTTTTATGTTTATTTTAAATGAATAACCAATGAGTAATTTTTTTATTAACATAGTGATAGTTCTGCTCTCCAATAAATATGTAGTGAGTTAAGTAGTCTATGCTGCTGCCATCTACCAGCCATGTGACACCGCAATTAAATGGGTACAATTCAGGATTTTGTGGATATAATGTAAGTAATCTCAGGGGATACAACTCAGACTTTTTATTTGTGGCGCTTGTTTAAGAAAATGTCTGAATGGATACAATTTAGGATTTTGTGGATATTATGAGAATGGATACAAATGAGACTTTTTATTTGTGGTGCTTGTTTAATAAAGTGTCTGAATTGAGACCATTCAGAATGGATACAATTCAGGATTTTGTGGAGATAATGCAAATAATTACAGTGGACACAAATCAGGATTTTTGTTAAAGTCGTTTATTTGAAAACTGTCTGAATGGAGACCATTCAGAATGGAAACAATTCGGGATTTTGTGGATATTATGAGATTGGATACAAAACATAATTTTTATTTGTGGTGCTTGTTTAAGAAATGTCTGAATGGATACAATTCAGGATTTTGTGGATATAATGCAAGTAATAACAATGGACACAAATCAGGATTTTTGTTAAAGTCGTTTATTTGAAAACTGTCTGAATGGAGACCATTCAGAATGAATACAATTTAGGATTTTGTGGATATTATGAGAATGGATACAAATCAAACTTTTTATTTGTGGTGCTTGTTTAGGAAATGTCTGAATGGAGACCATTCAGAATGAACACAATTTAGGATTTTGTGGATATTATGAGAATGGATACAAATCAAACTTTTTATTTGTGGTGCTTGTTTAGGAAATGTCTGAATGGATACCATTCAGAATGGACAGAATTCAGCTCCCCCGATTAAAATCATGTGACCCGCTTTGATGGCCGCATGGTCTAAGAGCCAGTTTCATAGTCAGATCTAGTACGCCTAAAGTGCGAGTCGATACTAAATACAGGATGACACCTACCTAGACCAAATGGAATGGGCCAGTTTCGCATATGAAACTGGCCCATTCCATTCAATTTCAGGTAGGTGACGTCTTGTATTTAGTATAGCGCCGAACTTGAGGTGTACTAAATCTGACTATGAAACTGGCCCTAAGTCACTAACCCTGGCCCCCACTTCATCCCTCCCTCCCCCCAGAACAACTGGTAAAGATTATACAGCCTTTACATCCTCTTACTTCCCTCCCCTAAGCAAATCATATATTGGTAGACCTTAGATCACATTACAGCCAACACAGTCTATTATTTTCGTTAGTCCAGGACAAATTTTTAGTTAACAGTTGCTATTGAATGTTTGATACAAAAGCTAGATTTTTATAACAAGGCTTGAAGTATATACCAGATTGCGATTGTGATTGCTTGTTGTAGGTAGAATGGCTCCAAGTCGTAAAACGCCAGGTAAACCAGGCATGGACAGTCCTCTAGAGAAGGTGTACAGAGAGATTGCCATTTTGAAGAAACTGGATCATCCCAACATTGTCAAACTAGTGGAGGTGCTGGATGACCCATTGGAAGACCACTTATACTTAGGTAAACTTTTTTAAAGATAACAGCTATTAGATATCATATTTAATGAATTTTAAAATGTAAAAAAAAACTACTGCTCCATTTGAGTGAGTTGTCACATTAACAACTTAGAGGAATTATGCTCCCATAGTGAGCTAACATGTTTATTCAATCAATATCTGTTCCAAAATGAGATGACATGCTCATTTATGAAATATTTACTCCAGGGTGAGAGGGACATGTTCATTCATGAAATATTTACTCCATAGTGAGATGACATGTTCATTCATGCAATATCTGCTCCCATATTGAGATTTCTCGTTCATTCATGAAATATTTGCTCCATAGTGAGATGACATGTTCATTCATGCAATATCTACTCCATAGTAAGATGATAGTATCATCGTCAGTATCAGCATCAGTATTGGAGTTTACCAACGACACAATTAGAGGCTATGTAAAATTATTAAAATTATTTTTCTTGTGTTAATGTGTACAACAAGATCCATAAATTCTGTATCCTCTTTTTAACAACCTATATAATATACATGTGTGCGTGTCATTTCTTTTTTTTTAGATGAAGTCTTAAACTAAAATAATGTGATATTTTCAGGGGACAGAAATATTAGCTTTGACACACATGCCCGCCCTCTCCTAAAGTAAATTTCTGGATGCACCATTTAATCTAAATATTGTCAAAATTAATCCTGCTATAAGTATGAAAAGGTCTTGTACGTCTAAAAAAAATGAATAAAACTATTTAGAGAAAGCACTTTCCTTTATTATTACAAAACCGTTGTTATATAAATAGGTTATATTTAATCAAATTATTTATAAGCTAAACAGAATCAAGCCTACCATATAAAAAACTGTTAACATAGATCATGCAAATATATTAAAGGGAACTTTTCAATTACTCAAGTTTGGAGGTGACATACAATTAGTGTCAAGTCAAGGGTTCTACCTAAACAGGATGTAAATGGGGAGAGGGGAGGAAGAGTATGGGTCTTACAAAAAAACGGTAAGATAGATAATGCCAAAAAGGGGTTGGGGAGAAGAGGGAGATGTGCTTCTGATGACAAACTCATCTAGCAGGAAAATTCTGAACTTTTTCAACAGTTTAGACATGATTTAATTTTAAAATACCAAATTTTGTAAAAACTATTGTTTTATAAATATTTGTCGTGTATGATAGAACATTATCTTATTCTCTATAATAATATGATAACTTAAAAACTATATTCTTGTATTTCATGTTTTATTTAATTTTAATTTAATTGAAATTATGTCTTATTATAAAAAAGTAAATATCAACTTTTAACTGTTTTTATTAATATAGTTCATTTTAAATTTACAAGTTAAATACAATACAAAAAACCACATGTTGTTATTATGCATAGTTTCTGAGAAATAGGCTGTACAACATTATCGTTCTTATATAGTAGGTGTCCATCTGAATCTTAAGACTATTAGATCTAAAGCGTATGATGTTCTCAAAGGTATTTCATCTGAAAAAAACTTTTAACTGTTCTCCAATTAGTAGCTCTCAGCTTCTAACAATCCTGGTATGCATGAAAAAAAAAGGTCACCATTAATACAATTAAGGTTATTTGTGTGAGAGTTTGGTGTTGTAGAATATGACCTGTAAATTATTTGTGTGCCCAGTGTTTGAGCTGTTAGAGAGAGGAGAAGTGCTGGAAGTTCCAACAGATACACCCCTCTCAGAGTCCAAAGCATGGACATACTTCAGAGATGTAATTCAAGGGATTGAATATCGTGAGTACACTTTATTGTTAAAATTCTTAGAGGAATTAGAGCTTCGCTCTATTAGTGTTGGTTATGGTACATATTTTTAAAGGCTAATTTTTTTTAAATATACGTTCCATAGTGCTAGTACTGCCGATCAGTAACTTTTAGACTTAAAAATATCATGAAGAGGGGAAATTTCATGGAAATCAAAATTCATCTTGATAAATGTTGAATATTGAAAAATCCAATTTTGGAATTATTTCCATAGCAGACAATCAGAATTAACACCACCCTAAATGCATAGAAAGGGACAGGCAAAATTGCAAGTCCCACATTTTTTAGTTTAGGGCCACATAAAACATTGAGATAAATCATAATATCTAGGTAAACAATATTTATAATTGAACTACTTTCTCTTAATGAGAAAGTATACAATATGTATTTTAATTATTACAATTATTTGCTATGCATTGTTTCACAAAAAGGTGTATATTTCATCTCCATTGCGACACAAACACCAAATATTGTAATATTGTATGGGTACTGCCTTGTTTACATGTAGGGTACCAACTTCATGATATTACCCTAAATTTTTTTATTGCATTTTTTTCCCCCCTAATTTTTTAATATTTTTTCTCAAAACTTTTTTTGGAAACAGTTTGTAATTTTCATGAAAATCACTGCATGCATCAAATTTTTGTATGTATTTACAAATAAAAAATTTAACTGTAACTATTGATTTCTTTGGAAAAGAGCTTACATTATACTTCAAATTTGGTATGAGAGTCAATTTCTTACTATTCATGTACTTCATGGTTCTGGCAAGCCAAGTGTTTCATTAATTTTACTTCACAATTAAAAAGTAGTATTCCCTTAAACACAATATTACCATGCTATTTTCTTTATACAGTTCACTACCAACGTATAATCCACCGAGACATCAAACCCTCCAATCTTTTACTGGGTGAAGATGGGTGTGTGCAGATTGGTGACTTTGGAGTTTGTAACGAGTTTCATGGTAGTGATGCATCTTGAGCAATACTGCAGGTACACCAGCTTTCATGGCACCAGAAGCTTTGAACAACAGCACATTTAGTGGCAAGGTAACATAAAGGAGAACTTCTTTTCAATCAAAATTTTGAATTTATTTAGATAACTATGTAGCATAGTCAACACTATTAGTCAAATAATTTCATGATGGATATGATTATTATAAGGTATATAACAGTATATAAAAGAATAGAATACATATTATTTATAAAATTATTCTATTTAAAGTCAAAACACATGTGTCATTCAGCATTTGAGCTTACTAACATGTTCAATAAACATTTGAAGAGTAAAATATTTGCTACAATTTCATCAGAGAATTAGACTTTCAAATGCCCTAGCAATTAGGCAGGGGCAGGTAAAATGACAGTCAAATTTATTAAAATGTGTTAAATGTAGTATAGTTGAACACTACTTTTAGTTATGGTGTTACTTCCAGGGTCAACTTGTGGATTGTTGCCAGCTCCACTTGACCAGACAGCTTTAGTAAACTATTCCCTCTCTTTCAGTATCACCTTTTTCATTAAGACCATCACATACATATTTACTCCCTACATTCTTCTGTGTGCCGCTAGCCAAATGGATATAGAGGGGGAAGGGATCATTTACTTGAACAGTCCTGACAAGTGGAACTATCTATCACTGTCGCTAACCCATGAGTCACCCATAACTTCCCAAGAAAGAATATCTAAACCTAATGCATTAAGGTAGCAAAATATTCCTATATGCACACAACAGCTTATTCTAAAAGTCTCTAAAATAGGATATATCAAAAAAATTAACACAAAATGATTATTATTAAATCAATTACTACCCCCTACTAGCCAGACCCACATCAGTGGTTGAATGTTCTAGTATGTCACTCTCATGTTAGACTATATTGCTGGTTATGGCGAAATCTGGATATCCCAGCCTGGTGTACTGAGGGTGTTTTATCCTAAATGGTTTCATACATTTCCTCCACACGAATGTGAGTAAATTTCCTATTAAATTCCACCTTTCCCATCCCTATTCCTTTAGCTTAATTAATTTATGCCTATAACCTGTACAAGTACTAAGATGCCGTGGAAAAAAAAATTACCAGCTATTGGTTTGGTATGCTTTATTCTAACCATTGGCTTGGTGTGCCCTACTCTAACCATTTGTTACGATGCAGGCTCAAGGTAATTTCTCTATAAATTTCTAAAAATTCAAATTTAATAATGTGACATTTATTATTCTTGGGGTTGCAAAACTATATTAAAAAAGAAAATTTAGTTCCCATTGCCCCAAACTATGTTTGGTTTATTTGAAATAATACACCAGCTCCTAAATTATCAATGCAATGTATTTTGAAAGAAAATACTATACAGAGGAACAAAATTCTCTAAACTTTGAAGTGATGCTAGTTTATTGATTCACTAAATTAGTTGGAATGTATATTAAATACTATATTTACCTGCTTAGGTGAGCACTTGGTCTAAGGCATCACTCTTGCAATAGACTAGACTTCCAATGACAGGAAAATATGGGTTTGAATCCCGGTTAAGTTATTGATGGGCGTTTTTCCTAAATGGTTTTCCACTTTCCCTCCATGCAAATATGGGTACACATCATCAAAACTCAACCTTCCTCATTCCTAACTCACTAGCGTAATTAGTACATATGTGTACAACCTAAACAGGTAGTAGGACGCGGTACTAATATATATGTGTATGTATATATGTACGTATATATGTATGTGTATACAGGCGCGGATTCGGGGGGGGGGGGGGTCAAAGGGTCAGTCAACCCCCCTGTGAAAGTTATAAAATTAATACAAAAAACAAAATGAAAGTTAAAATTTTAGAAAGAAAATACAACACAGTTTAATTATACACTTTTTTTAATCTGTTTACGCGCAGACACCTCTTAAGCCGGGTCCACACGTGCATTATTCGTCTATGATTAATCAACGTACTATATGACTCGCGCAAGTGCAGAAAAAATATTCGTTTTCATGTACTAATATTTGTTGTGCATAGCGAGTAATGAACATTGTTCCGCAGAGAGACGGTAGACTACCACACATCAAAGAAGACTAATAACCGCCTGAGAGCAGTTCGTCCACAAATACTGAATATAGAGTATGTGGAAGACTCTGACACCCTGGAAATAGCTTGCCCCTCCCTGGAATAAATTCCCCCCTGGATATATTTCAAATCCTCTGATTTAAAGCCATCTTTCAACTTCATATTTAATAATATCAAACTCCAAATGACTTCTAGATGCATTCTATTGTCAACAATTTGCCGGAGAAGACCGCTTCAAATAACTACTAGACTAGAGTCATCTAACTGGCACAAAAAATCAGGGGAGGAAAGTTATAAATAGCTTCCAAGGTCATTCAAATTTCAAAAATGTATAGGGGAGGGCAACTCCAAATAGCTTCTAGATGAAAGTAATTTTGAAGAGTTCTCAGACGAGGACCACCCCAAATAGCCTAGTTTCTGAAATAATTCAACTGTCAACATTTTGTCGGTGGAAGACCACTTCAAAGATTATCTTCTAAAGGTATCTAACTATCATAAAAAATTAAGGTGAGGATCACTCTAAATAGCTTTGAGGGAGATCCAAATTTCCAAAATTTTTGGGTGAGGAGCACTTAAAATGGCTTACAAAATAATCTAGTGTTAAAAAAAAACAAGGTGACAATTACTCATAACTTCTACAATAAACCATTTTTCAAAAAATTGTTGAAGGAGGGCCACTCCAAATGGTTTATAAAAACTATCTGATTTGAAAAAATTGGTGAGGATGACCACGGTTTAGAACATACATAAGATTAAATATGAATGAGAAACTATTAAACGGCTTCCAAAAAAAAAAAATTAACATTATAAGTAACTATATTATTTATAATTATGACCCCCCTATGAAAATGATCTGGATCCGCCCCTGTGTATATATATATATATATATATATATATATATATATATATATACACACAGGGCAAGCAGTGCTTGCCTTTGCTTGAAGATAAGTAATTATTTTATTTATTTTATTTTATGTTTGAAAAATATTCTTCAAGCACCAATGTGTTTGAAAGAAATTTTCCTGCACATACCAGTGACCGTAACATTCATGCAAGACATGCACTAGTCCATAATATGATGTTTGAAAGTCTATATTTTTGTATTTTATCCCATAGCTCTACCTCTACCTAGTGTAGTTCTTATTTGTGACATAATAAATTTAAGAAGGGGTCAAGGGGAAGAGCAGTGAGACTCAGGTAGAATTGCAAGCAACAAAGTTTTGACTTTTCAACAAACAAAGCTATGCCCGAAGGTTGACTACTAGAACCGAAGTAACTGAAAAATACTATCGCTTCCCCTTTCAAAACACAGAAGTGACAAAAGTGGAAATTTAATCGGGTGTGATTAGAATTAGGGGAGTTTTGCGTAAAATGTGAAAATGCGCTAATTACTGACCCTGGCCTGTGCTTACACATCTTTTGTGGAGTTTGTTGCAGCAGGTCCTTTTAAAGGAGTTTAAAAAACTGTGTGAACGTGTGGCAACGATCCCAGCATCATCAGTTGAGAGATTATTTTCAACATTGAAAAGAATAAAAATATCTTCCAGAAATACTATGGGACAAAGTAGACTTTCTGGTTTGGCAATCCTTTCAATTCAAAAGAGTCTGCTTTTTAAAATGAAGTAAGGGGTAGACTTCCATGAAAAAGTCATAGCAGAGTTCGTAAAAAAGGAGAGGAGGATGGACTTTATTTACAAACCCTAGAAAAAAAAACGGCGAGTAAAAGATCATTGACATAGGCCTATGTATATAAAAATTCATTTAATATCTAAAAATCATAAAATACATCAAATATGCTGCAGGCTGCAATTTTAGTGAAAATTTTAAAAAATATATAATTTGTTATTACTTATATGTATATTTGAACGTAATTAATTAACACACAATATAGTTGGTTTACATTTAAATATAAACATAAAATGTTTTATGTATACTTAATTTAAAAGTTGTCAGCTTTAGAGGAGGCAGAACTGGGGTGGGAGACACAGGAGGAATTTCTCCTCACTTGTTAAAATAAAGGGGGGCAATATATGTTCTCCCCCTTACCCCTACATCCTCTTGGATATGCGTTATATAGATTCTAGTATGACTTATGTAAATCAGGAACCCACAATTTTCATTAAAAAAAAACCCACCAAATAGCTTCTTAACGCATATAATATATTTTAAATGCCTGGAAGGGGACCCCGGACCCCGGATCCTCGCTTGCCTAAGAATTTTGGTCACGAGACGCTACTGATATATATATATAATATATATATATATTTATATATATATAATAATATATATATAATATAATATATATTATATGTATATAATTATTGAGTTCTTGAAAATATGTTTGATTCATTGAACGGTTACAGTTCATTGATTAAAACTCAAATTTCATATTTCTTAGATTATATATCATATTTCGGCCACATATTTATATTTAGCATGTTTAAAATTCTTCACTAAAAGAGTTACACATACTAATGATAGAAACAAAAATGTATTCATGAACTAACTTTTTCTTCATGCTATACTCAAGCCACATGTACACTCTGTTTATGATAGAAGCTTACAGTGTTAACCTGATGGTCTCCATTATGTCCCTATCTTATAATCTGCACCATAGCAGAAACCAGCAAGGCAAGTTTTTCTACCTTTTTGGGTAAACAAAGTGTACGTACATTGTATAGATACCTAAAATTTAAAAAATATTAATAGAAAAAAATTAAATATAATTTTATTTACATATTATTCATGTACATTTAATGAGAAATAATTTAATCAAATCATAGTCAAAATATGTATCGAAGTTTTCAAAGTAAAAGCCAAGTCATTACCTCCAGGTGAATATACTTTACTTACTAACTGGAATGTTTGACATTTTTATGATAGATTGTAATGCTAGTTATTACGTTTGTGCAGCTTATGTTTGTGTTTGAATAGAGGACCCAAAAATTAGATTAAATCATCCAAGTACAAAATATACTATTGAACAAATTGTATTATTTATTTCATTATTATAAGTTATAATTCAAATTTTAACTAATTAAATATTAAAACTGAACCTAATGTTTCACATGTCAGTAACGTTAAATTATCAACTAAAGTCTTAGAAACTATTAATAAATATAAACAATAAATTATTGTTTTTCATTTTTACAACAGTGTGGGAATAAGCTGGTTTCAAGATAAAAGTAAGTAGAATGTATCTGTAATTGGCTATCTTTAAAACAGTACTTATTCATTTTCTAAACAAGATATTTTTAATTTATTAAAGTATCTGTAATTGGCTATCTTTAAAACAGTACTTATACTTTTTCTAAACAAGATATTTTTAAATCATTAAATTATCTGTAATTGGCTATCTTTAAAACAGTACTTATTCATTTTCTAAACACGATATTTTTAAATCATTAAAGTATCTGTAATTGGCTATCTTTAAAACAGTACTTATTTCATTTTCTAAACAAGATATTTTTAAATCATTATCATCACAAGTTAAATATATTTTTACCTATGCTATTAACTAACCTACAAAGTAAGTAAGATTTAATAATAAATATCCATTTTCACTTATCAAAAATACATGGTCATCATGGGTGAAATTATTTTTAATCACTATTAAGTTCACTTAGAGCTAATAGCTTCCAATTATAAATTTTTTCGGCAATGCCGGGAATCAGCCTGGGACCCATAGCTCAGTAGACAAACATACTACCGACTAAGTTGTTGGATAAATATCTGTACTGTATAGGTAAATTTGATTTATATCAAATCTAAATTCCTTAGCATGTGTTATTAGATTAGTTTGAGAAGTAACAAATCAGAAATAAATAATTAAAATGTGTAGCTACCCTACTGGAAATGAATGATGAAACTGGCTGAAGTTCAACCAGGAATTTTCCCAGTCGAAACAAGTTCATCCTTTATTAGATGCAACAATATGCACCGGTTTGAACCTATCAGAAAACGAACAAGCATGCACTAGTTTCAACCTTGAATGCAAGTAATCATCTTAAAACAGCATTTATTAGGACTACCTTATTGAAGCAAATTGAACCCATATAAAATGCATTATTTCCAATCATATTTAATATTTGTTTAATCACTCAACACTTAGGCTAAGCCATTAATGGAACCTACTAGTACTAACCAGTTTTACCCAAATCTACTTATATTTAATCAGCCTTAATCAGAAAAAATTGAACTATTATTAACCATGTGGAGCGTGCAACACAAACGATTTTAACAAAGAATTGAATTCTCCATCGTTATTAGTTGGGAAGATACGAGCGGGGGGGGGGGCATAAGCCCCCCGAAAGTAAGATTTTCCCATCGGACAATTTTAAATTGAATGTGTGTCCGGCCCGAAGAATTTTAGTGAAGAAATTACTTCTCCATCGTTATTAGTTGGGAAGATACGAGCGGGGGGGCATAAGCCCCCCAAAAGTAAGATTTTCCCATCGGACAATTTTAAATCGAATGTGTGCCCGGCACGAAGGATTTTAGTGAAGAAATTACTTCTCCATCATTTTTAGTTTAAGATTTACGTCCAGGGGGGCAAAATCCCCCCCAAATATTTTTTAGCGGAACGACTCTCAGAACAACGGGTGACCGATCTGAAGATTTTCCGTGAAGAAATATCCTCTCCTCGTTTAATAGAAGCTGAGATAATAAATTAATATCCTGGGGGGCAAAAGCCCCCTCTGAAAAAATCGGTCCGGTGCGAACGTTAGATGATCGCACGATGGTAATTATGGCACAAACCGATATTCTCTATCGCCTTTAGTTAGGTCAGGCGAGGGCTAAACGTGTTTCACATCTTTTGCACTGCCCCCCTTGGTCACAGAGTTTCCAGCCAGATGGGGGGTCGGAGGGGGTCGGGACCCCCATATTAGCAAAGAGCAAGGTCCAACTTAGGAGAATCTACTAATCTGAAAAAAATCTGTCAAAGGGTCTCGCGGGAATAAATTCCCTAAAAAGCCCTTTTTTGACTTAAAACTTCGGTTCTTGATTAGTGAATAATATACCAGATGGTGTGCCCGCGAAACTTCGCGGGCCTCGTCGCCGACGCGGCAGGCAAGCCGGTGCGGCAGGACTCGAAAAAAGATTTTTATTTCAAGGTCCTTTACATTTGGTCCGTGTTTATCATATTACATAAAATAATATACTCCGTTCCTCTGTGTTTCTCAACCGGGCTTGGAACCGGCTATGGCCACATTACCGGGGTTTCATGTGCAAATTTTAATCGAAATATTTATAAACTCACCTCATAAGTAATTTTGAAAAATAATCTAATATATCATGAAACCAATATACGGCACTGCAAATAAAAGAAAGATAAACTAATGTGTATATATAAGAGATAGATGTAAGCCTTACTTAAAAAAAATTTTGAAACTGCTCAAAGAACCTCTGGATAGACCACGTTCAGCGTAAATGTCTTCCCCGCGTGGGCTCTGACGTACTTCACATCCGGATCCGGCTTGGTCTGGATCCTGACGTCCTCCAGTCTTCTGGCACGCGACAAAGCCACATACAACTGTCCGTGGCTAAACACCGGTTTCGGGAGATAGATACCGACACGTTCGAAAGTTTGTCCCTGACTTTTATTTATAGTCAAAGCGAAAGCGAGACTTATTGGAAATTGTTTCCTCGAAAAGGAAAAAGGAAAATTCAAATCTGAAGGTGAAAGTTTAATCCTGGGTAGAAGAACCCGTTGACCGGCATGAGATCCCATTAACACTTTACAGTCTAATACGTGATTCTGCATCCTGAGGACGGTCAATCTCGTCCCGTTGCACAGACCGTTACTCGTGTCCATGTTCCTCAGTAGCATCACTACGGCACCGACCGTTAATTTAAGTTCATGAGGTGGTAGACCGGGCGGGTTAAGAGAATGAAGAAATTCAATAGGTACGTTAATTATCTCGTCCTCCTGTTGTCGCTCCAAGACATCAGTACTGAGAAAACTCCGGACATCTCCGCCGAGGCGTTTGACGATATTATCATTGATGACGTCGACTTCCTCGTTCCTCGGGCATAAAATCCCTCTCGAAGAGAGGATCTGAAACAGAAGGAAATTATTAAGAAAATACGTCCCACAGAAATCGTTCAGAATAGCAAAAGTAATAAAATCTCGAGTACACTAAGGGCACCAACCTGCTCGTTCAAAGAATCACCGAAGACGCCAGTACAAAGATCGGCGTCGGGTGGTACGACGCACTGCTGAGGTATCTCGAGGTATCCCTCCGGAAGTCCCCGCAGTACCGGTGTCCGGCCTTCTCCGACCTGGAGAAGCCAACGATTGAAGAAATCCTGACCTTTGTCGGCCCTCATATTGACATTTAACTTGAATTTTCGGATCTAATTCCATAAAGGTGAGTACTTGAGACACTGCTTAACAGTCTTGGCTCTTCCGCCTCTTCTCACAACAGGCAAAACCTGGCGAAAATCACCTCCGAGTAATAAAACTTTGCCACCGAAAATAACCCTGTCGTTTCCAGTAATGTCTCTTAACAATCGATCAGCAGCATGCAAAGCATCGCAGGGTGCCATAGGGGCCTCGTCCCAAACGATAAGACTGCACTCTTTAAGTTTCTGAGCCTCGGGCGACTCCACGGTGATGTTACACACACTGTCTCTGTCCAGCGGGACGGGAAAACGAAACAGACCGTGGGAAGTCTTTCCGCCTTCCAAAAGAATAGCAGAGATACCGGTCCAGGCGACCGCACGGGCAGTTCGACCCATTCCTCTGATCAGATGCATGAGGACATTGTACACATACGTTTTACCGGAACCACCGGGACCGTCGACGAAGAAGGCCCTCGCCATAGGTTCTTCCCCTTCGTCGTGCGACCGGACGGCCTCCACGACAGAGTCAAATAGAGCTCTCTGCTCGTCGTTCAACGTATCTGTCTCGCGCCTAGCCTTATCGGCCTCAGTCTGGGCGTCGTACATCTCGACTTGCGGATCAGCTTCGACTCGAGGCTCCGGCAGACCGAAGTCCCCGCACGACTTCCCGAAAGCGGATAGCCTCGTAGCGATGTTCGAAAGAGCCTCTTGCTCGGCGACTTCTACATCGACGATTCTGGTGTCGATAAGATGTTCCTTAATAGATTGATATAATAATACCGGAGAAGCCGGGTTGCAATGAATCAAGATATGGACGAACAGACCTCTCAATTGGGAAGGCATCTGCTAGGTGGCGGCTTCCAGAAGCGTCGTCTCATAGGCATCGTCACTCTCTAACAGCAGAAGCTGCTGGCAGGCCTCTTTGAAGGTAGCACAGACTTGGCCGTGAACAGTTTTGATGTGTTCGAAGGAAGTTGGACCTCTAACCGTGTGTAAAAGCGTCCTTAGGTGGAACAGCTCTTCAGAAACAACGGGATTGATATTGGCCACCCTGCCGAGGGTGTTGAAGCCTCCCTTCTCTCTCGGTTTCCATCGGAATTCTTTTTCCATCCAAGAGTAATGTTGTGGAAACTGGACGAACGTCAAGGTTAGGGGACAGACCTCCAAGGAACACGGTATTCCCATCAAATGCAGCTCTTTATGCTGAAGATTAATATCGAAGAAGGATGTGAGATGAGTGAACCTAGCGGCAGATCTCTCAAGAGCGCCTCTTACATCGTTATCCCGTATGAGGACAGATTGGCGGTCGGGCAGATGTATGTTCAACCGAACGATCACAATGTTCTTGTCCTGCATCTTGTAAGCGAAAAGTCTCCAACAGGCCTCCGGAGAGCTGACATATCTGCAATCCAGATAAGACTTAACCTCGTCCCATTGAAGATCAAACTCAATGGTAGCACTGTCATGCCCTTTAAAGATGTACTTAAAGAGATATTTCGTGGCTTGCATAGAAGAGCAAATCTCCACATTGATATGAGCACCGTACTTTTTAAGAAGGTACGGGCTGTAAGGCACCACATGCCGGTTGTCATACGTCCTTCCAGCGGACTCCACGACAGTGCCATCGTTGGGCCTTTTGTATTGGACGAAGCCTTTGTGATGCATGTCCGTCTCTTCGGAGAAACTCTTGGGGAAATTAAAGCGGCACTTGCCGTCCCTGTAGCACGGGTCCGCGGCCTCCGGGCTATCCAACTTATCGGCCCTGTGTAGAAAGACCAAAAGATGACAATGAGGCAGTCCCCGCCTCTGGAACTCGATAGAGTATGTGAAGGCAACACAGACGCCGAAGATCTGCCTGACATTAATGTCTTCTATGAAAGAGTCGAGCTTCGTCTTGAAGACACGATAGACCAAGTCGGGCCTATGGCACGCTTCCTGCACCCCACGGAGCTCCAGCTGAATCTCCGGCCAGTTAGGGTTGCAAGTAAAAGTGATGAAGAGATCAGGTTTTCCGAACCGCCTCATGATGGCGATGGAATCTTGATAAGTCTGATACATCTGGCGGGAAGACCCGTAGAAAGAAGAAGGTAAGATTACAACCTTACCGACTCTCTGGTTGTGACCCTCAGCGGTCCTTTCAAGGTGGCCCATCAAGCCTTGATATTCATCTACTCTGAATTTATCCTGGTTGCGTTTGATAAACCACAACCTGTCGGCCTCGGCCTTGCAATAACTGTCTACCACGTATTGCTGGAACAACTTTCCAGAGTGATGTAAAATTGAGAACGCGTCTCTATCCATTATCCTATATGTGTAAAATTGTATGCAAGTGACAGTGTGCCTCGTCTCACTGACGCGCACGGCGTGCTCCATTCCGATAGAATAGCCCGGCTCTCCGTGTGGGAAGAGTAGCGGATAGACCATGGGGTCAGCCTCGGGTGAAAGATTATTAATAGTTTGAACCGGGCGATCGATAGGATACACCCTGAGATCTTTTCTCATCGGCGGCTCTTCGCCGACAAAGACGGCAGCAACCTCATTCTGGGCCACAGGAAGGTTGTATAGGTTAGGGTCTCTACCCATCCCTGTTCTGATGGACATGATGACCGTCCTGGGCTGCTCCCCTCTCTGCCGAGCGCAAGCTTCTTCGGCAGCCATAACATCGCACATCTTGCGATGTATGTGATAATAAGGATTGACATCACTGAGAACGGCTTCCAACCTGGCAATAAGCTCGAGCTGGCAAGGATCGTGCTGTTGCTGGCGGATCTTGTTAGCCATCTCCACATCTAGGAAATACAACTGGTTGTATTGTGGGACGCTCTCTCCTCGAGGCCTGGCGGCACCCGATGTGAAATGGTGGACCTGTCCATGAATCCTTATGTAATAGGGACCTCGTCCCGTAGACTCATTCAAGCCATCGGCGTTGAAAGAGGCAAAAGCAAGCGAAGAGTTGTAGTGGCGTATATGCTGTCTGTAATCTTTGGCGACGTCGTCGTCTCCCGTTAGAAGGTGTCTTAGAGCTTCCGGCACAGGCCGCAAAGGTTCAAGAGTCACTTTACCCTTCTTACAACAAAGATTGAAGGTCCTATCACGACCGACAACTTCGTCTTTAAAGTACCTGGCCCCACAGCTAGCGCAGGTCTCGGACATCCTTCCCATAGAATGAGTCTGAACATTTTCCACCTCTCCGATCTGGAGATAAGCATAACGATAGGTTCGACGTTGAAACGACCTCGGTCTCTGCCGTCCTCCAGGCAAAATCTCTTCACCAATCTCGATGGCGATCTCGTCAACGGAGTCTCCGTAAAACGGTTCAAGTAAGAGTCTCGCCGTCTCTTCGTCCAACAGGAAGGAGCTCTCCTCGAAGGAACGAACTACATGGTCGGAGGAACCCCCATCCCGCAGAGAAGAAGCGGACGAAGTCTTTCTCCGGCAAGATAAATCTGGCCTCACGAAAGGTGAGTCTTGGGTGATTGTAGCCTTAGAGCATCCGGCCTGCTGGCCGTCATCTGGGTAAAAGCCCCTTTTGGGACGATATCCCTTTTGCCGCACAACAAAGGTAGTATCAGTGTCACTCGTAGAAGTTGTGGGAGCACTTTCATAGCTGTAACCCAAAGCGAGTTCATTAATATTATGAGCCGGCACTATGGGCGTGGAACACGCCACATTGTAAGGAACGGGGCTTATGGCCCTATTCAAAAAAGAGTCTGCGAGCCTGCGCTCGGCAAAGGAAATGTTTATTTTAAGCGAAGCGGTTGGCACTCGGTCAACAGCGGTGCTTGAACACGCCACATTGTAAGGAACGGGGCTTATGGCCCTATTCAAAAAAGAGTCTGCGAGCCTGCGCTCGGCAAAGGAAATGTTTATTTTAAGCGAAGCGGTTGGCACTCGGTCAACAGCGGTGCTTGTCTGGCTCAGACTTCTCTGGCTCTGACTTAGCCGCGATGCAGCTTTACGTAAACGTGCCTTCTTAGCACCATATTTAGAATCAAAACACTTTTTCTTAGGCATTTTGAGAAAATAGCCTTAAAAATTGACAAAGTCACATAAAATAAACAAAAGTCATCACTGTTTATAGTAGTAGCATGAAATAACAAAAGTATATCACTGTTTATAGTTCACCTGAACAAAACAAAGTTGTTTAAACGAAAGGTAGCATTTTAAACTTTAACGTTGTAGACTTGGGAGTCTTCTTTCTGTAACAATAAGAGAAATATATTAGTCTCCGATCGCAAAAAGCGAAAAACAAACAGGTTTCCCCGTTTGCCCCCTCTGCGTTTCTCAACCTGGCTTGGGACAGGCTAAGACCGCATTCAGCATACATTAACCCAAGGAGCGTGCAACACAAACGATTTTAACGAAGAATTGAATTCTCCATCGTTATTAGTTGGGAAGATACGAGCGGGGGGGCATAAGCCCCCCGAAAGTAAGATTTTCCCATCGGACAGTTTTAAATTGAATGTGTGCCCGGCCCGAAGGATTTTAGTGAAGAAATTACTTATCCATCGTTATTAGTTGGGAAGATACGAGCGGGGGGGCATAAGCCCCCCGAAAGTAAGATTTTCCCATCGGACAATTTTAAATCGAATGTGTGCCCGGGACGAAGGATTTTAGTGAAGAAATTACTTCTCCATCATTTTTAGTTCAAGATTTACGTCCAGGGGGCAAAAGCCCCCCAAATATTTTTTAGCGGAACGACTCTCAGAACAACAGGTGACCGATCTGAGGATTTTCCGTGAAGAAATATCCTCTCCTCGTTTAATAGAAGCTGAGATAATAAATTAATATCCTGGGGGGGCAAAAGCCCCCTCTGAAAAAATCGGTCCGGTGCGAACGTTAGATGATCGCCCGATGGTAATTATGGCACAAACCGATATTCTCTATCGCCTTTAGTTAGGTCAGGCGAGGGCTAAACGTGTTTCACATCTTTTGCACCGCCCCCCTTGGTCACAGAGTTTCCGGCCAGATGGGGGGTCAGAGGGGGTCGGGACCCCCATATTAGCAAAGAGCAAGGTCCAACTTAGGAGAATCTACTAATCTGAAAAAAGTCTGTCAAAGGGTCTCGCGGGAATAAATTCCCAAAAAAGCCCTTTTTTGACTTAAAACTTCGGTTCTTGATTAGTGAATAATACCCATGGTAGGATACCCATGGTAGGACCCATGGTAGGATCCTTAACTTCGGGTTTTCTAGTAAACCTCGTATATTTATGGCATCTTATTAATTATTATTAACGTCTTTGGCCTTGGGCACTTTGTACATTTGTATATTTATGGGATAGCCTTATTCATTATTAAAGTCTTTGTCTTTGAACATTCTAGTCTGCTTTCGTATTCATGAAACATGTTTAATATTAAAGTTTCTGTCTTTGAACACTCTAGTCAATTTTCATATTCATGAAATATGATGTTAATATTAAAGTCTCTATCTTTGAACACTCTAGTTAATTTTCATATTCATGAAATATTACGTTAATATTAAAGTCTCTGACTTTGAACGCTCTAGTCATTTTTCATATTCATGAAATACTATGTTAAATATTAAAGTCTCTGACTTTGAATAATCTATTCGATTTTCATATTTTATGCTGTTATGTTTAACATTGAAGTCTTCAACTTTACACGCTATATCCAATATTACTATATTTATAATTTGTTATTGTATATCAACCAGTTCTCTTATGTCTAATAAAATATACTGTTATTATTATTATTATTAGCACCGCGTCTTACTACCCGTTCGGGTTATCCGCACTTACGCTAATGTGTAATGGTAGGGTGATTATGCGATGAAATGGAGGACCTACAGTTTAACGTGGAATCCGAACCACGGTGGAGGCCTGGCATTCCTCAATATACTGTTATTCTCTTGTAACTCCCTGACTGTTATTTCTCACGCTTCCATGCAAAACGTGTGGTTACACGATAAACCACGCCAAGGACACCCGGCTGAGATTTAAACCTCAACCTCCCCACAGGACCACCCAGATTCAGAAGGCTTGGAGTAGTGGAATTTTCAGGTCCCCCTTTCACACAATACTTAACTTAATTTATCTGATTTATTAATTTCCGTTAACATCATATTTAAACTACCTTTGTACACACTACTTACCCTGAAAGGTAGCAGTATAAACTTGATAGATTACATTATGACCCTATCTTATAAGCTATACCATAGTGGACTAATGCAAGGTAAGCTTGGTACCTAACATGGTAAACGAAGTGTAGATATAAAAAGAAGTTTCCTTGCTCTATTGAGCTACATTATTCTTATCTTTAGAATGCTAACCCCCTTTAGAAAGAATAAGGTTTGAAATATCAGTAAAAACAAATGAATAGTATAACTCACTCACACATACTTTCTCAGATAGTCTTGTTCTAGCTTAGAACAAAAAATTTTCAAAAATCAATTATAAGTCAATGACCCTCAAATGAATTTTCATTTTAGAACCAAGTGTAAGGTGTTATTCATCAAAATACTCCAAACATACCATCTCAAGCAATTTCAAATTTTCGAAAATCATTCAACGTCAAACTAACTTTAATTTAAGAGCTAGAATTCATATTGTGATATCGCCTTGAGATATGACTATATAACACATTAATATCAAGTTTGGACCAAATCCATCCAACGGTTCTGGTTGTAGCTCCAGTTATAGACAGACAGACAGAGGGGTGTACACAATTGTAAAATAAACTTTTTTTGAGTTTCTGAGCACATCAAACATAAAGAAAAATCCATTATAGTCTTTAGGTCAAGAATGTTCACAATAAAAATATTTTCTCTAAATGGTTTTATTATAATTTATTATTGTAGTGGTTAATAATATAAGTAGTGCGTATAACCCGAACGGGTAGTAAGACGCGGTACTAATAATAATAATAATAATAATAATAATAATAATAATAATAAAAGTACATGGCAGGGGAATAAAGCCTCACCTCCCTACTTTCTCCCAAAGTAGTTCACAAACTGCTGATTTCAGTTTAAAACATTAAAATAAAACTAGATAGTGATTTGATACAAATAGCTCATTGAAAGTTAGAACATAACACCTTTCATCATTTAGCTGCAAATGGAGCACTAAGATTCCGATTATAACAGTTAATACCAAATTATTGTCTTGTAACCATGTGTATCCTTTACTTTGAAAGAAAAGATTATAGAATGAGCGTTGAGGGGAAGTGTCTACAACTCTTCCCTCCCTCAGATACACACTGGATATGCATACACAGCTAGTTTGTGACCAAATGTGTGTACAAAAATTATGTTAAATATTGTTGAGCAAAACAAAAGAGAAGGTTACCACTAGGAACTATATTTGTGAAATAATATTTATATTCTTAAACTACTAAATTTTAGAGTGATACTCACCCATGTGGTCATACACATGAACCTACTTGTACAAAAAACTCTGTATTTTTCTTGAGAGGCTCTGTACAGTGTACATAACTTGAATACCTAGCCTACTCACAAATGAGTGTCAAATTACATGGCCAAGCTTCATCCATTCATTTGGGGGACTAGGTGGACCATAAATATTGTCATTTTAGCACATGTTTACATTTCATAGTGAGCAATGTTAACTTCTATAGGAATGAGAAACGTACCATTAATCTAGCTGTTAGCATACATGATTTTAACAACAGAATATGTTCTGGTTTTAATCAAGGATAGGCCTTCTTATTGTACCATACCATTTTGTGTAAACTCACACATTTACTAATATATAATAAGATTTAATATAGGTATATAATTATATAAAATTTGACTTGGCGCTGAATTAAAATAGTTTATAGTTTATATTTTGAGTCAAACATTTCTTCTAAAAATAGATTAAAACAAGTTTTCATTGTTTTTCTTGCTATTGACCCATAAATTAACCAAAAATAAAAGAAAGGCTAGACACATCAATGTGTCTGTTTAGATGAGGGAGAGGATTTTCAATCTAATATTTTAAAATTATATATGTAATTGCAATATAATTTTATTTATATAATTAAGGTAGATTTATTTTTTCTTACAGGCTTCAGACATCTGGTCAATGGGAGTAACTTTGTATGCATTTGTATATGGAAATATTCCATTCTATAATGACAATGTATTAACATTATACAAGAAGATTCAAAATGATTCTGTCCAGTTTCCGAAGGCTCCTCATGTTAGTGATGAACTCAAGGATCTTATCACGAGAATGCTTCACAAAGATCCTTGCCAAAGATTAACAATGCCCGAGGTTAAAGTAAGTAGTTAAAAAGTAACTAATTTAAGTATCGTAAGTCATTTGATATTTTCAATATATATGTAGGCTACACTAAGAAATTCTTTTATTTGGAGATAGATCGTTTTTAATACTTTAACAGAGAAGTGTATTTTAAGTGTCCTAAATTCTGAGTAAGTTTTTTGTTGTCTGTCTATACCTTTGTCTAGTACCATTCTATCAATAACATTACTGTATTTCTTTATAATGTATTTTTATACATGTTTATAATTTATAGGGGTGATTTATGAATAAAAAGTTAAATTACCTACTTAAAAAAATATGTATTATAAAATAGTAGACATTTATAAAGCAGATTTTTTGTGTTTGAATTAAATTTCAAATAATTATTGAAGCAAATCATATCCCATCTAAATTTGCTAAAGTTATGATGGTAAAAAAGACTTAACAATTAAAAAAACACATTAGATTAGTTTTTAACCATAGTTCTATTAGTTCTTTAACATCAAGGCCGTAGTCAAGGGGGGTTTTTGGGGGTTCAAACCCCCCCCCGAAATGTTATGAACAAAACATATATGGCTTTATTTATGGTTCAAACAATGTCAAAATTAAGGTACAAATACAAATTAGGGAGCTGTGTTACCATAAAAAGAACTTTAGAGAGCTTCTAGAACTGTTTATCATTTATAATTTTTTTTAGCCTCCAGAAATTGAGGGATGTGCCCACAAAAACCCCCCCTGAAATCATTGGCTGGCTACGGCCTTGTTTAACATGATCACCTGATAAAAAGCACCATCTGTCATAGTGATTATAAACTATTTCATTATATATCTTCAATCCTCAAAGTTGAGATATTTGTTACATAATATCCAAGGGTGCGAGTATAAGCTATATGAAGGTTTTATAAAGGCTGTTTTTCGGGGGGAAAAAGTACTGCTTATTTTCAAGTCACTATGGTAATAATTAATAAGTTTTTACTTTAGGGCAATTCCAATGTGACGGGTGTTACATTCTGACATGATTTTGAATAGTTTTAATTTAATTGTATCTTTTAATAACATGTTACACAACTTTTAAATTTTGTGAATACACAACTTTCTACTATCTCTTAGAATACATTAAAAAATTTAGAATAGATACAACCATTTTTTATACAAAAATAGATTTTTGTGTGTGACGGGTGTTACAATGAAAAGACATCAACTCAGAAGTCAACTCTTATAACTAAAAACTCTGTGAAATTAGGGCACTATTCTCAGTTGCAAGTATATAGTTCTAAAGTATATACTATAATGAGTGTTTTAACTCAAAATTGTTTACAAATATTTGAGAACTATTATTTGATATTTAAAAAAAACTTTGTGACGGGTGTTACAAATCATTGTGACGGGTGTTACAAGTCTGAAATAAAATTAAAGTTTTAGTATCTAAACAAGAATTTTCTTATTTATACATGAAACATTATGGTATTTTGTCAGTTCAACATTAATATACATTTATTAGGTCGCTATTAAATTTTTAAAATACTAAACAGTACTACATTCTAGAGCATATTGTATAACATTTTCAGATATTTGAATACTGTTTACATGAGTTCCATGGTTTGAATTTTAAATAAGTGTTTAAATATAAAATCACTAAATAATAATATGTAAGACTACATTATCTCTTTCAAAGTAAATAGAATTGCCTAATAGAGAAACTCTATTCAGCACTAATATTTTAGAATTGTCTCTACTTTAACTCTTCCCCTATTATCAACAGTAGCTTCCAATTGCTGAATAACGTCTTCAATTTCAATCCAGGCAACATCTTCTTTAGGTGGATACACAAATAATAAATCATTTGACTGCTTCCTCAAAAATTTCATATTTAGTAAGGAGTTCTCTTTCTCCATTACTTGCCCAACGTAATGCAGGTGTCTTGATTTTGTGGCAAATTTTACCAGCAAGAAATCCCCTGGAGAAATAGAGGTATGAGGACAAGGCAGTTCAGGTCCTGAAATATCATCATTTAAACTGTAGATTGGTTTTTCTTTACTGTCTGAAAATGTTGTTGCAGATACCCGATATTGACCACAAGGGGCAATGCAGTGAAAATTGTGTGTACCAGGAATCGGATTAATGTTGCTCCAAAGCTCATTAAGTTTGTCTTTCACAGTAGTCTGCTTTATATCATTTGTTGTAATAGTAATAATGTTAATGTTTGGACAAACTTTTTTTGCAACTCTGGCAAAAGATTCATGTTCCGTGACAATTTCCCTTCGTACTCCGACCATAGAACTAACTCCACGCTTCACAGTTCCTCCAACCCCATCTACAGCTCCTTTCCCATGTGAGGTAGCGAAGAAATGCCATTTAAGTGTAAGATTCCACTGTGTTTGAAGGTAATGTAATGCTGAAAACATATATGTTCTTAAATTGAGCAGCTGAACCATCACTGAATATATCAATATGGTCAAAACCTTGATCAGCAATTCCACCAATCAAAACTTTCATAAATGTGTACACCGCATATCTATCGTGGGAAAGTGAGTCGCTAACAATAGCAAATGTTCTTTGTATGTATCAGTATTAAATTTTTTTCTTTGTCGACATATTACTTGTCTTTCTGCAACTTTTTTAGCCATCCTTTAACAATATAATAAATAGCATTAATTACCTTATATATGTTGGTTTTAACATAGGCCTAACCTTAAAATTATTTATGCTACAAGAACATAAATTTGAGATTATTTTGAATCAAACTAGTATATTTAAAGACTAAAATAACTCATTATGATACTTAATGTTAACACCAACCTTTCTTATTTTTAGTAGGTAATTTTGATGTAGGTAACCTACTTTATACAACACACAAGGAAATAGGCTAAGAGTGAACTTATCAAGAATCAGATATAGACCTATGTTATATGTATAATCAAAAAACAACAATGGCTAGGTCTTATCAGCATAGCCAACCTAATTTAATATTTACCATGCTAGCAATATCATTTATAATAAAGGCCTACTTTAAAGTTAAACATTGATCTTTCATTTGCTTATTTGGAAACAGTGCAAAGTTACACAGTAAAAGGAATAATTGAAGATGAGACATACATAATCTTTTATTAACAATGAATATACTAACTTTTGAAGTTATAGGCCTACTATTTTATCAATCTAAGCTATGGTAAGGTAATATTTAAACTACCAAACAATAAAGAGAACATAATTTAATAAGAAGACTATTTATCACAACAAACACATTACCCTGCCTAGCTTCATTGTAACACCCGTCACTCTCATTTGTAACACCCGTCACGCACATGTAACACCCGTCACATAGTTTTTGCCACAAGATTGAGGAGATATATTTTTCAAAAAATTGCACAGTAATTGGGAGAGCTTTTTAGCTTTGTTCTCACAAATTTACTCATTAGAAGAAAAAATTATAAATGTTATAGAAACTTTTATATTTTTTTGTGACGGGTGTTACAAAACTATTAGACATTATTGAAAAAATTCTTAACATTGATATTGTTTATTTTTTAGGTTTTTTATTAAATTTATATTGAATATAAGACCTTAGTAGACAATATCAATATATTTTTATAAGCCATACTGTTACCTGGACTGAATTGTTCAATTTCTTTTTTCACACTTTGGTAAGCGGTTTTTATCTTCAACAATGTGTGGCAAATTTGGGTACACCTATACTAGTCCATTTAATTTATAAGTCAAATTGTTGGCTTTTATATAAAAATATAGTGTTTTCTGAGTAAAATGAGACTTGTTTCAAAATTTTTACTAGAAAATTAAAATAAAGTGGTCATGTCTCTTCTCTCGTGGAATGTCCCTTTACCTAACAGGAATTGTTAGTAAAAATATGTTAACATAATTATTTTAGGCACATTGTGGGATTTTCAATGGTCTAAAATCCTATCAATTTTTCCAGTTTGATTTGATTTGACTTATTGAATAGAATAGTGTAAAATTTAAACCAATATTAATATTATCAAAGCTTTGCAGACCCTTACAAAGTGGGGGTTTGTCACTTTGCAAGATAGAATATATTTATAATGATCTATCTGAAAATTTACACTTATTGAGTAGTGATGAGTAAAAAAAATTTAGAGAAAGTGTTCCCACATTTGTGTGGAGGAATAGTAAGAAACCACATATGAAAATCTACCTTAGTACACCCTTTTAGAATTCAAACCCCAACCTCCTTGTCCCCATAAAACAAGACAATATAAGGCTAATGTTCTTGTCTGCATGTCCACTGATGCGAGTGTTTGAGGGTTTGAATTTATTGAGGAAATGTAAGAGTTTTATAAGGAAATCAATTTTTTTAATTAACTGAAATCAGCCCACATTGGTGGTCCTGGAGTTTAAGATATTAAACTTGCATTGCACTTGGTCACTGCTAACTGGGAGGTAGAGATTTGATTCCAAGCTAGTTTAGTTATAATAGGGATAGTTTTTCATATGTGATTTATTATTGTGGCTTTATAACCCTATTTTCACACGCTAGGCCGTTCGACTCTTAAATTGCAGTACAGGTCTTATGGAGCGCGAGGTTGCCAGATTTCATTCACTTGAGAAAGATTGACAATTTTTATATAAGAAACTTATCAAGTGTATACAGTATATGAGAATAAATTTGAAATTTGGTTTATATCAATCATTTTGTATTATTGTTTTGTTTTTTTAATATTGATATATTAGTCCTGCTCTAAATAGACACTGGACAAAATTACCTGCAATGAGAAGTTAGGGTCAGAATTCTGGCATTTTGAGCTGAAGATATGTTTTCACAAATGAATGTGTGTGTGCACCTACCTAAACAATTATTACATTGATTATAATTTAATAAGTCATTTATAAGCTTAGCTTTACTTTTGATAACAATTACAATTAAGTGACCAAACTTAATGTAGGCCTGCACCAAACTAATGAATGAAACACCAAAACACCTGCATTTCAAACAGCTGTATGTTGCCTTACCAAGAGAATAGTAGTTTACATTCCCGCCAGTTATCATTACAGGGTGCTAAGCTCAGCATGGATATATTTATATTTACAATGTCTGGCGCATATATTTAGACTCTCAGCAACTTATACTAATTTATATAAAAAAATAAAGTGTCTTAAAGACAAGGTAAGTTGCTAAGAGTAAGTGTATTTGTTTGGAATTTTTAAAAAATTACTCCAGAGAATACTTTTTTTACTGGGCGTATTTATTTTATGTGCATTTTTCGAATACACTGATTATTTCAAAAAATGTGTTAGTAACTGCACTGTTTTTACACTAGAACCGGGTTCTGGGAGTAACCACTAAATAATCAAATAACAAACGTGAACACCAAAGCGTTAGCCATTCTCTTACTGACTCCGTTTCATACTGCCAACCTCCAAAACATGATCATACTGTGCACTCTCCCCTTAGAAAATAATAAGAAACCTAAATGTTAACATGTTGTTGGCCTAGTGCATTAACATTAAAGAGTCAGTCTTTCTGGAGGTATTGTTCTCCTAGATGAACGACGCAGGACGTGAGGTGTTGTCTCCGGAATTTCCACTGTAGTAGGCTGGATTGGAACTGGTACAGGCCTTTATAATGGAGTTGAATCGCCCTCTGCACCAAGGTTTTTTCCCCATTTGAGGTGATGGTGGCCTCTGAATTTTTTTGAGGCTTCGGTGGCAGAACCGACAGTTGTTCTGGGATGACTGGTGCTTCCATGGGCTGCGATTCTGTGTTTGGCACTTCACATGCTAGTTTCCTCAATTGATCTGCATGGAAACGTCGCTCTTTTCTTGTTTCATTACAGTAAACTAAGTATGTCACTTTACTGCATCTTTTAAGAACGAGACACCAGTTTCCCATCTAAACTCATTATATCCTGGGATTTTTATTTTGACTGTTTCTTGTGGGAAGAACTCCAGTGGCTGTTGTTTTTGATAAATAGTTGAGTCACGTAGTTTACTGAAGTTCGGTTTTAGCATGTACAATCTTGTTTTTGGTGTGAATCGCAATACTAGTTCAGCACCTGAGTCTTCCCAGTCACTGTATTTGGAGTATTTCTACAGTGAAACAACAAGTTCACTAACAGTAGGTCAAGCGGAATGTTGGGGGCTTGGTATACCATTTTCTTCAATTTTCCTGCTACAATTTGAACCGCTTTTTCTGCAGTATCATTTGATGGTGAATGATATGGCGGTGACTTTATTACCTTGATTCCATTACTAAAGCAAAACTAAACAAACTCTTCTGAATTAAAAGGTGAACCATTATTAGACACAATCGCATCTGGCATGCCTAATGTTGCAAAGCACTTTCTTAATTTGGTTACATTTTCTTGCGCTATAGCTCTTTTAACAATCCATGCTTCAATCCAAAACGAATAGCAATCAACTAGCACCAAGATCATGTGATTTTTATAGTTCACGTAATCTATATGCACCCTTTCAAATCTTTTATTTGTGATAAGCCATGGTGTCAAATACTTATACTGTCCTGGGTTTTCAGTAAACTGACACATTTCACAGCCTTTTATGGTATCTTAAATGTCGGCGTCTATGCTAGGCCACCAGCATATTGATCTAGCTAACAATTTCATTTTCACAATGCCGGGATAATGATCATGCAGTTCTTTAAGAACATCATTTCTAAACTCTGAGGAATAATAACACAAGATCCCCACACTAGTACACCTTCAACTGTGGAAATTTCTTCTTGTCTTCTAAAATAAGGCACAAGTTCAGGATCCACTTTATTTGGCATCCCCTATTTGACATCTCTCGTTCAGCAACTAGAATGTTGTCTTTTGCTGTTTCCTTTACTACTTTTTCCACTAATATTGGAGGGGAAAGAGCACATATCTCTCCTTCATCTAGAAAAGCTTCTTCAAGGGGTAGTATTGGTAGCATATCCACATTCTTGACATTGTTTTGATATTTCACTTTATAGTTGTAAGCTGATAGTATCAACGCCCATCTTTGAAACCTAGCGGCTGCAAGTGTTGGAATATTTATTTTTTTACCAAAAATTCTCTGTATTACTTGTGTATCCGTGATTATTTCAAACTGTTGCCCATAGAGAAACTTGTGGAACTTTTGTATGCCAAATATCACTGCCGATCCTTCTCGTTCATATTGAGAATAATTCTTCTGTGCTGATGTTAAAGTAGCACTTGCAAAGGCTATCGGTTTTTCATCATTATCAATAACATGACACAATACCGCACCAACACCATATGGTGAGGCGTCTGTTATGACCCGTAAAGGTAAGCCCGGATTGTAATGAACTAACAAGTTATGGTTGATTATCATTTCTTTGCTTTTCTCAAAAGCTTCTTCACATCTCTTTGTCCATTCAAATTTCTTATTATTTGACAGCAAATTGCTCAATGTGTTGTAAGAGAGTTGATGACAGTGGAATAAATTTAGCATAAAAGTTGAGTAATCCCAAGTAGGATTTGAGTTGTGTGACATCCTTGGGAGTTGGACGTTTTTGAATTGCCTCCATTTTATCTTTTGTAGGTTTTATTCCTTCAGAACAAAGCGTAAACCCAAGATACTCTATTTCAGTCTTAAAGAACTCAGATTTTATTCCAATTTATCTTAATATGATGATCATTAAGACGTTTCATGACCATTTGTAGTTTAATCATACATTGTTGTTCTGTTTCACCGCTGATGAGAACATCATCGATATAACACACCACGTCATCAATATCTTGAAATATTCTGTCCATCCCACTTTGAAAATTACTTGGACCACTCGCTATTCCATACAGCATTCGATGACAAATAAACCGAATTCAGTATTTATAACCATTACTTCTTCTGATTATGGGCTCATTTCTAATTGTAGGTATGCTTCTTTTAAATCTATTACACAAACACTTTCCTGGTGAGTTTGGTAAATATGTCTTGAATCTTAGGTAATGGGTACTAATCAATCTTTAAAGCTGGATTCACCGTTGTCTTTAAATTGGCACACAATCGTAACGGATCCTCCTTTCTTTGGTACAACAACTAAAGGGGTTGCCCATTGTGAATTATGGATATGTGTGATGATTCCTTTTTCTTGCCATTTTTAGAGTTCTTCTTTTACTTTTTACTTTAATTTATAAGAAACATCATATGCTTTTTATAATACAGGTATTGCTTGAAATCCACAAATTTTGTCACCTTTTTGGTTAAAACAATGTGGATATTTACTTGAGAATTGTTCTTCCAACCTTTCCAATTCAACCTATTTCAGTTCAATCACTTTCCTCCAATTTGGCTCAAGCTTATCAAGCCACTCTCTTCCCAATAAAGGCACTGTTCCTGATCTGCATACTACCATTGTTAATTCATAATTGTCATTATTATGTTTCACACACACTTCAATTATTCCATTTATTTCCAGTGCATCTCCACTAACAGTTTTGAGAACTAAGTTAGTTGATTGCAAAAGAACATGCTGGAAATGTTTCTTGTAGATTCCTTTACTGATAATGGATACTACAGCACCAGTGTCAACTTCCATATATAACGGCACATCTTCTACTAGCAATTGAACCATATGTCTGCCTTTTGACTGTATTTCGGCTTTGTTGTTGATATTCAGATTCCCTACCATATCTTCTAAATCACTAGGTTCAGTCTGTTTCTGAAGGAACTTCCTTTGATGTTTGATCAACTTGTCTTAAGTTAAATGGTTTTTTTTATCTTTGTTCCTAGATCAACAGACCTTAATACTATGTCCTTTCTTATTGCATGTGTAATATCGTCACTTCCTATTTGGGCATTCATTATAGCGATGAGCTGTCCCACAATTTTTGCACAAATAACTGACATTTTTCACAACGTTTTTCTCTATGACGAAATTCTTTTTGTTTTACCGCATTAACAGGCATCACCAGACGCAGCATTTTTGTTTGATTATCAGCTAATTCCATGCCGCTTGCAATTTTAACTGCTTGCTTGAAGTCCAGTGCGTCCTCAGACAAAAGTCGCTTTTGAATAGGTACAGATTTCACACCACACACGTAACCGATCACGTAACGCTTGTCCAGGAATTGTCCGTAATCACATGTGTTTGATAGCGTTTATAATTCCAATACATAAGCACTGATAGATTCATTTTCCTTTTGATACCGTTTATTAAATATAAATCGTTCCACAATAACGTTATACTTGGGTCCATAATGTGTTTTCAAAGCTGCCACTAACTGATCGTAATTTTTGGTAGTCGGAAGTTCTGGAGCCAGTATGTTTTTCAAAATGCCTCATGCATGAGGTCCAATCATGGTTATAAACATGGGCACTTTCATATTGTCTTCAACAACATTTACAATGAAAAACTACTGAAGGCGCTCCATATATGATTCTAACTGTTCTATTTCTGGGTTATATTCATTCATTTTACCGATTAAAGCCATTTTAGATGGTTCAATTTACTTTCAGCCCCAATACAAAAATTGTCATGAGAGCTGGCAAAGTGATAGACAACAAAGTGGCCGACACGAGAGGACAAAGTGTTAGACAGCCAACTGCTAGACACGAAGAAACAACGTGGACCAAGTGATCGACACGAGCTAGACCATGTGATAGACAGCCAACCGGTAGACAAAATGAAAAAATTATTTTGAAGGCTGGGTGCGTCAAGTGGCCGACATGACTTGGACCAACTGCTAGACAAGTTCATGTATAATAGTACAAAGTGATAGACAACCAAGCGTTCGACACGAGAGAACAAATCTGTAAACAGACCAACTGCTAGACAGCAGAAACGACGTGGACCAAGTGATTGACACGAGCTGGACCATGGGATAGACAAGCTCCCATATAAGAGGACAAAGTGATAGACAGCCAAGCGGCCGACACGAGAAGACCAATTGCTCGACAAACATCGAGATGAATCCAGCTAAGAGTGGTTCAAGTGACAAACAAGTTATTTCAAAACGAATTGATAAACATGAGCGTAGAAAGCTGTGTGTCAGAATGGTCTTGACCCTCCTAGAAATTGCTGCCCTCCCAACCCCCTGGATTTTATTAGCCCAAAAAAGGTCCACTTATACGTGTATAAACTTAAACCATCATGTTTTTAATTTTAATAATTTACTTACACGTTGCACTCTTCAAAATATATTTTTTAACGCTAGTTTTGTTATCATTTCGAATAAATAATATTCTTTGATGCATACAATATGGTATCTGAGAATATAGGCGTTTCTCTGAATGAAACGAGTTATCTGATCTGAGGAAAGGAGACTAACATTTTGTTATAGATTGTAAAATCATACTTTAATAACCAACAAGATTAAATACCATCTTGTATATAAAAGAGCAACCACCAGAAACTAAGTTGGTAGCTTATGTAGGCTCTATTCACCCTTACTTTCAACATACCTTCTTAGCAAACGCACTATTTTGTAACTTTCAACACAATAGAATCATTCATAAAAGTTTAAAGGTATAACTAGTTAGTGAAAGATTGTAAAATTTTTCATTGAGCTGTAATTTTTGTCATCGTGTATTTGTACCCATTCAGTTAATACACATATGAACTAATTAAAGTGTGCTTCGATGGCCGCATGGTCTTACGCACTACCCTCGCAATTGACTGGCTGCCTAGTGCAGGGAGGTTAGGGCTCGATCCCGGTCAGGTGCAGTGAGGGTGATTTTCTTAAAAGATTTTCCACTCTACCACCACGATAATTCGGGTGCAATACCTATAAATTCAATCTTCCTCATCCCTAACACATTAACGTAATTAGTAAATAAGTGTATAACCCGAACAGGTGGTAAGACATGGTGCTAAAAAAAATCTAATTACACTAATGGATTACAGAAATATTGTTATTATAAGATGTGTACTCTCATTTGCATGTAGGAAGAGTGTAAACCATTAATGAAAAACCACCCTCCGTACACCCGACCGAATTTGAACCCCAATATCCCCGTCATTGACAGTCCAGTCTATTGTGAGAGTGACGCCTTAGACCATCAAACACCGAAGATAAGAACATTTTGTTGATGTTGCGTTAGAACCAGGTTTATTAATGGGTCGGAATAAGGAGCTAAGTTAAGACGAAATAATCCCGCATCAGTGTAAAAGGAAGATGTAAAAACCACAAGGGTGGTAACTATAATCCCAATCCACTCAGTCGGAATGCTTACTCTTATTCAAGCTACTCTTAAGACTTATTAGACCGTGTGACAAGCGGTAAGAGTTTATGGTTGTTACAAACTGTGAAATGCAAATAATAACGGCAAATAAAATACTCAACAAAGTTATTTTAAATTTCTTGTTTAATTATGAGCATTGCTAAAGGTTTTTAAAAGAGCAGAAATTATTTCGATGTGGAGATTGGCCTACATTTGATGTATTTTACTAGATACTGTGTATGTATTGTGTTGAATCTAGTTCAGTTCGCCAAATAATAATGTTCTTGTCATTTTGCAAGATTGTAAATCTAAAGTATGTGAACTTGTTTTTAAATCTATTATGTCAAGAAAGCTAGCACAAATATTTTATTAGTATGTAGCTCACGCATTTGAAAATTAGGTGCATTTTTGAACATTTTTCCGCCCCCTATTCCTCTTGTTCTGTTTCTATATAGCCCGCTTCAGAGGTAGCATGGTCTAAGCTATCACACTCGCAATAGACTAGACTTCAATGACAGGGAGATCGGGGTTAGAATCCCTGTCGGGTGTACTGAGGGTAGGTTTACATAAATGGTATTCACTCTCCCTCCATGCAAATGAGGGTAGCCTACACCAGGCATACAATGTTATTTAGGAGGTCAAACAACACCTACATATACATTTTAAGCAAAGTCGTTAGATCCGTTCTAAAACTTGGGATTAAGAATTAATAGCCAGAGCTATTATTTATGCTTATTAGTAGGGAATTACTCCACTAGATATCATATTCTGAAAATTGAAAAATGACACCTGGACACGGGAATCGAACCCGGGACCTCTGGCTTAGTACGCCAATGCTCTAACCACTGAGCTATCCAGGATTCGTCTCGTGCCCTGGGTCATTCTTCACTCATATTTTAAGGCAGAGCAAAAAGCCAACTACCGAGTCGCAGATGGCTGCGTTATCCGATGGCTCGTGATATTAATATAATCACATACTTGTAGCCGACGATTTCCGCTAAGTCCATCATAGACTCTGCCTTAAAATATGAGTGAAGAATGACCCAGGGCACGAGACAAATCCTGGATAGCTCAGTGGTTAGAGCATTGGCGTACTAAGCCAGAGGTCCCGGGTTCGATTCCCGTGTCCAGGTATCATTTTTCAATTTTCAGAATAAAACTTGGGAATTCAAAACAATCACTCATCAATAGATTACCCTTAAGGGTTTGCCTACCTTCTCTGGTATTGTGTTGAGCTTTCAACTCTCAAAATAGATGGCGTTGCTAACGTTATACAAACTAGTGAATTGGAGCCATCAGGTTGGCAGTATTACTGGTTTGTTTAAACAATTGGGAGGCTGGCTGACCAATATCAGTCAGGGCCGCGAGCCAACTTTTCCTAGAATTGATAGAGGTAAGATATGCAGTGCCCACCAGACTGTAAAATGTGTGGGCGACTCAAGTTGGATTAAATGTGAGGAGATAAAACGTCAAGATACAATCATACTATCGAGCAGAAAAATTAGCCTAGCCATCCCAGCCAGCAAGACGCTTCAGTCTGACACGTCCGAAATAAGCCAAAAACCGGTCGGGGAATCTAGAGGCCAAAAATGTTCACGATTACAATATTTTCTTTATGTGTATGAACGTTTGGACTATAAAAGGAAGAGAGTGAAATCATAGTTTTGTGGAAATATACAGTCCGTTGAAATTGTACACATGCCTCCCGGCATACGACAAGACTTGACTTTCTTATTTTTCCCATTAGTGTAAATATTTGGGTAGTTTGGATGGGTAATAAAACTTGCTGATAACTTTTTCATACAAGTTCTCAAAAATAGCAATTTACTGTGTTGTTGGTCACATGCTCTAAGAAGGCGTCTTTCTCGCATTAGCGCAATATACTGGTTTGTCATTGACGGAGAAGTGGGGGTTCAAACCCTGCTGAAGTTATTTTGGATATATCTTATTCAATTGTTTCCTTCTCTTTTCCCACGTAAATGTGGGTACATTTCCTGTAATTACTTCTACCTTCATCACCACCACGACCCCAATATCGTAATTAATATACATGCATTCAGCCCGGAGCTTCAGAGGATATTCGTATCCTATATCAGCCAGTCCTGCTCGATTATATACTTTAGGGGAACAGAAGTTAAACGTATGGACATTAGGAACACCTTTTAGAAAGTATAAACAAATTGTTTGCAGTCAACATTGATAACATTTTACTCTATTTTACTGTTATTTATAGATATTGACTATATTTGTATTAATATTATCAATGTTCACCCTAATTTTTATTTTTTCCTTGAGGATGCTTCAAAAATTCATTACTAATCAAATCGATATAGGTGAATTTAAACTAAGTTTGTCATTAGTGCTCTAATTCTCTTTTCAAGTGGGTTGTAAAAGAATTTTCTTAAACTTGAAGTATTCATTCCCTTTAAAGATTGCAGTGCATACTAGAACATTAATTTCATTAATTTTCAACCTTATTTAACTTGTAAGATTTTTTTTCAGGCCAATATATTTTAGATCATGTCGACTTCTATAATTTTAAAGGGACAAATCTTTTATTTTATTTGCCAACAGACTTTAGCCACTATGTTAAAAAATGTGACTGCAGGTTACACAGTAATATAACAGTATAAAAGATATGTGGGGTCTGTAGGCTGCTAGTTTGAAACACATTCTCTAATGGAATAGGAATAAGGAAGAATTTGAGAGGCAATCCACCCGCATTTGCATGGAATGGAAGTGAGAAACCTTTTAGGCAAAAACCATCCTCGGTAAACCCGACCAGGATTCGAACCCTGGTCTCTTCACAATCAACAAGCCAGTCTATAAATAAAGTGATACCTTTAGACCATGCGGCCACCAAAGCGAGGGAATAGCAACTTATTCATTGATAATGTAACTCAACTTACTAATATTACAGTTATAAATACAATTAATGCTTTACCTCAACACTTCTGCTTCCACAGAAACATATTTGAAACATATTTGAAGTGTTTTGGGGGGGAGTGGGGATACATGAAAAAGTTGTCTCGTAAAAAACTTTTAATTTTAATATTAAATGAGTATACCTATATTATGTTTTTGATATTAAAATAATAGTGCAAGTTTATTTGTGAAACATATTAATTTATGTATGGTGGCGTTTTTAAGTTGCAGAGGGCACCATACCCGGTCTTGAAGAGCGTGTCACTCTCAGACAGTTGTGATGTTGAACACTGAAGAGTTATGTCAGCTCTTATCATTCACATCAAAATTAATAATACTATACTTCCTCGTTCGTATAGTTTAATAGACTGGATTGTGCTGCAATTGCCGAGGCAATATTAAATTTTTTAAATTATATTTTATGTGCAGCCACAATAAATACACTACCATACCATTTATTTACTTCCGAATGAAGAAATCTGTTACCCTCACTAAAGGGTCATCAGTCTAAGGATTATTACACTAGTTATACTGTCATCGTTGGTAATCAGGTTGGGCTCGAAACTTTAACGAATCATCTAGCATAAATTCAACACTACTACAGTTGGTAGTGCGTGTGCCAACCAGGCTAGGTGTCCTGAGTTCCATTACTGATATGGTCATAGATGTATTATTGATAAAATGTCAAATGGGGATTGAATGTTGTTCTAAATTGTGCACTGATAAGAGTAAGACTGAAAAATGAACTGTATGAGGAAAAAGATTTTGTATTTAAATAACACGTTAAACATACCAATCAATATTGTGTATTATATCTGAAGATAAAGAAAAGGAGCAACTAAAAGAAGAACAGGGCCCAACACTTTTACTTGAGTATTTCTGGAAGAATCGTTACACAAAAGGTGTAGTCGACTACTATTACTCGATTCGTCCCATCACTAGAGCTCACTGAGCATAGAAAGTGAGTAAAGCAGTGCTGCCAATTCACATTAATAGAAGTGTTGCTAGAATTCATCAAAAGTGTCTCATTTCTCACTAGATTTGAATAAATTAAAGTTAGATTTTAAATATTCATTTTTAACATAGTGGCTAAAGTCTGTTGGCAAATAAAATAAAGCTTTGTCTCTTCAAAATTATAGAAGTCTATAGATGCTCTAAAACATATTGACCTGAAAAAAAATCTTAAAAGTTAAATAAAGTTGAAAATTAATTTCTAGTATGCACTGCAATCTTTAAAGGGGATGAATACTTTAAGTTTAAGAAAATACTTTTACAGCCCACTTGAAAAGAAATTAGAGCACTAATTACAAACTTAATTTAAATTCACCTATATCGATTTGATTAGAAATGAATTTTTGAAGCATCCTCAAGGAAAAAATAAAAATTAGGGTGAACAGTGATAATATTAATACAAAGATAGAATATCTATAAATAACAGTAAAATAGAGTAAAATGTTATCAATGTTGAATGCAAACAATTTGTTTATACTTTCTAAAAGTGTTCCTAATGTCCATATCGTTTAACTTCTGTTCCCCTAAAGTATATAATCGAGCATGACTAGCTGATATAGGATACGAATATCCTCTGCAGCACATGCCTTACCCTACAATACATGTTAAGTAAAATAAAAACCAATTACAGCAATGTGTTTAATTGGAAATCAGAAATAATTTAGAACCTATGATTTTTAATATTCTATGTAATGTTGGCAGCCTTATAGGAGTCTATGAATTTCAAATAATTACTTAAACTTATTTAAATAATTTGATTGAATTACCATACTGATTTGGCTGCACTCTAGTATACAAGTAGTAAGTTAAGAAGATTCCATCCTGCTGCTCTCTACCAGAAGTGTGACAAAGCTTTTACGTTAAACATTCCTTCTGTTAAACCTCAAGTTGGCCATTTGTGGATATGATTAAGGTTTTCTCTTAAAGGTGTATATTACAAAACTGTCAGAATGGATACCATTCCGAGTGGATACAATTCAGTCCCCTCGTTCATACGTGTGGGCCAGCTCTCACTGTTCTTTAATGTTGCAGCCAGCGTTGCAGAATTATTTACGACTGTTCAATTCATGATATTCTTTTATAAGGTCATCCATTATTAGTTTGAGTTATTTTCACCTACTTTTTTTACTTTAGCAAACCCTACAAAAAATATGGTTGTGGTGAAAAATTATTTGAGTGTAAACAAGGACAATCGTGAATTGAATTAACTGTTCTGTCACTTAGCCCACTCTTAACTGGATGATGTCAAAGTTTGTCGAGCAGTTGGTCCTCTCGTGTCGACCGCTTGGTTGTCTATCACTTTGTACTCCTATACATGAGCTTGTCTAGCAGTTGGTCCAAGTCGTGTTGGCCACTTGACCCACCCAGCCTTCAAAATAATTTGTAATAGCTTGTCGAGCAGTTTGTTGTCTAGCAGTTGTTGTCTAGCAGTTTGTATGGTGCCTCACGATACCATAGCACGGATAATACTGCAAAACAGCTGAATTTTCGACTGAGCACACAACTGGTCTTTGTCACTGACTTTTTCCACGGACACTTATACGACTGACGCTAACGCTACCTCTTGCTTAAACATAGCACCCAGCCATTATAATTTCACGCGAAAAGAACAAACAGATGGTTTCCCTTTTTTACTCACGAATTACTGTTATTTACTTTGATTATCTATATTAAGAAACATCCTCGTCGCCAATTTATGCACTGTTTTAACACTGGAACCGGGTTCTGGGAGTTAACACTAAATAATCAAATAACAAACGTGAACACCAAAGCGTTAGCCATTCTCTTACGACTCCGTTTCATACTGCCAACCTCCAAAACATTATCATACTGTGCACTAACTAGTCTAATACTAAGACAGATACAAGATCCAGTCTACCATCTGACAGTTGACCAATAATAAATCTTCCCCCATGCCGAGAATGGAATTCGAGACTCCTAATTTAGCTGACCACGCGCTACTGATTATGTTGGACTATTGCCAGTGAATTTAGCCATGATTCTACCCTCGAATTAATAACTAACGTTGACAAAGTGTAAGTATAATACCTTAGACAGATCAACCACCGCTGCAAATAGCTGGTTTCTTCACCTGAAAGTATATTATGGTAAAATAAATAGTTGGTGTTCATGAAATATGTTTTCAATAATTTAACATTGTCTGGGCAATTGAAACAAAATCAAGCCTATTGAACTGATCAAACGGAAAAGTATATTTGTTTCCATATGAATGTTGAATTTAAACTTTCTATGTATAGCTAATATCAATTTTTATATTAATGGCGTGAAGTGACTTAGCTCTTCAGTTCTCAACATCACACTGTCTAATGGTACTGTGTTTCTCAAGCCCGGGCAGAGTGTGAATGAATCATGTTTCCCACTTTGCAATTTCAAAACGCCACCACACATAAATGAAAGGAGATATTGACCCATAATTTTTTTTATATAAATTTGAACTTTTCTTGTATCTCTCACCCATATAAAATCAAAAGAAAAAATAATTTTCAAACTAGACAACTTTTACATGTTTTACCTTCAATAATTTCAAGAGCTAATCATATGCTTAGTTATTTTTCAAACCTTGTATACAATATTTTACATTTCAGACTCTGCAGGCGTTATTCATAACTATTAATACAGCCACCATAAAATGATTGGCTTTCCCACATGATTGGAACAAGATTTATGGCATAAACTATTTGGAAACTCGTGAAACTGAGATACATTGTTCATTTTCAAATTTTATAAAAAATAATTTGTTTAAAATAATTTTTGAAGTTTATGTCACTTTCACTAGCTGCATCATTGAATCTAATATAATATAGAACAATAATTTAATAGAAATAACCATGTTCCTTTTTAATATACAAAATTGAAACTCAGCTTGGTAGAAAAAGGACAGCGCTTACTAGGAAACCAATGGGTTGGAAAGAGATGGTAAGTGTCCATAAGAGTTTGTACTGTAGCCTCAGGCTCATTGTTATTGAAGTGCTGAGATCCCAACCAAGTTTCTCATTAAATATTTATGAATCCATTGATGAAGCCATTTAGCTAAAGATTAATTTATTTTAATAATTAAATTATCAATAAACTACCTATAATTTTAGAGCTAGAATTATAACCACAATTTCATCTAAAGATAAATCTAAAATCCACATATCAAGTTTGAACAAATTCCATCAAACTGCTTCAACTGTAGCTACATGGACAGACACAGTGACAGTAGACAAAACTGTGAAATTCCCTTTTTTGAGTTTGAGGGCACATAAAACATCACAAATAATCATTTTCTCAAAATAAAAAATAAAATTATCGATATAATACTTTCTCAATATAATAAAGTAAAAAATAGAAATATATTAAAGTTAATTTTTTCTCTTTATTCCCACTAGAACTAGTTTTTCTAAATGATATTGTGTTCCAACAGAGTCATCCTTGGGTGACAGCAAATGGTACAAAACTTCTTCCTTCAGAAGAGGAGAATTGTGTGTTAGTAGAAGTGACTGATGAGGAGGTGATGCAAGTGATGAAGTCCATTCCAAAATTAGACACACTCATCCTTGTTAAGACAATGCTCAAAAGCATTCTTTTCAAGTAAGCTTTACTCACTAATATATTAACCATCTACTTTTATATATTAACGGATTGTTCTATAGTGTCATGCTTTATTGGTGAAATTATCACATGTCTCTTTAATAACACAATAGAGGTTAGTTTTGTATTAATACTTTGTTTTTTGGTACATATTCTGGGATTTGTTTCTCTCAAAATACACTTGAATTTAATTTATACCACATTGTAGTTTCCATTTGTTTAAACAGGCAATGACTGGTGTAATTCCTTTAAATTTATCCCTTTTTTCCTTATTTTCAAAAGTTATATAATTTCACTGAGATTCAAGAAAACATAACATATAAAAATCTATCTTTTATTAATTTAAATTTGAATCTTTAAATTAAATACTGATTTAAGATCCTCTTCTGAGTTAGGACGCTGATTTAGTGTTTTTTTTAATAATTTGAAAAAAAAAAATTGAGCAAAGTTTAACTTATATTAATATTTTCATAAAAATATATTTAGGGAATGGTGCATTAAATTATTTAAATCACTCCATTCTTTGTTTAACTAAGGTAAAGACATGCTTGTTTTAGGGGAAAAAGGTTAAATTTGATTATATTTCTCAAATAATAATCTATATATTTGATACCTTAATGAGGTGGACAGGAGGGGTGGGGGCGGGGGGCGGGGTGGACAACCTAGTTAGCACAAATATGATTTCTTTGTATAGCAAATAAAAACTGAGTATTTTATTTACTTTAACTCGTATGATAAATAGTTATTTTTACAATGAATTATGAAAATACTATTAATATAGTTAGTTTATTTGATTTAAAACTCTGCTTTGTGTAATAAACATAGGCACCTAAAATTAATTATGTAGATTTTTATGTATTCTTTCATAATGTGCATTTATTCAGTGCATTTGGAATCCTAACACAGAAGTAGATTGGTAGAAGTAGATTAGTAGAAGTAAGCAAATATTGTACTACCGATTGTCACCGTACTAACATGTTCTAACCAAAAGGTTGGCTTTGTGTTATCGTTCCTGGTGAAGTCCTAAAGAAGTAGTGGGTTTAAAAAAAATGAAAGTAGGTAAACCTTCCTTTTGCTTGATTGATGGATTTTGTACTGCACATAAACTTATGTCAAAATAGAAAACTGGGAGAAGGGCAGATTGTAAACCTATCTGCACAAGTTTAAGTGATTTTAGTTAATTACAATTTTAAGTAGGTAGACCTACTATTTTCCCTTTCCTTTTAGAAACTAGTATATATTTTAAATTATGGCTCAAGTCAAATTGGAGGTAAAAGGTAACTTTATGTCCTTACAGATTAAAAAAAATCAATTTTTAATTTTATAACTTAAAAAAATTGTAATAAAAGGTTTGGAATTTTTAAATATTCTTTCACATAAAATGTCAAACTAGATATGTAATTATAAATATTTTTTTAAGGTCAGATAAAAGGAGAACAATTAAGTGTTTAATTTACATTTAAATTTAAATTAAAAAAATTGTATTGTATAATTGGCAGCATAACAGCCCTCTCGAGTCACAGATAGATGGTTGTGGTAAATGATTGCTCGTGATACTATTGGTCACTCATATGTAGCTGATGATTCCATACGTCCATCACAGACTCAGCCTTAAGCTATGGGTGAAGAATTACCCTGAGCACAAGATGAATCCTGGATAGCTCAGTGGTAGAGCATTGGCGCACTAAGTCAAATGTCCCGGGTTTGATTCCTTTGTCCAGGTGTCCATTTTTCAACTAATTTAATTTAATTGAAATTTGGTCCCTTCCACATGGACTTTGCTGTAATTATAATGATTTGCATCCTATTTGTTGATATTAAATGTTTGGTATAGTTTTGTTAGGGAGACTGTGCTAAAATAGATATACGTTGTTTCTTACAAAAAAATAAGCTGGGCATATATATTTTTCCTTTAATGTATTTCAGAATCCATTTGTTCATGGAGGTTGTTCTAGTAGACCAGGTGGGGATAGTGCAAGACGCACAGAAAAGTTTCAGCGCAGTGGACGTTCACACTCTGCACCTGGCTCCTATGATCTTCTTATGGAGAGGTATAATTTGAAATAAATAAACAATTACTAGTTTTATTTTAGCTAAGTAAAATAGGTATTAAAGGCTCTACAACATATTTAACAAGATGAACATGGATATTCAAAATCGTACTTAAGTCATTAATCTAGATAAGGCCACAACAAGGTAGCACTTACAAATCCCATCTGTTCTGTGTATGTATGTGTGTAAATATATATGTATATATATATTCCACTCATCCTCCATGAAAATGTGGGTACACTTCCTTTAAATATAACCTTACTTATCCCTAAAATCATTAACGTAATTAGTACATGAACATATAACCTGAATGGGTAGTAAGATGTGTGCCAAAAAAAGCTTGTTCAGTCTATATACACACTTTACTGTCTAATAACACTTATGCCACTCATTTTCATAAGGTTTTAGTCCAAATTACATAAAATTATGTTCCTTGAATATAATTCTCTATAATCTCTTTATAATCGTTCATTTATGGCATAATCGTCATCATAGTTCATTTCTTTAATCACCTTTCTTTGTATAGTGATTAGCTTTCACAGCAAGTAGTCTAGTGCCCAACTTAATGGTGACCTGTGAAGGACAGGAAAAACACATTATGCATACCTGCTTCAGTGAGCACATGGTCTAAGGCATTACTTTTGTGTTAGACTAGATAGGAAGAGCGAGGTTTGAATCCAGCTCAGGTGTACTGAGGGTGGTTTTTACAAAAGTATTCCACTCTCCCTCCACGCAAATTTGGTTACAGTTCCTATAAATCTGACCTTTCTCATCTCTAACTCATTAGCGTAATTATTAATTAGCATATAAATTCAACAGGTAGTAAGTGGTGCTTAAAAATATATGCATGTTAGTTTTGGGCCTGCTGAAAGAACTGGGTGATGACCATTCACTTACTACAATCTGTTATAAGATAGAATTCATTGAAAGTAACTATAATGAGGGAAAAAAATTACATATTTTAGTTTTTGATTCCTCTTTAAGCCTTAGCTAACTTTAAAATAAATTGACATTATTATCTTTATAACATAATTGTTTAGTAAGATGGATATCCATCACTTTTACCTTATTAATACTGGAGTTAAAATTGTTTGGATAAAAGACTAAAAAAATACATAAACACATTTTTAAGGAAATGCTTTCACTGCCACATACAGCTTTTTTGGGTTAAAAGATTAGGCTGATTTGACTGAAGCTGTCTGGCATTGAAAAGAGCTTGTCCTTGAAAATGTTTTTATCCGTCTTTTAGTGCTTTACCTAAACTAGTTTTACTCCAAGATCACTCAAGGGAGTGTGCTGGCTGTCCATCTTAGTTTAGATTAAGATTTTGCCTTATAACCTTTATAACATAATGAGTTACAAAAGGAAATATTGATACAAGAATGTCCTAACTGTTCTCCTTCTCTCTTTACCTTAAAAATCAAAAAACAAATGCAATTTATAAAACTCCCATCCCACCTTCCTTCACCCAATTGAGGGCAGCAAATTAGGATAATAGTTAAATATAACAAAAAGTATTGATTAGGCATATATCAGTGTATCTTAAATAAGACTTGATAGAGATCACAATTAATTTTGATCTAATTTAAGATATTAAATTATCCTTATTTTATTGATTGAAACCAAAACTTACAGGTATATTATTTTTAATAATTATATTACTTGGGTCTTACTTATTCTATGGCATCAGGAATTCAAAAGTTCATTGCTACACTTACAAAAGTACGCCTCCTATCCTTAACTTGAGCTAGTTATAGCCATTTTACCTCGCTACAGAAAATTTATAAGCTTTTTAAAATTTATTTCTGTACTCAAGGAGCTAAGTATGGTGATGTAAAAGTCAATAAAAGTGTTTTATATACACTGTAGGGTGGCAAAAACGAGGACTTCCATTAGTGCATCTACTGTTATGACTTCAGGAAAAAATCTGACCCAACAACATAGATTCGGTGATAAGTTTGGAGATTCTGGATTCAAACATCGACCTACAGCTGTATTTAAGTGAATTTAAACATAGGTACACGGCCCATACGAACTTTGGAATCGATCATCTCTGTTCATGCAGTAAAAACTATCCAAAGAGCTTTCAAAGAACTACATTGATAAGCATGACGGATATCCCTAATAACATAGATGGCATCCTAATAATGGAGGGCGCTAGGCAACGATTCATTCTTGAGCATTGAAAATAGACAATTGTTTGATTATCACATTAATGTAGAGCTTTTTAGTTTCATCAAGTCCATAAAGTATTTATGTAAGTAAAACATAAGGGCAGTGATCAAGGAATTTTGTTTTAACTTGAGAAATGAGGAAGAACAATTTCAGTTGGTATTATGCCTTTAGTTGTCCATATCTAAAATGGACTATGTGTATATTTTACAACAAGTATGTAACTGATGTCACTAATAACCCATGGGACACACCATTAAAAACCTTCTTCAAAGCATATAACCCAAACAGGTAGTAAGGCACAGTGCTAAATAAAAACACCTTCAAATTGTGTGCTGAAGATCCCTTTGCGAAGACTCTTATTTACAATGAGGCTGCTTCATGTAATGCTTGTAAAATTAAGAATTTTAGTGGCGAAAGCAATGAGTTCCTATGGAGGAACCCTCCTCCACAGTAGTGATGGGTGATTCCTTCAGCCGAGAATATACTGTACACTCGAATAATATAGTGTGTTATTATTTGAGAATGTAGCTCCATGTTGTCAACAATCTTACTACATTTGAAAATTTACATACCGTGAAAGATGCAACCCATGCATCATACTAATTAGTTTTCAAAGCACTGAGATAGAGGATGACTCACAATGGAGAAGTACTTTATAAAAATCCACTTTGTGTTGCTCTTTTTCCTCACTCAGATATTTGTTGTTCATCACGTGATAGATCCTCTCCCACTTTGGCTCGCTCACAGGAAAAGCATGTTTGATGATATGAAACATAAAATCAGAACATATCAATCGGTAGAGACTTTGGACTTCAATTAAAATATTTTTAATGCATGTTACACCAAACCAACCAAATTGTAAGACAAGATCATGAAGGACTTGAGTCTTCTTCTACCTGACAATTCGCACAAATTTATATTCAATAGAGACTATTTGAGAGAGAGGAAAATGACAGGCTGGTACTCTTACAATCTTTGAATATAAACGAGACTCCATTGAACACAGAACAACATAAAAAAAACAGACACAAAATTCTTATAGAGTATTCAAGATCCTGTAGGAAAAGTGTTTTTTTTTAAAGATGCGCTTGGAGGTAAAGAAAATACTTTTATAGTTAATTATTTATTCTTGGCTAAGCTCAGGTTTGAGTGATGTGTTGTCTTTGTAGTGGATTTATCGGGTATAGCCGCTACTTTGTTAAAAGGGGGTAGAACAGCATATATGACATTTAAATTAACTTTGAATTTTGCTAACAACAAGATTGCCATGTGCAACATATCGAAGCAAAGTTCCACATCAAAATTACTGCAAGAATTATCTCTTATATTATGTAATGAAAGTACAATGTCGCATAACACATCAATTGAAGATCTAAATAGGACTCTGAAGGATCTCAGAAGCAACAATGTGCTCATAAGAGCCATTACTGTACTGTTCTCGGGAGACTTCTGACAGAAATAATTACACTACATTAAAAAAAATTATTCTGAAGATACATCTTTTATAAACCATAAAGTTTTCATCATGATAATCACTAGATAATACGTTGCGTGATTTCTTCTATTTATGGGAAATTAAAAACTCTGTGAATAAAAACATTGTTTTTTTTAAAACAGACATTAATGCGCATGAAGGTGAAAGCTAGTACTGTATAAAATAATTTCAATGAAGGACATTTGCTGTTCAGATTAAAGCTACTAACTCTTCATCTTAATAGTTTAATTCTATTTTATTTTTCTACTTACCGGTATGTAGTTTAAATAAAACTTTATATTTTCATTATACAAATAAAACTAATGTTTTTATGGTTTGTCTAGTTTGTTAGGGATTAAATAAATTTGAGTTTGAACTGACTTGCTTGATTCCAAGTGATGGAGATAGTATGGAGCACTACATATCCAGGGCCGATATGGGATTAGGCCTATATTAGCTGATACTTACAAGAAGGGACAGTGTTTGGGTGACATGTAGACTGCAGGAAAGGGAGTGCAGAATCTGGACTGTGTTGAATAGTGACATAAATAACTTATACCTTTGTTGTAAATTGCAACTTAAAGCATTTGTAGCTTTGTAAGTACTGTTAGAACAATTATTTGTGACTTTTGTTCAAATATTTTGGATACTTTTATTTATATATTCATTCCATTCAATACAATTATTATGATGTATTGCTATGCCATGTGAATATTTCATTGTAATTTGTTGAGAAACAACTATAGCCTTAAATATTATGTATGTGTTCCCTTGTATTAAAGTTAGAGCTCACAGCTCCCACACATGTTCATTAAATTAAATAATATTTGATCTAAGTTTAAAAAATATTACCCAGCAGTGGAAAAAAATATTTTCCTATATTTAGATGTTTTCTTTTTTCTTCTTTTAGAAAAATGTCTCTTGATGTTTCTTTGCCAGCACTTCGAGAAATAAACTCTCCAGAGAGCAGCAACAAGAATAATTAGGGAGGCCAAGAAGAATGATCAGACTAAAATATTTTTTTATCAAATGTACTCTATGAACCAGAACCAATTTTATGAAATGATATTTTGTCAATTCTCTTCTTGATAAAAAAAAGTTTTGTGTGCAACAATGGCTGTTTACTCTTTTTTGTATATAAATAGTTATGCTTCCCATTTGATCTATTATAAAACTTCACTTCTATTTATGAAAAAATTCTATATTAGTGTAACATATGTTTTTCACTTTTATTGCTTGACTTTTGTAAGTGTACTCACAATCCATTTAATATACTTAACATTATTTGCACCATTGAAATTCTTCATTTATAATGTGTTTTGATATATAAATCATATTTTTAAAATGTATCTCTTATAGCTCTAAATTAATTTTAATGCCACAATAGGCATAGTGCCTTTTAATGAAAAATATATTATCAATAATGTATGTATTAACTTGCCAATTTTTAATTCTAATATTCTTCCTGGTATATTCATTAAATTAATCACTTATGCTTAGATTATAAACAATTTTGTACTTTCCATAAGGAAAAAACATTATTTATACACGATCTTTCTGATATTAGCTTACATAGATTTCATAAACTCTTGATAATACAATATTCAATTTTAACGTAGATTACTTCCAGCCAATGAATCTTTCGTAAGCATTTTATTTGACATATTTTATTGAAAATTTGTTGGTCCCTAGTAATCATATAGGAAGATGATTTATTATCTGTAACTGTAATTAACTGTAAATATATTACCATTAAAATCAAATTACTTTTTAAAACTTGTAAAACAAAAGTCTTTGTTAAAAGGACATGCCACACCTAGGTCTCATATAACTATTAGCTTAGGTCAGTTTTGTGTGTCAGTTTATTTAACTCGGCGGTGGTGTGACCTAATACAGTTGATTGTGGGGTGTGAAACACCCCATCTGAATAAATAATGTATTTTGAATCTTTTAAGCATAATACAATATGTTTAGGAACTCTAGATCAATAAATAACAATAATATGCAATTTTTATATCATATCATTTTATTTTCTAAGACAGAAATTAAAACACAGTTTCTTAATAATACAGTAGGTTAACTTATTTACAGATTCACTCAGACTTTATAATATTCCTTAGTAAAATAATATTGTGTTGCATATCTCTTTCTTATAGTAAAATGATATAAAAAAACTAAAAGTATTAAATAAATGTTTTTTAAAGAAACATAATTCCACTGAATATTTTCTTCCAGTGTTTTTTTTTTAAGCAAAACCATCACCCATCATAAATACACGGTCCATATACAGGTAGCCCTACTCATCACATTTTCAGCATGTCAGCTTAGTTTTGAGAACTTTTTTGTGGCCACTTCACACATCTGCTTTTTTTTAATCAATTTTTGTAGGGGGCTGACTTGTCAGGACAGGCGAAGCAAACTATTTGACTGTTGTTGTAATCTGCCTTGGAATATTGATATTTGGTCTCTTGATTTTCTGAATTTTTATTAATTTGAATTTCCTTCAGAAATATTTTAGGAACAATTTTTTCTTTAGAATTTGACTCAAGAATTTTTTTTAAATCTACTCCTGTCACATTCAATAAAGGAAAAAGAAAATAGAGACAAAGGCCAACATCCGCCATTTTGTGATATGTAGTACGAAACTGACATTTCACCTATATCAACTCCATATTTTGTTACATTACAAAAGGTATTCATTTACGGCTTTGATGTAATGCAACTTGATTGATCAATAGCATCATCATTGGGCATTGTTGATAGTAACAACACAACCTTCCCCCTTTTTTTAGGAATATATGACCATATTGTTTTCTTTTGCTTAGAGCCAAACATGCTTGAAATTCATAAGCCGATTTCATGTGTTTAAAAATTGTGGAGAAATCTCCTGTTTATTTTGCGGGTTGTACCAACTACAGTCAACTTGTGTGTGATAAGAAAGTTTTAAGCCAAATTTTAAATGGTAAACCATTTATCAATGGTTATATTTCTTCCAGTTTTTGAAATAGGAAGAATAATTCTCTCTACAACATCATCTGGTTTGTTGCTAACGTTAAAAGTATTATTTGGTTACTGACCCACATACACCCTAATTTTGTATTATAAAACATTCAGGTGTAAACTAAAGAAAAAAAAACTTTTATTCTGTATTAGACTGGTTTGCTTGGCATATAAATTCATTGCCGAAATGAATCCAGCTTTTAATCTATTTTACAATAACGCCAACTGTGTAGTATTTTTCATAGCTAGAAACAAACTGATCAAAAATGTCCTTTAAGGAGAGAGTTTATTGATTTCTTTCCTTGCTAATCGAGTACTAAGATCATCAAAGCGCAAGCACCACAGTAAAATCTAAATTGCTTAAGGGACATAGTAGCTCGGAACCAATCAACTCCACTACCATCTGATGTCCAGAGTTCTTCCAAGTCTGTACGGCTTGATTTATATATGCCTTCTAGGTATAGCAGTCCTAATACGGCTAAAAGTTCAATATTTTTTTGTAGGTTTTACAACATACTGTGCAAATAGGCTTTTTTGCTATTAATTTGCATGTTGGTGCTGGTTACCAAACTATGAATTAAATCTAGTGTTATAAATAACTCAAAACACTCTCCTGCTTTCTTTGCTTGTTTGGCAATACCAATAACACCATGTAAATGGGACACTTTATTTTCAGTTCATTCAGTTCCTTTTTTCTTGGAATCTATTTAGCCTATTTTATTATTCTGTCTGTTGCAAAATAAAAATGTTCATTTCTACTGACCTGATCGTCTGTTTCATCATCAAAGTCCTCTGCTTCCTGTTCAGATGAACTATCGTGGTCACTGTTTCCCAATATATCTAGTACTTTGTTGTTTTCTGAATCTACAGTTTACTCTTTCAATACCTCAGCAACAAGTGACCTTATTCTGTTGTTTCAAATTCAAATCAATATTCTGTAAAAAAAAAAAAAGTATTTAGAAAGATTACCTCATTGAACTAAAGTAACGCAATAACATGAATAATAATTAAAATAAAATATATTAAATTATTATAATTATGTAGTAATCTAATAATTTTTATAATCTTATAACACAAGAAAGTGAGATAAGAAAAAAATAACATTTTCCTTAATAAATTTTATAGTGTGCCAGGTGTGGTGGGGTGTAGTACACCCCATATAAGATAACCCATTTTTGACAAAGCTTTACTAACAACTGGAAACATATACAAATTATTGATGTGTCTTAGCGGTGCTTATGTGAAACATAGCCAGCCATAATATTATGCTCCATTCATCTAAAAGAAACAAAGCACACCACTGCCGGGTTAGTTATGTCAAGAATGCTGTTAGACATATTTTTGCAAACATTTTCAAAACTTTAGAAAAAAAAAAAAGATAATAATAATGTCATTTTTGAAAACTGTGTAATTTAATTGTATTTTTAATATTTATCATGTATTTCTAATATTTATTATGTATTTCTATTCTTCAAATATTGCATTCCTATAGACTAAAATTAGCCTTTCCTGAATTTTAATTATAAATAAATATTTTAAATTAATATCTCTATCTCTTTGGCTACTTTATTTTTGTTGTGATTCTATGTACTGTGCCAAATTCTAGGCTCAAGGAAATCTGAATTCACCTGATTGATTGATGTTGATTTCAAATCTGTGTGTCACTGAAGGTGTAATTTATATGTGTGTACACATGGAGACAAAATAAAAACCTTTTCTTAGAAATAAACCATGGCAAATAGACTGATTATTATGGAACATTTAACATTATTTCTTATGAGTGTATGGATGAACATCTCTCAACTGATCTGAAATAAAAAAAAGTAATCAGTGTATGATATATCATTTTGATTGACCTAATTCCTCAAAGTAAGCTAAAATGTCTTAGTTATAATTTTTAATCTGACACCTTAGCTCAGTCTGTAGCGTGTCTGTCTACAAAGCTTAGAATCCCAGGTTCGATTTCTGGCAGGGCCTAAAAATTACTCATTAGTGAAATGTGGGTCTACCCTTTCACAGGATGAATTAACTGCCAGTGACTGGATGTTGTACTTGTCCTAGTCTTAAGTTACATTATAAGGCATAATACGAAGCTACGGCAGGCCTAGCATGCCGGTAGTGGAAAATATATGGCTTGACTAAAAAAACTGACACAGACAGGAAACAGTAGTGGATGTAAAAAAATAAGTTACAATTTTGACTGAAATAAAATATTTATGTTGTGTCAAAAGATTTGAAGTTTTGCAATTAGCTAAAACAATTTAATTTTTGTCTTCATCAATGATAAATTAAAATTCACTTTATCACTCAAATTAGAAATGACATTTATTTATAGCCCAAGATGTAACAATGCTTTGTCAATAGTGTTATTCATACTTTTAAAAGTAATATATTCTTAATATCTAAAAGTTCTTAATAGCCTATTTGTCTAAATATATTTAGAATTGCCAATGCATCAGAAATTGAACTGGACTCTGACCTCTAAATCTGATGGAGACTGCTCTAAGCAATGGGAGTATCTTACAAGTCTAGTATGCCACTCACCTGCTGCTATTCTTCTCTTAAATTTACTAACCCTTTTAACTAAGTATATTTTGATTGACCGTTGCTTGCAGGATTAAAGGGTGCTGTAATTACACTTAGCATAAAAAAACTGTTCAAACACCTTTGACATAAAACTATAATCACTGTTGAAAGTTCATATACAAACGGTCTCTTAATAGGTTGATGATGGTCAGAGTCTAAGATATACAGGTCTGGCTACTCTTTATTTCAAGTGATCGGACATTGAAGCCATATGGCGCTAGTGTCGTTGAGGGATAGCGCGCACACAATTTAAATTTTGAAGAGAAGTTTGAGCCTCCAAGTTTATATTTTACTTTTAGACAGTAATTATTTTATCCCGAATATGATAACTAGTGAATAAAAATAATAACTCACAACAAATAAGGTATAAATTACAATTAATCATTTGCTCATTGATGTAATATAATTTAAGTTTATTTGAAATACTGTATTATAAATCACATGCTAATTATTTGTTTGGTAAAATTTTATCATATAAACATGGTTATAAATTATTATTTAAAAATTTTATTGATGTATGAGGGCACTAAGGCATCGATCAGTCTTACCATCTAGCTAATAACATCTGATAACATTTTATATAATGCTGATGAGTAGCATTTAGGGTAATTACGTGTCTGAATATGAAAATTAGAGTCTTTCCTTAAATAAAGGGATAAGGCAAATTGCAAAAATGAAATAAGCAAACGTGAAGAGTGAATGAGAAGTGTGATTTTTGAGTGGATTTGAAAAATATTAATTTACATTCGAAAGTGTGAGTGGCGTTAATTAGCTATCTTAGAGGGTACGTTCTTGCAGAAGGCTCAGTACCGAGGAAAATCAATACCACTCACCTTTCATTTTTACTCATTTTGTTCTTGCATATGCTCTATAAGGTTTCAATATAGTTTTATTATTTAAAAAATATAGTACTTTGGTACTTCCATCTTTACAACGGTTCCAGGTTTATTTCCCGCCCTCAAGTAGACATTTCTCAAATACTATATTTGACTTATGCATCAAGATAATTATTGATAGTATCATCCCTAAATATTATTTAATTAGCCTAAATGACTGTAATAATATTACTTGCAGCAACAAATCGATTGTTTCTACCAGTCTGTAATAATCATATTAAGAGAGTTTAACATGTCAGGATATGAGCAGTTTCAGTCCTCTATGAATAATTTAATACTTTTGTGGCAAGTGCCATTAAAAATATTAAACAAATAGTTTTAATTTTTAATGTGATGTTGTCAAATACTTTCGAATGTAAATAATATAATTTTAATTTCTATCAATTCTCCATATCTTTATGATTGTATTGATACAATAAATTATTGATTTTTTAATATGTTTAAAAAAGTAAAATATATATGGGTAATGTTTTTGAGCATCGTTCCCTTCTTACTTAATCTTTCTAACCTTTCATGTGCAAATAGATTAAAATTTCGAACAATGCTGTTCAAATAAACAACATGTCGCTTAGACCCTTCGTCTGCATTTTGATTCTAGTGAGATATTTTAATATTAAAAAATCAAATTATATTAAATAGGCCTAAATATGATTATAGTAGAATTTGATTTGTCGTTTACTTGCAAGTATAAATGGCAATAGAAATGTCTTAATGATTTGGTGTTTAGAGAAAATAGAGTGTTTTATTTGTATCGGTTGTAGAGCACCATCCCAAATTAAAAAATAAGCTTTTTTATTTTGGTATATAAATAATGTCTTAAGTTAAGGCATTAGAAAAATCACTGTTATAAATAAACATATAAGTAGCCAACAGCATAGTAGTGGTGGTAACTGATATCTAGCAGAAGTTTTTTTTATTGCAAACATTGATCAACCAATGTGGAAATAATTAAGAGAAAAACTAACTTTAGATTATAAAAAGCAATTGCACATGTCCCTTTTGAAAAATTCTCTCATCACTATTTGTTACAATCCACTCTTTTAGAATATCTTTTGGCCAAAAATGTTTTTCACAAAATCAATCATTAGATTATTTTTCTAAAGTTCTCTTGACCAGAAATCTTTTTTGTATTTTTTTCTCACAATTTACGTCTCTCAAATTTGAGGGCGTATAAATATTAACACATCAGTTTAAAAAAAACTGGAAACTTACTTTTATTTTTGACATGTAAAGCCATTGTGCAGAGATAAAATCTTATAAATCTGAACAGCTGTTTTTATAAAACGTCACAACTATCCGCAACAATCACAGTGCTTTCTCATATAGTGGTAAATCATGCAACTAAAAAGCTTCAAAGTCTGATCAAATTTTACATAGGGTTTTGAGGAGTGTCATAGGGGGGATGATGGTGTAGACTTCACTTGTTTAATCTCGGGACATTTATAACTTGTCTCAAAAAACTTAAAAAACGTTTTGACTTTGCAATTACATTGCTATGTCAATATGTAAACAGGTACAAGGTTTTTCTGATATTGTTCATTACTTTAGTGGAGCTAGGCCTAGTGATTGGTTTTACAGGTTTTCTTGGCAGGTTTCCATTATTCCCCTATTTCTGTCAATTTTTGGCCAGCATGTAGAGGCACATAACACCACTTGAGATATCTGTGGTTAAGTTCCTATAGGAAAACTACCCAGCTACCCTACATTAAAAAATATTATGGCAAATATATTTTTGAGCATCATAAAGTTTGGGGTTTGAATTCCATTCCATACTCTTTTTCAGTTCAACCATCCAAAACCTAATGTTTTACTTATATAGCACAGGGTCCTCTTGTTTTCCTGGTAATTTCTGCCACTTAAGATAGGCAAGTCTTCCATGTCTAGAATATAAATATCCATGAATTCTAGATTAATAGTGCCTAAGAGTCTTCAATTAAGTCGACTAAGCCCATTTGCACTTCCTTGATGTGAGGAGGAGTGGATTTTCAAATCCACTCTAGTCATGGAGCTAGTTCCTGTTTCATGTAGCCTCAATTTGACTTCACATACTTTATGTATGGGTTCAAGGTGTGTAAAAACCATTGGTCACATAACTCGCATTTTAATTGCTTGACTGTCATATAGGAATCAAAATTATGGAAAATTGTTTTTTTGTGATTGGTTTGTAACCTAGTTACAACGAAACGTGAAGGAAATGGGTACACTCACTCAAGTCTGCCCATGTTGACACGATACGGGCCCCTGCTGACGCGATACGACTGGACTTCAATTCCCAAGAAACGCTCCGCAGCACTAACACCATTCAACTGATCCAGCGTTCTTGCCTCACCGCTCGCCATGTTAGCCGACGCCCCCCCTTCCTCTCTTCCTCCAAACAAGTGAATTTCACCAAGCATGTGCGGTGCGCATTCTGAAATGCTTCTAGACGTGTATTCTACGTGTGGCTGTTGTTGCTTGGGCCATCTAGTAGGTTCTAGATGCCCCCCCCCCCCCCCTTGTGCGCTCTGAGAGCACTAAACAATCTTGTGTATATAATGGATGGAGTCTAGTGAATGGGAACGCATTTGCACTATGGACTTTAGGAGGTAAGAGCCTTACTATCACGTAGGCTCGCTTTACTATTCAAAATTCCCTTTGGCTATAACTTATTATCTTTCTAAATTATACATCTCGGACTAATATTATCTTATCATGTATATTCTTTGGTTCAGCAATTTATCGCGATTATTTATTTTGTCACTGGCCGATATGACTAAATCAACTTAGAGGGGACCGCTCTGGTTACCCTGGATCATATGTTGCCCGCTTCACGGGAAGTCTGTCGGATTGTTACATCTTATAGATATTTATGCTAGTTAACTTAGGGGCCGCGAGCCAGTTAGGGCTAGCAGTTTTGTATAACAAGATTGTTGTTAAAGTTAGAATATTTTATATTGTTACTTCTTGTAGATATCTATGCTAGTTAACTTAGGGACCGCGAGCCAGCTAAGGCTACCAATTTTGTATAACAAGATTGTTGTTAAAGTTAGAGTATTTTATATTGTTACATCTTATAGATATTTATGCTAGTTAACTTAGGGGCCGCGAGCCAGTTAGGGCTACCAGTTTTGTATAGCTGTATAGTTACAAAGGTATAATATGTTAGTATTGTCTTGCTATAAACATTTCATGTCTATTAATCTCGGGCTGCGAGCCATATGGGCCCGTGATTCTTGTGTAGGAAAACCATTATTATGGTGAGGATATCTGGGCATTATGTCCTGAGTAGTTTTCATGCTTGTTTACAAAGGGGCCGCACACCATTAAACACAAATGTCTGTATGTGGCTTTACCACGACCTTATTATTTACTTGTGTCCCTCTCCCTCAATAAGGTGTAATATGTTTTTGAAGAATAAATATTTATAACTCTGTTATACCTGCCACTGTGTGTTATTTCTACAATAGAGGTGGGGGCAGGTTACAGCTTGTTTCTCAGCCATTTATAGACATTTTTTTAAAAAAAATCGAATTTTCTTTTTCTTTTTGATCACTTGTTTCTCACTCAGTTATAAACCGATTATATTTTTTATTATTTTAATGGTCTTGTAATAAAAATCAACGTTTTTGGTGGAAAAATCGAAAAAACAGAAACGAGAAATGTTTTTGTTTTCCCTTCAATTATTTATGGTCCTAAATTTAGAAATACAAACGGTTCCAAAAACTATTTTTTATAATACTTTGGACAGACAAAATCTATTTGACTTGTACTTCAGAAAAAAAATAACTTATTTCTAAAAAAAAAAAACTTATTGCACGAGGTATTTAATTTTAGGTTCTCTTAAGAATACAATACACAATTCTCAATCCTCACCCTTATAATATGGATTATTTCATATCTCCCTCGATTCTCAATTACAGAATACACAGCATGAACATTCATCTGAACAATAACAGGAAAACTCTTAAAAACACATCTTGCAAGAGCAGGGAGTAGGAAATTCTGGAGATAGGGTTGACAAGGATGCTTTCTATGTAGCCATAGTCTAAACTCTGGGGTTTAAGGGATCAAGAATCAAGACCATCTGGAGCTGACAATGCATTAATATGTCAATGACAATGGTAGTAGGCGCTTTTGACATGTATTCTAAATTAACTGGTAGTCGGCACTAAGCTTTCAAAATTAATAACCTTATTTGGTGATACTGGTAATACCAATGCTCATCATCTGTAGAGAAATGTGATTCCAGGGTTTTCATTAACAATGGCTTAGCATTTGCCTCCATAGTTTCACCAAGAGGGGTCACACCAAAATCTTGAAGCACAGACGTAGTCACACCAGCATTTAGTGCTGCATGTTTTACGGAGAATTTGCTAGTATTACCACATCCTGGAAGCATATAAATGGCAAGAAAGTATGAGGATGACATGCTTCGACATTTCCGACTTAGGCTGTGCAATGGTACATTCCAAACCAGATAAATCATGCAAAATACCTTTTTTCATACCTACACACTGGCATTCATTGCATGGTGGTCACTTCTCAGATAGATATTACCTCAATTTTTTGCCAGATCAGGGGTTTGGATCCAGGTGCTTAAATATTCTTGTGATTTCTGTTTATTCACTGTGGATTCCCAATAAACTTACCATACTTACAGGAAGAGGTGTTTTGTGATTGGGTATGTATAGTTCAATTGAATTAACCTTTCCTAAATGATGACACTCAAGCCCTTTAATAATTTGATTTTAGTAAAAATCAAACACAAAATCTATTCAAATCCTCTCACCTGTTAGAAACACCTTTTTACTAGTTGAGCCATAAAGTCAACCACTATTGTTGTTTGTATTTCTGAAAATTGTAGTTCATTTGGAGCAGGGTTTTCAAGTACATTTTCAAGCTGATGCATTATATCAGACTTGACACTTTTCTTGAGGAAGGAATCCTTACTGAGAAAAAATGAGGATGGTGTCAATCATATGAAAGGAGTTTATGTATGCTCTATCCCCTTCCCCTTTCAATGCACCACATTGCGTTGTTATTTTCCTTCAATACAAGTAGCTCAGGATTTTTCTTTTATTTCATCCTTAATCTTTTAATGGGGTCCATCAGTGATTTTGTTTGCCTATGATTGCTCTAGGATTAAAGTTTCTTATACTTTTTGGCCTGTTTGTAATATTTTGAATTTGAATCCACTATCTTCAGTAGAGAATTCTTTCTTGGCAATTATATTGCAAACACTATTGGCAGAGGAAGCAACTACAGCAGGCACCTTTAGCATTCACTTAGCCACCACAGATTTGCTGAGCCTATTGTATATATAACACTGTACAAATTGTAAAATTTTATGTATAAATGATAAATAAAGAGGTTATTGCTGCTCCCCTCCCCACAAGCGACTGAGTCCAGAGCAATGTCCACCGTTCCTTTTATACTTTAGCCCGTGGGCGGAAGAAATGGAGGAAGGTCCTGGGAGGGACAGCCACCCGTGGTGAGAGGAGGCAGCGGTCTATTGACCTCTTTGTACATAGAGGAGGATGGGTTCCAATGCCACTCAATGTAGTCTATCATTGTATAAATGCAAATTTTCATCTCGTGCTGTCACAGAATGTGACAATTCATTATGTAGGGAGTATTCATCTTCTTCCACTAGAATAAATGTTTGTTTCAGGAGATGGGAAATTTCTACTTTCTCATGCCTTATCAGATCATGCTGAGCAACTACTTCCTTTTGTTTTGTGATGCTAATCATTTCTCCATGCCCTTTAGCAGGCTTGTTGTAGTTTGGTTACAGACCTTGATCCATAGAAATACTGCTAAAATGTCTACCTGAAGTTGTGACAAAAATCCTCCAGAGAGGAAATGATCATACAGCTCAGGAATATTTTCTGGTAGCTTCTAACAATCCAGTACAAACATACTTCACCCATCAGAAGTAATTTGTCTTGTCGAACCCAAAAAACATTGCCATATATGTTTCAACAATACTGACATAGCCTACAGCTACCAAATTCCATCTCAAAAATAAAGTGTGAAGTCCCTGAGAACAGGAATGAATTCACTAATGAACCGATTCCAGTATTGAAATAATTTGCTTCTCCTAACACCCTCTGTGGTATATCAAGCTAACTCATTCTGACGATGTTCATTAGCAATATTGATTTGGTAGTGTATTATCTCTGCATCCTTTGCTATAAGACCAGTTTGGAGATCTACCATGCAATCCTCTAGCTCTTGCTTCAGCTAACATAAATTGACCGCTGACGATATGTACATAGTGTTTGCCAGTAAGAATGCTCTTGCGCCACTGTTTGATAGGTAAGCACCAATGCAAGTGAGTACTTCCTTTAAAAAGAGGAATCTTCCAAGGCCAATGCAAATATTTGTAAATTAATGTGTAACAAGAACCAATCTTTTCACAAACTATTTTAGGTCAAACCGTTGCATTTTATGACAAAAGTATTGTAACAAATAATATAAAACTCTAATAGACCTTTAAAATAAAAAAATAAAATCTGCTCATAAATCATAAACAAAAAATAAAGAAAAACTCAGTACTTTAAATTTTTCAGGAAAAGTAAAGTAAAGAGACTATTTTAGAGCTTTCAAATAAAGAGAAACTTGGTTTGTAAATGGCAAAGAAACAAGCAATCACAAAAAACCATGTTCCGCCATATTAATTCCAATATTGTGGCTAAGTGACCAAAATGAGTCATGTGACCAATGGTTTTTACACACCTTTGATCCCCTGAGTAAAGTATGTGAAGTCAAACAGTGTAAATAAAAGTGCACAGGAAAAAGAAGCTAACTCCTTGACTACTCTTACATTCCCTCATTAGTACACTTAGCTATAGAATATTTTCACTATACACAGAAAGGCTCAACTATTCTTGTTTTAAGACCGATTCAGGATATATAGTGCAATAAAGACTTGATTGGTACTAGACTTTTTGGTGCTCTGTGTCTTACTACTCATCCAATTGTATATTCATTATACCCATTCATGCAATTGCAACAGGATAAGAAAGGTTCAATTTACAGGTTAACTTACACACTTGTGTGGAGGGAGTGGGGGGGATAGTTTAAAACAATACCAATATGTCTAGACACCCCTCCTCCCTCCTTACAAAAACACTTTTTACTAGATGATGGTAGAGTCTAACTATGTTAAATGGTGATGAGTGCATCGGCCACTCAGAGCTATCCACAATAAGTACAGCTACATTAACTCTTAAATGGCTTTATTGGTGTCAGGTTCATGTAACTCCAAGAAAGGATTGAGGATTAATTATTTTTTATCATTTCAGCTAGTGCAACTGGCTAACGTATGTTTATACAACTTTAATGAATAAAGGTCATTATTACTTACTGAGCGGCTGTAAAATATTTAGAATAAATCATATTAGCAACACGGTTATCAATTTTAAAATATTAAAAAATTAGTGCCGATATTCAAAAAAACTAGTTTAAGCTTACTTCAATTATGTAACAGAAAAGAGTGCAGTCAGAGCAAACATTTCATGATAAACAAATTTTAAATCAATGTATGTGACTCAGTTATGTCATTAATAAATAAAATCCAATCAATATTAAACCGATTTGCTTCAGTGGTCAAATGAATGAATGCATCACTATTGCAATAGATTAGACTAATGTTGATGGTGAGAACAGAGTTTGAATTTTGGTGTAGTGTACCGAGGGTGGTTTTTCGTTAATAGTTTTCCAAGCTTCCTCCATGCAAGTGTGGTTCAGCTTACTATAGTTCAATTATCCTCATTTCTAACATATTTGCATAATTAATACATTTGTGTACAACCCAAACAAGTAGCAAGACATATTGATAAAAAATTATGATATAACCGCTTATAAAATAAAAACTTTTTTCTTTCACATACTATAATTATTAATCGTATAACACGAATGGGTAGTAAGACGCAGTGCTAATAATAATAATACAATTATTTCATATTTATTTTCCACTATTTCCACAAAAATTCGGGTACACTACCTCTAGACTGATTACTTTTTCATCCCTGCTCCATTAGAGTAATTATTATATATGCCTATTAATAAAAAATATTCATTGTAAGCATATTTTGCTGAACTAAATTTATTTAACAATTGACTGTGGAAAAGCATTAAAAAGACTAAAGTGTGATCCATTATAAATCATGAACTGTAGTGATTGAAATAAATAATCCATTATATTTATTTAGCACCGCGTCTTACTACCCGTTCGGGTTATACGCTTAAGTACTAATTACACTATTGGATTAGGAATTGGGAAGGTTGAATTTAGAGGAAGTGAACCCGCATTTGCGTGGAGGGAGAGTGGAAAACCATTTAGGAAAAACCACCCCCAGTTCACCCGACCGAGATTCGAACCTCGATCTCCCCGTCCTCGGTGGTCTGGTTCAACACGACTGGCGCCTTAGCCAACTACGCCACCAAGGCGGGTAATCCATTATAGATATACAGGTTAATTCGCTCACTAGAGGCCCCAAATTTTGTCAATGTAATCTATATTTATTTATAGTATGTCAATAAAATGTACATACATATACCTTGAAATGTGTGAAACAGGACTGACTCACATCTGATGCTGAAAATAGTCCTCTTTTGGCAGAGGCCCTTTTACATTTGACCCTCCAAATTTTGAAATACTTTTCTTAAAGTGTCCTCAGTAATGGCTTCAATAATTTAGGCATAAAAATTCTTGGAGGACTGCAATTGTGTGGAATTTATTTCTGTACTAGTTTTTCAAAAAACCCCATAGAAAGAAGTCTGGTGGTGTTAAATCTGGTGATCTTGGTGGTAAAGCAGGGTGGCTAGCAATCTGGCCTTTTCAAATTCAAGGTTTTTTCCATGTATTCCAGGTTGTAGAACATTGTTTTTCCAGTTTTTTGTCTTGGATAAATCTGACACATCCCCCTGTTAATTGGTGAATAATAAAGTTAGGATTCCCTCAGCGCGTCTTGCATCTGCAACTGCAGACGTGGGGTGGTGTGTCGCAGACGCAGGATATAGTGTTTCCCTGGATGCATCTCTTGGTCGCCAGTTGTGGGTAATTTTATGTGCAGTACAGATCGTTTCTCATTTATCTGAGTTTTTCAATTGTTTTATTTAATGTTCCGTGTTATTTAATTTTTTGGAATAGTGTACGTAAAACATAATAACTTGATCGACCAACTATTCCTGAGATCTCTTTCCATGTGTTGTCCTTCACATGTTGGTCCCGGTACACTAGCGAAGATGTCAAAAATTGATGGGTGCTTTTCCACCTCTACAATTAAATTTACGTCTTCTTCTATGGAGAAATCTTGGAGCATTTTCAAAACCAGCCCAATCAAACACAAAACTGTGCTGACTGGGACTTGAAGATTTCTTCGCATAGTGTGATTCCTTTGAACCACTTTTATTTTTAAGTATTTGTTGTAAATAAATTATATTTATTTCCTGTGTCAGCAAGCAATTATGACAAAACTAAATACAACTCTATTAAAACACACGCTTGTTCAGTGGTGTCTCTGCGTCCACACTGCTCTCGAAGCAGTGTGGACGCAGACATAATGTAGAGATGCTGGATGCGCACTCTGGTCACCAGTCGCAGTCACCTCGAAGGAACTGGCCACATAACAAATTATGGAAGCCAGTCCAGTTGCTGGTTGCAGACACGAGATGTGCTGACGGAATCGTACCTTTATGTTGAAATTGTACTCACTGCTGGGTATAACTTATTTATTAACACAAAGTACACTTGAACAAAATTTTGTAAACTAGGGTAATAAATAATAAAAAAGAAATAGGCCCACAAAGTATTTTTTAATTCAATAATTAGATCTTATGGGTCATTCCATGATATGAGGGACACACAAGATGTTAAACTTTTGGATATCTTAATTTTTACATGGGTAGATAATATTTTATTGTTACATATTCAACCAAGACACTGTTGACATGTTTTCCTTGACTGTATTAAATAATTGATGGTCAACACTCGGGGGCACTTTGTGATTAACTAGGGTCACTTGTATTTTGTCTTGAATTAGGTCCACACCTGTTTCTAGTTATACGTTTTATTTTTACATTTTATTATTATTATTTTGCTTTTTCTAAGGATCATTTTAATGCATATATTTATTTAGCGTTTTTCAAATTGAAATATAAAAGTTTATTATTAATTTTTTTACTAGCGAAAAATGTATTTTAAGTAACTAGATAAAAATAAAAGTAAAATTGAAAAATTTAAAGTTTAAAAAAAACTGCAAAATCTATGTATTCCAATTTGCAATTGAATTAATATCACCATTTAATTCAGCTAAGCATTTAGCTCTTTTGGCATCTAATACTTTAATTTCTAGTTGTTTATGCCTCTTCAATCATTCTCTTTCTGGATGCTTTTCGACCTCAATTCACCGATACCCTCTGTCCTCTTTATATAAAGAATATGCTACCACAGAGAAAAGAAGTATTGTAGTGATATTTTAGGATTGGAACAGCGCTTTTGGTGTGAGGTTTAGCTAACTATAATGTCGAGGTATCCAGGCCTCTGGCTCAATTGAGAAATACTTTCTACCATAACATAAAACATTAATTGAAATGAAGAATTATTAAATTATTATAATAAAAATTCCAGGTTTTCGACGCAAATTCAAGGTTTTTTTCCCGGTCTTTCCAGCGCCTTTCCATTTCAAGGTTTTCAAGTTCACTGGCCACCCTATAAAGATTTTTTTGAGATTAATCTGTCTCCAAAAAAAATTTCATTTCTCTCATGCTGACATTTAAAGCATGACTTGTTGCACCATCTTGTTGAAAAACAACCATAAGTTATGCTATGCATACATTACAAGGCAAGGTCAAAGGAACTATAAATAAATTGCGATTGTTATGACAAAAGTTTGGGGCCTATGAAGAGCGAATCGCCCTATATTATTAACTTGTTTATAGAGTGTAGTAAGTTTTTTAATTGACTTATGGCCTTAAAGGCGTTCAAGACCCTAAACACAATACTACTCCGACAACATTTAATGGTTTAACTATACTAAACATCAATGGAGTTTTTGTATTTTTATAGAATTAACAAATGAAAATAAATGTACATCAAGTATTTATTTAACAATTTTTTAAATTACATTTCATATCATTAGTTTTGTTGTAAAAGTAAACACCATAACACATGAGAATATAAATGGAAAAAAAAAAAACTTTTTTTTTCTATGGATAAGAGTTGACTGGAGGGACAAAAAACTGATTGTAAACCTGTACATGAGACAGCGAGTGAAGGTGAGGCTGAGTGATGGAGACCACCAAAAGGGTAGAGATAGGAAGAGGAGTGAGACAGAAATGATATTTGTCACCCAGTCTGTTCAACTTGTGTGGCTGGTTAGGGAAACCCTAGTGGGATGTGGCAATTTCAGAATAGAAGGACACGTCTTCAACAAAATTAAATATATGGAGGAAATGATGGGCCAGCTTGTGGAGATAGGCATGAAGATAAACACTGAGAAGTTAAAAGTGATAGTGATTTCAAAAAATGAAGAGCCGCTGAAAATCAAAATTGGAGTACAGGAATAGGAAAACATGGAGTAGCTCAAGTACCTAGGAAGTCTGCTGACCAAGGATGCCTACTGCACCAAGGGTATTAGGTTGAAAATCGACATGGCCAAGGAAGCTTTCAACAAGAAGAGGTTACTGCTGACCAGCAAGTTGAGTTTGGAACCAATGAAGAAACTGAAGAAATGCTAATTTGTAACATTGCGCTGTATGAAGCAGAAAATTGGACTCTTAGGAAGATGGAGAATAAATACTTAGAAAGCTTTGAAATGGGGTGGTGCTGGATAAGACTATAGAAGATCGAGTGGACAAATGAATAAATCCTAAGAAAAGTGGGTGGGAATATAACCATTTTGAATGTAATTCTCCAATGCAAAGCAAATTCGATCACAACATCCTTAGGAAGAATTGTCTTTCGCTCGACGTCATAGAAGGAAAGGTTGAGGTAAAGAGGAGCTTAGGAAAGAGGATTCAAATATTGGATAACTTGAAGGAAATTAGAAAAGTCTGGGAGCTAAAGGAGGAGGCATTGGTGGTCTTAGTCTTAGTTCAATGACAAAAGGAATGGACATGTCGTAAGACAGATCATCCAATAGTAATAATAATAATAATAATGGTTGATATTTAAAGTGAATAAATAACACAATACTACATTAATTCAATAATACATATTTTACAATGTAACATATTTACAAGATTTTTTCAAACATGTATGTATATATTTATAATCAAATCACTGATCTTATGTATCAACAGATATTAGGACTAGTTAAATGAAAGGCTTAGAGGTATTAAGACAGTTTTGAAATCAACACGACCTCTAATAACATTAAAAAAAAAAAAAAAATATATACTCAAGAACTTCTATTTTTTTTTGTAATTTAGAATCTGACCAGTTAATAACAATTTGGTTTTCTCCCCAACTTTAATACTCTCAGAGTCACCAATAACGGTGTCATGCCAAGAGTAAATATAATATTTACAGGTTGTTCTAATATCATTCAAGACATTAAATTTAAAAAAAAACCAACATAAAATCATTTAAATTATATTTTAATTAAATAAAAATAAATCAGTAAGCATGGAAGACAAATGAGCAATTAGAATAGGTATTTCTCACACTTTTTAATGGTAGAAACTGAAAAGTAAAATATCTATTCAAATAGGTCTAAAATGTAACACATTTAAATTTATTAAATAAATGGTGTAAGAATAATAATTGTAATAAACTAACCTGGAACATATCTTGTGTCAAATTAAAAGAATGCTAATCCTTTCCTGTAAAGCAACTAGAAAGTAACCTTTTCCAAGCCACATTTCTAATAGATAAAGAATCATAAAAACTGTTTAATAAGCTGCAGTAAAATGGTGTAAAACTATAAGACTTTTTCATTTTTAGAAAAGGCCTATGAATGTTACATAATAATAAGTTAAATTTGATTGTTTTCTTACATATTAAGTAGGCCTACTACTTAATGGAAATATTAATTTAATTTCTAGAAAGGTTCTTGATAGTTTACAACATATTACTATTATTTACCACAAAAAAAGAGATTTTGATGAAGAAATGTGTTTGATCTAGAATTTATTCCCCAGTGTGATGCTGCTTTGATACATAAATCATTTATCATACGTTATTGCAATGTCTCATTAGCTTGCTGATTCAGCTTTCATAACTAAAAAGGCTTGAATTAGTACAATTAGTTCAGTGCAAGTTTTAAGATGTTTATACTTTGTACACTATAGTGTGACAAAATATAATTAAATTTTACCTACCAGCATTTGTGAATTGGAAGAAAATTAGTCCAGATATAATCATTTTTGCAAATATACATCCTGCCAAATTTCTGCTCATCCAAATTAATGTTTCAAAGGTTTATGTAATTTAGATGGTCTAGGCATTAGTCAAAGTAAATATTATAAAAAACAAAGTTAACCGATATATATTGCGAATCCTTCTACCTATACAAGCTAGAGCGCATCTTCACATTTGTGGGATAGAGATAAAAAAAGGTAGAATTGTAATTAATGAAGATGCATTTTGTGGAGGGAGAGTGGGGAAACAATTTAGGAAACACCACCTTAAGTACACCTGGACAGGATTAAAATATCACTATCCCTTCTATAAGTAATCCAGTTTCTTGCGAGTGTGACTGCTTAGACCCTGCGGCCTTAGATGTGGGTGATATATTGTTAAGGTTATAGCTTTATTTTTGACTTTTTAAAGAGATTATAATGATTATAATATAATGCAAAATTCAAATAGAAATAAAAGCAGTATTTTTTTTTAATGCATATGTTCCTTTTACTATCAAACTTCGAGAGTATGAATAAATACTTAGCACCGCGTCTTACTACCCGTTCGGGTTATACGCTTAAGTACTAATTACACTAATGGATTAGGAATTGGGAGGGTTGAATTTAGAGGAAGCGAACCCGCATTTGCGTGGAGGGAGAGTGGAAAACCATTTAGGAAAAACCACCCCCAGTTCACCCGACCGAGATTCGAACCTCGATCTCCCCGTCCTCGGCGGTCGAGCTCAACACGACTTGCGCGTTAGCCAACTACGCCACCGAGGCGGGTTGTTCGAGAGTATGCTTGCTGATTTAGTTCACTGTAGAAGTCTGGTGTTTAGGCAAAGGGTGCTGCCAGCATTACCTCCACATTACCCAACGTGCTCGTTAATTCTCTTTTGGGACATCTTAGCCCTATTCATATAATCCTAATATAAGCAATTTATAATTATTAAAACAACCAAGCAAGTTTAACATCATGCTTGTTTGGTTGTGGATGTCAAGATTTTGAATTCCAGCTGGGTGTACTGGGAATGATTTTCATTTAGTGGTTTCCACGACAATAATGTTATATTTCCTTTAAGTTTTACATACCGTACTGGTATTATCAAATGTGGATAACCAGGCTAGGTGTTAAAATGCAATGAAAAATTCATTTAAAAACTATAATTTGAACATTTGTAGTTTATCAAAGTCTTGCAAGAGTTTCCGAGACCAAAATTGAGGTCAAACCTTGGAAAAACTTGAAAATGCCTGTACTAAGACATTTATTGTTGGCAAATAAGATTGTAGATGCATAATTCAACTATGATTAGATAGGGATTTGAATATGTAATAACAGGAGCTACACCTAAATTTTTACTGAATCATACTGGAAAACAAATATTGGAAGTCCAAATATAGTCGGTTGAGATTAAACCTGACCTTCCCATTCAAAATAAAACACACTAATAATAAAATAGGTCAGTATTAAGCTCTGGAATCCCTAGTAAGTCAGGCACAGTATTTATGCAGTTGTTAATTTTTGATTTTGACCTCCTTAGTCAAAATTAAGTTAGATTGTAAGTCATGTATTGACAATATTTGTTTGTTCAAAACAAACATGTAAAATTCATCAAATGAAATAAAAATAAGTTTAAATATTAGGTCTGGGTGTCCAAACAAGCAGCAAGTAATGTATCACCAAAGAGATGTTTAAAAATAATTCACTGAGGAAATTATCATTCTTTAAGTTAGCCCCAGTATTAAATTTTACCATTTTCTTAAACACCTTATTTTACAAACACAAAGTTTTGTTGAGTTTTCAGGGACAAAAGAGACCTGGCCTCCAATTATATGTAGCTTTCTATTCCACTGATCAACTCTAAACTTTAGAAAAAGGTTAGCCCATTCTTAAGATAAAGTTCTCAAATAATATTTATAAGAATAAATAAATAATTGCTCTATGTTTAATGATATCTAGAAAGTGGTGTTTGACCTTTATAAAAACATAGTAAACATAAACATTTTAGATTCAGATATGATGTCATAAATTTTTACTCCAATATGTTAGTTTGTTGTCAGAAATTATATATATATATATATATCGGTTTTGTTGTATTTATGTACTCAACAGTATTTATTATTATATATTTGTAAAATGATTTCTGGAAAAGTTTTCAAACCCTGCACCTTGAGCAAGTCCAAGACACATTTTGTCATTTTCAGATATAGCTTACTAGTTTACCAGAGTTATAAGGCATTTGAAGCTATGACAGTCTTAGCAAGCCGGTGTGGAAAATATATGGCTTCAATATAAAAATGACCCAGGCCACAGGCTGGGAATAGTAATGGATGCAAAGTAAAGTTTATCAGGGTAAAGCTAACTGAATTAATATAAAGTTACTCTCATGTGTATATAGGTATAATCAAAAGAGAGTTTAGAAACCAAGAATGTTTACATTATTAATCATGCATGGAGAAAATTGAAAGTTTTTTTTTTCCCTCCAAATCAAAGATTCTAGAGAAATTGTGTGTTTACAAAAGCATTCGAGGTTTTATTAGGAAAAATTAATCTGGATGTGTACAATCAAAGCAAAAATACATATTAACACACAACAAATAAGAATACTTTGCAAAATTAAAAGCTAATATTTGAAAATCAATCCATAACTATATACAAATAAGTAGTTATACTAGAAACTATTTTTGAATATCTAAACCATTTAAATAAGTCCCACAAGCTGATGAATTGTCCAAGACATTACCTTAATAGCATTTGTTCGTTAAATGAATGATATTACACTTTCAAGCATCAGCTTCACACAATAAATATAGTGACTTTAATACAATGTTTAATATCTTCAATTATTGCCATATTTCAAAACAACTTTGAAAGTGACACATATATGAGCATGAATTGCAATATGATACAGATGAAAGATTAGTCAAAAATTAACAAAGTTCTTAAAACAAACAAAAAGTGTGGACGATTTAGATGGAAGAAATATAAATGCATTTATCATAATGTTGTTTTGTCTTTTTAGATTTATTATAACACTTACTTTAATTGTCCTCAGAGTGAATTTTATATGTTTGAACTTAATAAATTTATTTAAACATGCTGCAAAAATTGTTAGTATTTTTTCTAATTTAATTTGACACTAGTCAAAAAATACAAATATTAAAAAAAAAATTGTTTTTCAAAATGAACTAATGGCATTAAAGACTTGTTCCTTTTGACCTTCACTCATCATAATCACCCATAATTTTATAAAAAAAATCACAACTAACATATTTGTATCCCTTTGAAAAAAAAAAATTATGAGATTAGACACATTATATCATTACCATGCCCAGACACATTTTTAGTTTTCTTAATTTTTTTTTCATGTTTATAACTATCCCATACTGAATTTCTGTAATATTAAACCCGTCTTAGTATTTAGTACTATCAGTAATAAAAGGCAGACCTCATTTAGTAAATATATTTACATCGTTAATGTTTTGTTTTATAATTTTAAAACTAACTTAAATCACAACCAAAATAAAAACGTGCTGGTGAGAAGCATCTTAGCTCAAGTAGTATAAAAACTAACCAAACAAAATATATTGCACTTAATCATCCAAACAGTCTTACATCCCTCTCCAAACAATTAATTTGCGACACTTTAATATAACAGATCATACCGGACTTAATAAATTAATTGGTTTTTTAGATGACCATATCTACATTTGAGGCAAATATTAAGAGATAGAAGATGTATGTAGTTTTTAATTATAATTTTCTACACTGTATTGATGTATACTATTTTAGTGTGAATGTACCTTTAAATACTGCTGTTTTAAAAATCTACAACGAATCCTAATTTTACTGTGCACCCGACAGTGTAAATTTATAATGCATTCATTATTAAAGATTTAAAACCCAGAAAACGTCTTTAGTAAAATGGTAAGAATTTCATCATGGTGACCATCTAACTTTAGTAAAAGGGTGATTTACAAAATACTAATATCCTTTAAAATTCTACTAAATAATTAAAAAGTATATTTATGAAACCCCGCTTTCCTGATTTGGCCACTTTTATATTTTACTAATTTCATAGATGTTAACTTAATGTTTCGGTTTAATCGTTTTGTGCCAAAATACAAACTACTAAAGAAATTTTATGTATATTGAAGAAAATAATTAAATTTATGATAATAATAATAAGGTTTGAGTATTTATTAACACATATTAATTTTCCTGTTAAGACCAATTAGTATTTAACATGTATTATGGAACAACAAATTAGTTGCATCCAGCTTGTGGGAACAATGTATTGCTACATAATAAGAAATAAAGCCTACAAAATGCTAGTAATTTAACAGACACTTCTTAGTCCAATATCTATTACTATTTTGCAGTATGGATGTGATCCAAGATATTAACGAATAGTAGGTGTATAGTAAAACAGCATTTAGTTTTACAAATATAAAATATATACATTATGGATACTTTGTGCATAATGCTAATACAAAACATCTAGCTAAAAATTAATGTTTAAAATGAAATATATTTCTACTAATTATACTTAAAATTGCATTTGTACTTCATACATATCCATCATTCAAGATAATAGTCTTAAATATTGCTTTGAGAAGATATGGATACTATGTGATTTAGTTAGGTAGCTTTTAATCCAAATGTGAAATCCAAAACTCAGGTTTTCTGTAGGTTTACTAACCTAATTACTGTGTCAACAAAAGAAAACTGGTGCCAAACGGCTGTATTAAATTAAACATTGAAAGGAAGATAGAAGGGCAAGGCCTACACACTTACCAGAAAACTGTAGGCCTCAAAGTTTACAATTAAAACACAATAAAGCACACAATTATGTAATTTTCAGGGTACATCAGTCCCCTTCTTCGGGAAAACTATTGTGTCGAAAATCATGAGCAGCTTTCTGATTTAATGATTAACATTTAGTTATATTCTCCAACTGATATATATATATAGTATTTAAAAAAAAAGTGGATTTTTAAAAATAAAATTAAAGAGTATTTCAAACAGATTCTTAGAAACAAGAAGTAATCGAGCTGGTTAGTGTTGGAATAAGCATTTGATAGTAAAATTAAGTATTCACTTACTCAATATTGTACTAAAATAGACATTTTAATTAAAATTATAAAATAATTAACTTCTAGTGGATGAAACTAACATGACCTCAACTGCAAGAGTTAACTTCACTACTATTATTATAAGCAATTATGTTCTCCCAACATTTAAAATCTCATAAAATTTGAAATGTATATATATATATATTTTTTTTTTTTACTTCCGGTGATTCAGACAACAAACATAAATTGTTATTTTTATTAATAAAACCATGAACATCTAACAAAATGAATAAGTCTTGTTTAATATGTGTTATTTCAATGAATGTTGAGTTAGGGTGAATTAATCAACGTGCAAATTCATTGATATAAGAACCTTTTCCTTGATCGGAGAAATTAAAATTAAGAACTTAAACTTCTTTGAAAAAGGAAACCATTAAAATTCAACTTGTAGGAACTATGAGCTTTGATTTCTATTCTTCTATTTTATTTTAATAAACTATCATAACTAGTTCAATAAGACAACCTTAACCATTTTAGTGCCACTAGCCGATCTGATCAGCTAATATCATCTGCGTATCCTAATATCTGCAACGTAATATTTAATGTCAAGCCTTCCCTAATCTCTTGTATGACCCTAATAGCATATTCTAGGGCTAGATTAAAATATTGGGGATAATGCATCCTCTAGTTTCAATCCATTGTCTATTATGAATCTGACAAGTGGCATCCAACCTGTACCCTTTCATGCGTATCTGTCAGATATACCTCAATTATCTTAACAAGTTTTTTGGATATCCTAAACTTTGCTAAAATTTCATATAATTTGTTTCTTTTAACTGAATGACAGGCTTTTAAAAAAATGTATAATTGATGTACCATCATGTTGTATTCCCAAATAATATAAGTAATATACACACAACAGTATATGCAGATAAAAATGATAGAACGCTGAAAAGCCACTTAATAAAAATAACAGTTTGGCGATTTTTCTTGTACAACTTTACAAAAATAATAAAATAGCACACAATCCTGAGAAAGAACAGAAATTCTTCGCACATGAATCTTGCATTGGTGAAGCACTAAAAGGGTTGAGAGGTATTTCTTAATGTATCAAGTTTTTTGTTGTATTGTTTAATTTAAAATCTTAACAGTTTGGTTAAAAATTCATTACTAGGATATATTTAAAACTTAACTTGAATGAAAGAGTTTAAACTATTTCATGTTCACACAGCAAACTAAATTAGTTTGATTTTTTTTATATCAAATTAACGTGTTTAGAAGCAGATATAAAAATTCTAGTTTAATATGAGAACTTTCAAATGAAAGCATTCTTTATTACAAACATTGGTCTTGATACTAAGTTGTAATTAATGGTGGGAGAACTTAATTATACATAAAATAAAATCTTGTGTGTTTATAAACACAATAGTAATTTACCACCAGCCAGTTTAGTCTCGTTAGAGTAAAATTGGTCTTAAGAAAACACTCCAAGGAAATATTTGCCTTGCATAGTTTATTCGTCAAAGCATTAAAATTAATATAGTTACTTAAGTTCACACTAAGGTAGGTTCACAAATTATCAGCTGTGAGTTAAAGTAAAATACCAGATACAAAACTAGGTCTAAGTCAGGCATGTTAAGATTTTACTAATATAGTCTTTAGTAATTTTACAAATATAATCTGTACATTTAAACTGTATATAGCTTCATCTACCAAGAAAAACAAGGCAAAACTTCATATTTTTAATAGTTAAAATACCACATTTTAAACATAAAACTATGTAGCTTGTATATATTGGAAGCCAAGAGATGAATTGCTAATTATATTAACATAAAATTATTTTTAACACACCAAAAGTTATCATAAGAATTAAGTCATTTGCATTAGGGATTTCAACCTCCCTCTCCTTTGCTTTTTTTTTAGGTATGAGAAAAAAATAAACTAATGCTGTATTAAAAAAATCTTTTGAGTTAAATTTTATAGACAAGTTTCAAAATGCTCAAATACATTTGTAAAAGAAAAGTATATGTTGCAGAACTTAAATTAAATGAAACCCTACAGTATAGTATAACACTTTTTTTAAATATCTTTAAACTAAAAAAAAAGTTTAAATTAGGTAACATATTTTTAAAACTTGTCCTTGTTTTAATAGATGAATTTGCAAAATATTTAATTATTTAAAAATAAAATAGTTTAGTCAATAGTCATGTAGTTACCTAAACTTGACTAATATAATACTAGTAAGAACATTAATGTAGCACATTCACAGAACGTGTGCATAAGGTAGATACTGTATCTATCAGTGGAATAATTGTATCTGATTCAAAAGCACAGTTTTATTAGGAGTTTAAAAAAATATGTTTTCAATAAGGGCAGCACTATACCAGGCAGTGAAGGGCATAAAAACCAGGCATGGAAAATTTATTTGCTTAAGTGTTAAACTATTCAATTGATTTATTAAGAGAACACATTCCTTTAGTCCAAAAAATCAAAATGTGAGTTAAGTTTAAAAGAGAGTAATAAACAGTTTTTATGCTATTATGTATTCAGTGGCATATTGAGCTTAGGAAAGAACATGAAAAATAATTATTGTTGGTTGACAAAGAGAAAGTTGAATTTATTTTATTTATAGTACTAATTTAGTACTAGTATAGTAGTAGTTAATCCCACCAGGAAATTAAGGTTACTAAAGTACTAAACTTCCCTGTGTATATTAATTGTATCGGACAAGAATTCAACTCAAATTCTCCCAGAGGTGAAAGTGTGGTTAAATAATTCCTAAATAAAATTAATGGTCACTAGATATATTTTTAGGATAACATATCCACTTAGCACTTTGAATGTTTATTTCAAGACATTAATGTGTATACCTGCACCTAATAAATATGTTTTGGGTTTATTTAGATTTTAAAGATAAAGATATCGTTTGACACATTTTTATTTTGTATATTAAATAAAAAATATATAATCATGAGAGTACTAAGTAAATTACTTGCCATACACATAAATAACTTTATTTTTATAACAGTTTTAGTCAGGGAAACTAAAATATTATAAATAATATTTAATCACAAGCCATAGAGACCTTTATCATTTTCATATTATTGCTAGTATTGTCTTGTCAAGTTTTATGATAAAAGTCGAATTTATTGATTTTAAGCAAATACAAGGAAAATTCATCAAGAGTTTACAGCCACATATTAAAAATAATATATGTTATATCTAACATACAAATTTAGTCAATAAGAGAAATTGAGGGAGTTCCTTTTTTAAGGAAATTCTTTGAAATGTAGGCTAGGGTGATGCAGCTGAAATCACAGCTATGGGTGGTTTGCCTTCTGTATCAGAAACCAATGCATTTGATGGTTTGCAATTATCTACCAAAGCTATATCTGCTGTAGCAGCACCATCATCTTTCAGTGTGAGAGAACCATAATCAATAAAATCATTGACAAAGTTCAAAGAGCCACTGTATTCTATTGAAGAAAAAGGAATAGCCCTATGTCGTTTCAACAAAGTTGAAGAGTTATGTAGCATAGAGAAGCAGTTGACACACACTCTCACAGGGTCATACAGTTGCTCATTTGGAAGCGGCACTGTGTTCTCTGAACAATCTGCGCAGAATATTTTTCCACAGTTCCTAAACAAAACAAAAATGTTGTAGATATGCTTTAATAAATTGATATGATCATGCCACATAATGTTAAAAGAAAGAAATAATCCAAAGGTTTAATTGAAAAGTAAAATAGTGAGTTTAGGCTGAATTTATGAATAGAAAAAAGAACTACTATACAAATAAATGCAATGAATTAGATCTTATAGAATCTAATCTAAAAGTAGCCTTACTAAAAACAAAATAGGATTCAAGTTTGTGCAACATAACATAGTTAAATATATTGATAGCTATCAGACCCATGTTCAGAGATTAGGTCCAACGTACTGCTGAAGTGTCTCCACGCTAAGGCCGAAAAACTAAATTAAGAGTTTTGTAGTCATTAGATGAAATATTCTGAAAACTAAACTTGTGGATAAAAATGCAACAAGATTATACAACTTCATGTGGATGGGGTTAACATGCCACCTAGGCAATGTTAGTACCAAACGAATCCTATTAATGTAATGTTGGAGGACATCTATGGTTATAGTACTGCAACTCTAGTTATCAGCTTAAAATGAATTAGTAAAAAATGATTACTACTTTTTCAAATTAATTGTAAATATAAATGTCTGAAATGCTGCTACCAGTGTAAGTTAAGTATTGATATGCATGAGGCAACCCTGGTTTTGAATGATATATTCCTTGCAGTGTGTTCCACCAAACCAAGCCACATTCTAAATTAAAAATATGATTTATATGTAGTCATAAAGGCTTGTGTTGAGTTTAAGAACAAAGAACATAGTACATATACTGCCAATACTTGAATAATGTCATATGTGTAGTAAGCAAAAGCAACATGTCTTGTGACCCTGGTCATTGTGTATAATTATTTAACATACTTTTTTTATTTGGGTAGACCCGAGAACTGAAATCTCACAAAGTAAAAATAAATAGGTGGTATAACTAGCTATCAGAATTACCAATATAGAATAAGGAAAACAAAATGAAGCCCATTTTATATGTTAGATACAGCAAATAGAATATATTTCATAAACATATAACTGAGAGGTAGAAAATAGGCCTATGTTTGAAGAAGGAGAGGGTTATAAAAAGGATCGACTTTGAATACATATTTCCTTTTAGCATAACGTTTTTAAAATGTAAATTTGCATGGCATATTAATTAAGAGTTTAAACCTTATATTATTAAGGTTATTTCTAAGTATATTTTAAAATGCTAAACAAACTAATTGTTTGAGGATTTGTGGACAGTTAAATGTTTTTTTAACATGCTAATATTAACATTTAAATCTCAATATTTGTATACGAAAATATACGGTAATTCAACTTTCACAGAGGCTAGAACTACCAGCTTAGGTGCTATTTCTTATAAGGAAGGTTTAAAGAATTTTAAACAATAAAAAGCATTCTAGCCAATGACTTTTTCAAATATCAACAAAAGACTTGGCTGCAAATTATTGTGTAATACCATTATTATAATTAAATAACTATTTAATTATTAATTCATGATTATCATCTAAATTCTAAACCATAATCTATTTTAACTCCATTATTGATGTCTGATCCAATGGCAAAATTTATTGACAGAACTATACCTACAAATGATAAATTTAACTTTAGTTGACTAGAGCTTTCTAAACTATAACTAGTTGTTTACATGCATTAATGTTTCCAGCCTATGACCTGGGTCATTTTTTTAATTCAAGTCATATATTTTCCACTACCGGCTGACTAGGCCTGTCGTAGCTTCATATGCCTTATAATCTAACTTGAGACTAGGATAGGCACAACATCCAGTGCTCTGCCGCCAATGGATCAATGTGAAAGGGTAAACACATATTTTTATCAATTATAAATTTTTGGCCATGCCGGGAATTGAGCCCGGGACCCTTAGCTCAATTTGAAGAATGCTACCAACTGAGCTAAGATGTCGGACTATTATTATAACTACTGATTTTGTTAAAATTAAAAATATTAAAAATACTGAAATTGTTATGTTCACAAAAAACACACTATTTAAAACATTTTAAAATCAGTTTGATAAGAAGTGTTATAGTATTTTTTAAAAAAGGTATGCTTAGACATTTGTTATTTAATTTCATTATAAAGTTGACTTTATTTGAAATAGTTATAAAAATTAATAAAATTCAAATATCCATACTAATAGTATTTTTTATAAAAACTTAATACAGTGTTTTATAATGCAAAAATCTAGAAATTTAACCATGAAAACACATTTTTTTGACTCAAAACTTTAGAAAATATATTATTTCCACCCATAGTAAAAACTCCATGGTGTGAGTCCACAAGCGAGCTAACCGACCAAGCGGCTGCCATCTTTAGTGATGATAGTGCCCATATTTTCGGATAGAGGGTGTCATGTGGTCGATACAAGCCCTCATGTAGTTATTTCAGTTTTCCAAACCGTAGCTGCTATGTCTTTATTCAAGTAGCTACTCATTTGTCATCAAGAGGCCGAGTTTGACCACATTCATGACCCGTTTACTTTACAAATAAATTTTGGAAGCGCCGGGGATCGAACCCATAACCTTTGGATCTGTAGCCAGGAGCTATGACCACTAGACCCCAGATGATATATTTTTTTAAATGCCAAATATATTTGGCCATCTTTTTATTATGAATGTTCTTTTTTTTGGGGGGGGGAGGGGGGGTTAAAATACTTCATTTATTGGCTTCTTTGATTTCAGGTATATTTAAATTTTAAAAATATAATTAGAGTTGATTTTGAAATATTATTTAAGCACAAATGTTACTATATTTTGGTAAGTTTAAATAAAGCAATGACAAATACATGAAATCATCTGAGGTGGTGGTCTCAATCAGCCGTCATACTTTTCTGAATAATGTGTCAATTATTTTGTTTGTGAATACTTCTTATTAAATAAAAAGGCATCAAAAAATAAAATATTTACTCCAATCTCCATAGATCAATAATCTCTATAATGTTGCTATTTAGGTTCATTTGCTAAGGATAGTAACTGTTACTTTGGTAGAAGAAATAGCTGCAATGAAATATATAATCTATCAATATAAAACAAATTTAAATCATTTATAAACAATTTTTCCAACAGATTTATACTTTTCTCCTTCATATTCAAATTTTCCGTTTACCTTATGCCTATTATATATTCAATCAAGTGAAAAATAATATCATGGACATTAACTGCCCAATGTAGAGGTTGTGTTTATTAACTAATTGAATCTGACTGGTCTGAGGACTGACACTGGTGCACAGACAAGGTATACACCAAACACACAGCCTTACAAGTTGCAATGTTTGAACCAGGTTGAGTCCTTGGCCACTGGGGAGTGCTATTTGCATTTTTCAGTGATAGCAGCCTTTTCAAGTGAAACAACTCACTTTCAAATTGTTCATTGTAAAGGGGTGGCAGTCCAAACACAGTAGTTCAAGTACTGGCAATCCCGTCTCCCCCTTACAGCCTTTCAATGAATAAACCTTTTCAGACAAGTAACTAGTCAACTGTATTTGAAGATGGTTTTAAACCATACAATTTGCAAATATTCGCTTTAACAAAAAAAAGGACCATTGTATTCTATATTTTATTTGTAATTTCCATCGAGTAGGATCATTTGGGGTTTGTTTATGGGAAGGGAGTGGGGTTGCTACCTGAATCTAGCTTTGTGAAGGCCAGTTTATTAAAACTTGAAGACAATTTGATCTATAAAACCATCTTTAAAGTGAACCGTTTTTAAAAATGCCTGCTTGATAGTGATATCAATAGGGAATGGACATACGATCCCTGTGTAAGGACTCAAATTCTCCCAATGAGCGCAGCCATTTTAACCTGGAGGCTGTGGTTCTGGTGTATGTTTGTCTGGGCCCTGGTGATAATATCCATACATCAGTTAATTACGTGTATAGTGGAATCAATATTTATGTTATTTTATTCATACTGGCTGTTATTACTAATTCTGAAAATTGAAAAATGACACCTGGACACAGGAATCGAACCCAGGACCTCTGGCTTAGTACGCCAATGCTCTAACCACTGAGCTATCCAGGATTCGTCTCGTGCCCTGGGTCATTCTTCACTCATATTTTAAGGCAGAGTCTATGATGGACTTAGCGGAAATCGTCGGCTACAAATATGTGATTATATTAATATCACGAGCCATCGGATAACGCAGCCATCTGCGACTCGGTAGTTGGCATTATGCTGCCATTTGCACAATTATTAAATTGTACGGGATCGCATATATTAAGAATTAATAGGTCCCGGGTTCGATTCCCGTGTCCAGGTGTCATTTTTCAATTTTCAGAATATGATATCTAGGTGGAGTAATCCCCACTAATAAGCATAAATAATAGCTTTGGCTATTAATTCATAATATACGCGATCCCGTACAATTTAATAATTGAGCAAATGGCAGCATAATGCCAACTACCGAGTCGCAGATGGCTGCGTTATCCGATGGCTCGTGATATTAATATAATCACATATTTGTAGCCGACGATTTCCGCTAAGTCCATCATAGACTCTGCCTTAAAATATGAGTGAAGAATGACCCAGGGCACGAGACGAATCCTGGATAGCTCAGTGGTTAGAGCATTGGCGTACTAAGCCAGAGGTCCCGGGTTCGATTCCCGTGTCCAGGTGTCATTTTTCAATTTTCAGAATATGATATCTAGGTGGAGTAATCCCCACTAATAAGCATAAATCATAGCTTTGGCTATTCTTGTTATTACTAAGTTGTCTCCAGATGTGATATGGCATCCTCTTAATTTTTACTATAATGTTTGCTATAAAAGAATACTTTGGAAAAGAGTTTTAAGTCAAATTTTTTTTTTAAAAGTACATACTAAAATGTGTTCAAAAAGATTCTCAGTTTGAAAGAAAAAGCTCTAATTATTTATACAATAAATATAAAATAATATAATAATAAATAAAATATAAGTGTTGACCCATTTGACAGAATATTTATGATTTCAAAAAGGCTTGAAAATTTATTTATCAGATTAAGATGAAAATAGTTATAAGGAAAAGTAATTGTAACTTACATGAGCTTTATTGGTGTCTATGGTCTCAGTCTTGAGTAAATAGAAATATTCCGGCATGAATAATATTAGTAGTTAAAAAAAATAGTGCACGCCATTTATTACTTTTTATTATTCTTAAAAAAAGGCTGACTTCACCAGAGAAGTTAATAAGAATTAAAAAAAAATCATCTGTGGGGAGATAAAAAATCCTTAGTTATTTGTTCAATCTTAATATTTGCATTACGCACTTCGGTGGCCGCATGAGCTAATACGCTACTCTTGCAGTAGACTAGACTGATGAAGAGGAGAGATCGGGGTTCGAATCTCGGTTGGGTGTACTGAGATTGGTTTTCCCTAAATGGTTTTACATGCTTTCTCCACGCAAATTTGGGTACACTTCCTTTAAATATAACCTTTTTAATCCCTAAAACCATTATATTAATTAGTACATAGACATATGTAGACTGAATAGGCGGTAAGATGCAGTGCTAAAAAAAATTCATGTCAGCATTAATGTTTAGGCAAGTATTTTTGGTTAGAAATGTATAGGTCATCACAATTTGAAGGCTAAACTCAATGATTAATATTATCAACACTTTTTGGAAAATGATTTAATTAGTTTTTAACGTGTGATTCACACGTTGTTGTTCCACCACCGTTCAGCCTCATCAAAAGAAAATTATTAAATAATACACCCTCTGCCCGATGGATTAGGGCAAATATGTGGTCCCCACAATCACATAACGTATCCAAATGATTCTGACAAAAGGGGCCACTTAAAACCGCTATTTTATTGACAAGTTCAAAATGTTGAAAATATTTGTCAGGGGTATTATGAATGGCTATGAAAAAAATAATCAAATCCCAAAGATTTTATAACCCATTTAGCAGTCGATGATGAGACTTGCTCAGGCATTTGTTCATAATTTTAATATTTTATCCAATCAACAGCAAATATTTTTACCATGAACAATAAAGTAAATTAAATAACTTTTAAAAGTTATTCTGTAACCAATAATATATATATGAAACAATCTTCTCTGTAAGCTGAGCAATATATTTTACACGTATTTTGAATAACATCTAGTATGAATTCTTTTATAATTAAATTACCTCTAAATACATTGTATGTTTAAATTTCTTGAATACTTTAATCAACCAATTGAGAAGCATTTCCTGCATGTACAAACTAAGCATTTTAGGGATGAGAGTTATGTTCAGTATTATTTGAAAATATTTTGGGAGTTTAGTTTCAGGTTTAAATTTACATGTTAATTTTTTTTTTGTTAGTTTGAACTATGCTTCAATGAGATGATTTCCTTCTCTCTTACCCACTTGGTTTTTTAGTTAGTATGGTTAACAGAGGATGATTTACATATAACTTAAATAAAAGAGCAGGTTGATAAATTAGAAGACCAGGATTAATAAATGTGAATCACACCTTATGTACCAAGCCTTCATTATCACAATTGTTTACTAAAAGGTTTGTCGACTTTGGTGATCTTGGGGTAAAGTGCTCACCGCAGGACCCAATATTCGTGGATTCGAACCAAGCCAGGGGAGATGGATATTCCTTGAGGATAAAAATATGTAGCACAACTTCCTTCAGATTTTTCTTGAGCGATAAAAATCCATATCACAACTTCCTTTGGAGGGGAAGTAGAGCCATCAATCCCATGTTGATTGTGGCATGTAAATAACCCTGGAAGGTAAGTGAAAATACCTTTGCCGGCAAAGTTAGAACCTTTCGCACTAGCTCATAGAAATTCTTGTGTGCTGTTAGTGCCAGTCAGTTCAGAAAGTGCATGTTTAATACTTCAAAAAAAGGTTGCGATTTTAGCATGTCCAGTTTATTGATGTTTCTTAGCTAAACATTTCTCATAAGTTGTTAATAGTAAAAAATATAGAGCTGTACTTCATCTTGTGATTCAACAAATCGACAAAATTTAGCCGGAGGTAGCTTACTCAGATTTGTAGGTGGTATGGGCGTTTATTCATCAAAATCAAGTTCATAGACTTCAGCATAAGGTTATCTTTTTAGAGCATGTGGTTAATACTCTCTTTCTTATTTTCCCAGCTTACCAACTATGATAAATAAATTTTCTAATACCAAATTATAAGCAGTATTCTAAAGATAGCATGTGTAATAATTAAAGGACCAAGCTCTTCATAAGTAAAACAAAATAAGTTTTATCAATTTATGTGTATAACTAGCAAGTATACAATACCTGCAATGGTGCTTGCGTCTTCCCAACCAAAACTCTGTGTCACATCCCATACAGCGGTTGACTGCATGATCAGGCACCCAAAGTGTAGGACTTGCATCTGTCTCTTCTACAGTTTCCCAGGACACATCTGAGCGAACAGATTCACCTGATGGCTGCCCTCCACTGCACCCAGACTCAGGACGAGACTCCTAATATCACAAAATATGGACTGATTAGTGTATGTAATGTATAAGAGTAGTGGTGGACGAAACGGTTGCACTCCACAAGTTAACTTTTGCACATGCCTGAAGACACACAAATGTGCAGGTGCATTTGCACACTAACAGACATGCAAGCATTCACATGCAACATCATATGCATATGCACACACAAAAGTGAAGCCATATATGAAATAGTAAATAGCCTTAACATTATTCTTCAAATGAGTGGCTACAGCTAAGGGATATTTCCTACTTACCCCATCATCTGGTCTATCGGCATTAGCATGGCTACAATGGTGGCACACTTGATGAATAAGGGCTAGTCTAGTTGTGTACAGTTCTTGTTTTAAGGCATCTTCTTTAGCCTAAATAAAAAAGTACAATATTTTATTATGTACCAACATATAAATAATTCGTATCAACAAAGAGAAAGTAATTTTTCAATGCCTAAAATACCCATAAAATATAAATATATTTGCATTTATAGAAATATAAATGTTTTTGCACATAAAATAAAATATATGAATACAATGGACCATTACTAAGCAAGACAATTAACTTTTACAAATTGACCATATGGGTGCATATAATCGATGGTGATATGGGTAAATAAAAATAATTATCAACACAGATGTATGTATTAATGCATATAATTCAACTTTGTTTTTAGTAATACTTAATAATAATATTTAGCACCGCGTCTTACTACCCGTTCGGGTTATACGCTTAAGTACTAATTATACTAATGGGTTAGGTATTGAGAAGGTTGAATATAGAGGAAGTGAACCCAAATTTGTGTGGAAGGAGAGTGGAAAGCCATTTTATGAAAAACCAACCCCAGTTCACCCAAGCAAGATTCGAACCTCAATCTCCTTGGCCTCAGCACAAAACTAGCGCACTAGCTAACTAAGCCACCAAGGCTTTTTTTAGGTCCAAAATGTATTTATGTGCATGCACACATAGCACATTTCACACATGATAATGTTCTATTAAGACATTAGGATTAGTAAAAAATAACTTTCAATAACCTACATATTCTAGGAGAGTACACTACAATACCAAAAAATAAAATGTCCTTACCCTATGATCAGCTATAATTTGTTGCACTCGAACTTGCACATCATTTTGTAAAGGTGCCAAACCATCCACATCATCCAGTCTACTGCCAACATGTATTAACCTTGGTGCAAGAGTTCTTTCATCATTTGGGGTGGCTGGGTATCCAGAACTTGGTGTTTGAGAGTATAGGGGAGGTGTTGAGTAGCGAGATGTTTTGCCACTTGTGGAACTGCTGGTGCTTCCATCTTTATCAGCCAAACACCGACGACTGTTTGCACAAACTCTGCATATATCACTTGTTGAAAAATTACTAGGAATACTTGTTAAATTACTGTCCAAACAATCTAAAGTTTCTACCCCATTCCTAAACGCAGAGATTTCTCAAAAACACAAGTATTTCCTTTTTTATCAGCCTTTGAATCATTTATTTTGACACATTTTCCAAATCCATTCACTTCACCAGCAACTAATGTATCAGTAGAGCTATCCACAGAGATGGATGATGCTTCTGATGATAATGGATTTGAAGTAATAGTATTATCTTGAACTTCATTTGAGCACATGGTAGTTTCTGATCTTGAATCAGTAGTATCTTCATTTTCATCATCAGAATCATTAAGTAAATTGTTAATTAATCTTTCTCTTGGAAGCTCATTATTGCCAAGTACTGTTTCAAACATTTCTGGAGATATTACACCACTTTTCAAACAAATTGGATCAGTGAGCTCTGTGTGATGTTTCTCTAAGTTGTTTAAAGGAATACTTTCATCAGTGAGGCTTAGTGCATCTATTTTCCTGTAAAAAAGAGATTAAAATGTATTTACATTAATTATAAGAAATATATGAAAAAATATTTGTTTTAGTATAAATCATGAAGTGTTTTACTTTCGCTTTTTACCATTTTTCTACTAAAAATTTCCTTCCGTAAATTGTGCTCGAATTTTATGGGCAACCTAGTAATTTTTCACTTAAAAAAAGGCATATTCCTGAAGAAGTATATTTTAGAGTATGCTGAAACTATACCGGCCAGCTGGCTGGCGGAAATCATTACACCCTTCTAATAAAAAACTTAAGGTCAAAACCAGGGAGTAGTGAAAAGGATTTCCACCTTCCAGAGTCACTATAGTGATAATTCTGTGGGTCAGTGTTAGTTGGTGGCAGAATTTCTGCCGAGTTAATGATATTAAAAAAATCACTCATGACAGATCTGCAAATGAGTGATAGTCTTAAAAATGAACTGGGAGAAGGAAAAAAATGAGGATGAGGATTGGGAGTAATAAACAATAATTATAGTAATGTATCACTTAACTTTTACATTAAAACAAAACTCTTTCAAATTTGTTAGATTTTCACTTTTAGGTACATTCAAGAACTTTTATTTTTCATTTGTAGTAAAACACTTTCAAACAATTATGGTTGTCTTAAAGAAGAACAAAATATTACAAGGTAGGGCATTCAACTAACACGAAAAATACAGGCATGAATAGGGATATGCTGCTAGAAACAATAAGATCTCAATCTCAACTAAAGTAATATAGATGGACATATGCAACAAATGAACAAAATAAGTAAGGAACAATAGTACTATGAAATGAAAGTGGAAATAAATTAGTTGGCAGACTGAGGAAACATTGGATAGAGCAAGCAAAGAAAGATGTTGGGAGTTTTAGAACAGGACTGGAACACTAGCCATGAAGAGGAAATGTACAAAGACAGATCAAAATGAAGAATATTCATTAACCATACCAGGGAAATTATTATGATGATTATATTGCAGATGATTATTATGATGATTTAAACAAATAGTTACTAGTCTTCAATGAAATAATTACTTATACAGTTAACGTTCAGGTAATCAGTGCTAGCTTAGGAGAGAGAAAATGAAGTAAGAGAAAATAGCCCTTGATTTATTTGGAAGTAAAATGAAAATTCACCTTGATATGATGGGTGCATCTTTAGTATTACCAGGCAGAATTAAACCCTGGACTCTTTGTCAGTTAAAATAACAATGTTGCTAGCTCTCTTGGTATATTAGCAAATATATTTGCTTTATATAACCTAAAATTAACACTAAGTTATTCATTCTAACTTATATCCTATGGGTCAGAGTTTACCATTCCATTTAAAGATGCCAGAAAAGGGCTAACCTTGCAGATGTCAGTAAAATATTGATTATAGTATTAATTTTATATTCCATATATTCCACAAATGCATATTCAACGCAAAATAAAACTGAATCTTATATATTACTAACAATTCTCTAGTAACATTTGGATCACTAGACCGCCGCTGTTGTCCACTTGAATGCTCTGCTGCAGCCAAGAGATTATCACATGATCTAGTTTTACAAAGTGATGGTGCAAATGATGGCACACCAGGAACATCATCCACCTTTGGTGTTTCATTGGTTGTAAGTGAACTTGATATGACAGAGTTAACAGTACTTTCCACTGAACCCAGATAGACTTCACACCACAATACCAGATTTCTGACATTACAAGATGGCCATAAAACCTGAAAAACAAATGTGAAAATTAAACAAAACACATGTGTTGACAAGAAAAAACCTTTTCTTTTGCCTCACGTCTTACTACCTGACCAGGCTATTCACATATTTACAATATACCTGTCAATAAATTCAGGCAAATACAAGGTCATACAAATGGCCATGAAAGAACTCACCTTTAGAGTACTCGTGGGCCCCTTATAATCACTAATTCTGGTTTGTTAGTTGAATCAAGAAGAAATTAACAAATTTGCAAGGAGCTAGTGAAAACCATTTAGGAAAATACTCTCTCAGTAAATAAACCAGACCAGGATTCAAACATTAGCCTCATCATCAATGACATTATTATGATTTAGCACCGTGTTTTACTACCCGTTCGGGTTATACACTTAAGTCTCATCATCAATGACAATCTAGTTAATGAGAGAGTGTGACACCTCATAACACTGCATCAGTGAAATGGATTATTTTATAATTTTTTTATAATTATGTTGAACATAAGGGTTAGTAATGGCTTAATTAAAGAGGTAGGAGGAATAAGGAAGGTTGTATAGGGAAAATGCACCCATAATACTGTAAAGAGAGGATGTAGTAAACGATAACTAACCTGTTCACAACATCCTTCAAGAAAGTAATATTAATAAGAAATATACCAATTTTTGCCTGAAGGCAGTGAGAGAAATAATTTAGGAATAAATACCTTAGTACACCAAAGCAGGATTCAAATCTTGACCTCTCTAACACTGGCAAACTAAACTAGATAAGAATGTAGCTTTAGTTGTTGTTGTGGTGTAATTTGCACAGCTCTACCCTAATAGTGTAAATAAATATACTGGTGGTAAGAAAGAAAGATGAAAATTTCAAAACCTCCAGTACACACAGTTAAGATTTAAGACCCAATTTCCATGTCACTGGAAATCAATTAATACATGTAGTTGCAGTAGATTTACAACAATTCGAGCTCCACTTATCCGAGGCTGTGTGTTAACCGAGGCACTCATTCTGTCAAAGTTTCTAATTTTAGCACAATATTTATACCATAGTTAAATATTGCATACAATAGTTCTTTTCCCTTCAACTTATATGTAAATATACTGTATTAATATAACTAGTATAAGGTATTGTTTACAATACTTTTATACAATACTGTAGTTAAATGCATGAGAAGTGATGTGAGAACCAATTACGAACAACAGTCAAAACACTGCGCCTGGAGTTATGCTGCTCAAAGTGCAGATTAAACACAGGAACGCATGAAGGATGTTCGGCTAATGCTATGTACTACAGTACTCATCATTTGTTTCAAATATAGCACAGTAAAATATATGTTAAATTTTCATTTAAATTTAGCTCAATTCTATAATACAGTAAATGTAATGCTTTATTATAATGTAATGTATTTTAATAAATGAATAATTTGAAACTTATAAACAATATATACAAATGCAGTATATTCTATAAATCCTACACCCTCCGTATCAATTAGAGTTTTTTCAGTATTCGAGGCAGGCTTGGTCCCAATTGCCTCAGTTAATCGCGAGTCTACTCGAGTCTACTATTATTATTAGTACCGCGTCTTACTACCCGTTCGGGTTATACACTGGAGTCTACTAATGGGAATAATATTGTATTTTTAGAAGATAAAGAAAGTAATGAAGGTATTATATTTTCTACAACAATAAAAAATCTAGCTAAATATATCTTCCAATTCTCCAGATTGCTAAAGTTTCAGGACTTATGTAGTGTTATTTTTTCCCCCTCAAAAAATGTTTTATATGAAGTGGGAATTTGTAAATTTATTGAAAAAGGAAAAAAAAAAACTCTATCTATAAACATATATACAACTCAGATTTTTTATGAAAAAAGATTAGAGTAAAATGCTAAACAAAGCAAAAAAGTCATTATTTACCCGATTTTTGGAAAAATAAAGATGATTCCTAAAATTAGGAGCTCGTAGAAACTTCCAAACAGAAAAGGTTCTTTCATACACCTTCCAAATCATTCGGTCTTGCATTGAGTTACACAAAAATGTACCAAATAAGTTGGAGTAAGTGTGTTGTGCCAGCTTTACCTAAAATAAAAATAAAAGTGTTAACAAAATTGTAACATCCAAACCAATTTATGGATCTAAATATAATACGAATGCTGTGAGCTAGTGTATATTGTTTTAAATAATCACACATTTCAACATTTAACTTACTAGGTATGAATGAGAGAACTCAAAGGCGCAAGGAAACTGTAGAAGAAGCTGGTGGACACAGTCCAGCCACTGCAAAAAAACTGGACAGCGCTCATTTGGATCATCACACCCTATCATGTGACCACATCGATCAGCGAATTTGTGGCCAAAGTCTAGCCATTCATTTTCACACAAAATCCGAAAGCCCTGCCACAGGAAAAGTTAACCAAATATTAAACCTTGAAATTTTAACATTCATTAAAAACATCAAATTACATCAGACCTATTAAAATAAAAAATATCTATAATTGAAATAAATTAATACTGACTCAAGATTTTTTAATAACAATGTTGTTTACTATATTTCAATTTTGATTAAAAATTTTAATTAATCTAGATATATTTTAAATCACAAGCATGAATAAAATATGGAGTTTTATAAATAAACAGCACCCCTTTAAACTGTGGATTCAATTTTATGTTTAAATAATTAATTACAAAACAATTTCAGTTTAATGAATGAATTATTTATTACAATACAATTTCTTCTTATCTTATTAAGAACGTGTCATGACATGTACAATTAAGTTAACTAACTTCCCGTTTATTTATTTAAATCTAAATCACATGAGCACTTAATGTTACCTTGCCTGAGTAAAGATCAGATGAACATCCTTGCAAAGTGTGTAATGTTATTGTTTGAAGGGAGAGGGTGTTGGAACATTGTTTGTCTTTGCATGTTAATTTGTGTAACTTGCTTGTGTTAAGAAATAAAAGGAGAACCGAAATACCCAAAAACCTGCCTTCAATAGAAAGATAGCATAGAGTTAATGATAAGTCTGTGGTAGGATGAGGTGCCTTCACCAAGGCACAGAGAGAGGTTGGCAATCTAATGCAGGCAGAAAAATGCTCGCCCTGTAATCTTTATTGGACATGGAATTGAGGGGAAGGGGAAGGTGATGTAGTGGGACATCCTATGTCACAATGGGTAGTGATTCTCGATTTCAACTGAGTATCTTAAGGAAATATGGCTATATAAAAGTTGAAAATTTTATTATCAGCTATAAAAAAAACCTTTTAAAGTTCATCCAGAAGGTAATATTCAAGGTCAGTCAAAAATAAAAATATTACTTGAGCTGAAGTAAATTTGCTAAGGAATAAAATGCTGAAGCACAAAATGGGGCACATGGAAGACGTATACTTTTAGATTTAATGAAGTCAACACATATCTGCACAAACACAAGTCCGGAATTTATTACTGATGATCACCTATTGAAATCATTATTGATATATGATATAAGTAGTGGTTTGAGAGACAAAATTATGGAGTCAATATAGAAAAAAAGTTTTGATCAAATCATTATAAAATTTGGTCACCACTAAAGCCATAATTTTTTTTAAGGATATTTGGGATATATGACATTTTTTCAAAGTGTATTCTGGCTGTGTAGTACGTTTAAAATTTTCTAAAGTGACCTAGGAAATTGGAAATTCGCTCTTCCCCATAGGTGGGGTAGTGGTAAGATAAATGAATCCCTTACACTAGTTCATCATTAGGTCTAATTGAATTTAATAAGGCTTTGCCTTTCATAAAAAAAAAGCTTACTTCGATGGTCCGATAATATGGATCTAAAAGTAGTTTAGCCAGTGCCACAATCTGGGGTGTACGATCCCAACCATCTGAGCAGTGTACCAAGACTGGTCTTCCCTCCTGCTCAATTGCAGACACTACTGCAAGAGCAGCCCTGAGTAAGCCAGCCATGTGTTGAAGCCACCGAGTACCTTCCAGAAGACTAAACCAGCTAAAGACAAGAGAAACAATCAAGAAATTATTGCTGAAAAATGTGTTTTGAAACTAATCATTAGAAAAATAATTATTTCAAAGCTCATTTGTTAGATTAACATTATTTATGTTTCTTACTTAAGGTCAATAAAAAAAATTGCAGCTAATATAAATCCAAAATGATTAGAGAAATAATTGAAACAAACAGGTATTCCTTAATTTAGTATGTTTTCCTAGTAAGTGCCCTTTGAAAACATTTGAAGAAAAAAAGATATATCTTGTGCATTGTGTTTGTCTGGTGTAGGATTATACTTTCAGAAAGAATTAGAAATGGATATAATGGAATTAGTATCAGGTCACTCACTTCCCCTCATCTTGAGAGGAAACTTAATGCAAAGGGCCTAAACAATGACATAAACCAAGTAATGGTGTTTTTCAGATGCACAAATCAATTGTGTAACACAGCTGAATTGTAAGTTTTTTTCTCCTAACAAGTAGAACCATGTGGCTACTTATTTTTAAAAATAACCTTGTAATACATATTTTCAATGAGCTTCAGGTAGAACTTTTACCCTTATGGTGATATAAATGTATAAGGCAATGATCCCAAACCTGGGGGTCATGACGGATATCGTAAGTGATTGTGATGTATAGTCATAAAAGAAAATGTTTTATATGAATAATCATTTACCTAAAGTTAAATAAAAAGGAAAATTGATTTTATTTCTGTATTGAAATTTTATTTTAAAAAAGTAAGGAAAATGAATACAAAATTACCATTGAAGAAGTAAAAGTATTACTAAGCTGTAGGTAAATGATTTCAAAAAGAAATATTTTAACCTGTTTAGTAGTTACTTATACATTTTAAGAGGTTATATTGTGGGCCAACAGAGAAGTGAATTATTCTCCAAGGACATACATACTTGCTACTTGATTTTTACTGAAACCATACAAGTGAGCCTAGCTCACAAAGGCTAGACATTATAAAAGAGATTAGAACCTTTAAAATGGGGATGTAGGGTATGCGAGAAACGTTCAGTGTTTCTGCAGTTTTTGTAGCAAAAAGTTTTGGCCAAATTAAATAAAATATGACTTCAGTACAAACAGACTTCAGTACAAACAGACTTTAATTTTCTTCACATGATGTTATCAATATTGTGTAATAACTGTAGTGAGTATAGTGAATTAGATGACAAACTTTTTAAATGAAGAGATAAAGTTCCTTAAATCCCAGGACACCCTTGACAGATATTCAAGAAATATTGAGGTCACCATGTGATTCAAATTAAACTCTATGGTTATAATGAAGCAATATTTTTTGTTTAGAAAAAAAAAAGTTTTGCTATAATAACTGCAAACATAATGAACTTAACTCGCGTCCCCTTCATCCTCACCTTAAAACTTCACTAATCAATTCTGTGACCTCGTTGATTTATGCCAGCCAAAAATTAGTTCCATCTACAGAAGATAATGTAGTTGTACGATCAACCTGAGACTAGTTTAACTCAGGAAGTCAAACCGAAATACTTCGGTTCTGATTCCTGTTCCAATTCCCCCTAATTTTTTTAAAGGTTCCAGTTCTAGAAAAATAAAAGCTGCTGTTCTTTTCGGCTTAACTAGGTTCCAGTTCTGATTTCAGTTCTTAAAAAATGTATATTTACAAGTCTTAGTACCATTAAAATATGTAAATAGAATATAATTAACTAACAAATGTGAGTAATTTATATTTTAAAAAATACAAATGATTCAGGAAATAATAAGTGCACAATTTATTTGTAATTCGGGGTACCATTTGAACCGAAAATTGTTTTATTTTATTTTTAATTGCGAAAACTCTAAAATATAATAAAAAGACTGCCCATGGGATCTAGAGGTCAGAGGATCCGGGTTTGAACCCCGGCGCCTAAATATTATCTGTGAGGTCTGAAACGAGGTAAGCTTAGCCTTATGTGGACAATTAATGAGGAGCTACTTGAATGAAGAAGTAGCAGCTCCAGTCTAGAAAATTGAGATCAACTGCCAGAGAGTTTGTTGTGCTGACCCCATGACACCCTCTCTCTCTCCACATAAAATGGCACTATCTTTGCTTGGTCGGTATGTCTCAACTGTGGGCTGATGTCAGGGAGTTTTATTTTATAAATTTTGAAAATAATTACACTATATTTTCAAATTAATATATTTAAAAAAAATTATGGCTATTTTCAATTGAAATAAGGTAAATAAATTATCTAATTCTGGTTTGATGCAGCCAAACCAGATACTTAACATGTCATGAACAAAAGGAAATAGTGTAGGACTATATTATTTTAATTTATTTGTTTAAAAAAATTTATATGGCTATTTAAGGTATCTGTCAATTATTTTTGTGTGTAAAAATATTATTTTGGGCTTCATTAACAGGCTATTAAAATAATGTTTTGGCAATATTTATGATTTCAATTTGTACAATGTTAACTAAAAATGTTTTTTCTTTCATCAATTCCTTAATTTGTAGAGGCACCAAAATAATAAATGAGTTTGCTGGGTTTCAATATATAAACTTTATGTAATTTACTTTAAGAACAATCCTAATAATATCCTTTGGTGTCACTCAATCTCTATGTCATTTAAAGAAATTCCACAGCGAGTAATATTTATTTCATCCCTACTATCAAATAATACAAATAATCAATTATTAAAACTCTAAAAACCATTTTGAACTCCACACAATGAATACAAACTTTGGACTACTTATTACTTGATAAATGGAGGCAGAGTAAAAAGATTAACAATTTGCGAGCCCTCCACTCCCCTTTTCCCCAACCAAGCAAACTGGCCATCCAATAACAACTCAAATTGTTTAACTTTTAAGAATAACACTTTTAGATAAAATTATTCATATTTAGCTTATACTTCTTGTGTAACTGGGCCGGTTCTCATTTCTCGGTATTCCCTCTTCTTAGACAAGTTTGCTGTCACTTAAAAGTTAAATAAATCTTCCTACGCTCGTAGCCTAAAGAGTAAAATGAGAAAGTCCTACACATTTCTCTAGAATCTGAACTCATTTCTTACTGCTAAGTGATTATTGATACTTCTATAATTCCCTTGGAAAATAAAAATTCCTGAAAAAAGGGAAACTTGTTATTTTCAAAATATACTTAAGTTTCAGAAATCAGGGAGTAACATGCAATTATAAATTATCTTTTATTAAAAGTAATAGACTTTAAGAATCGATAATAACCAATATTAGCCTAAAAATTTATCAATAATCTGGTTCTGGTTCTTGTTTAAGTACTTTACTTTTTGGGTTCTTATTCCAGTTCCTTAAAACTTTCACTATTGGGCCATGATTATGTACTTACTTGCAGAAACTCGCCAATTTTAGAGATTTTAAGAAATTAATTTCTCCACAGCCCCACAATGAATTTTAAAAGTTCAATGGCCAGTTTGGAACTACTTTCTTCTTTATTCTAGATCATTAATCTAGTGTGATATCTTGTAAAGTGTTCTTATCAGAATTTTCAGTAAAAGTACTGTGTAAAAAAAATAATATAAATAATACACAATATACTCACACAATCAGCTGGTTATGTATATTTATGTGATAGGCATCGTCGTATACAATAAAATGTGTATATAGGCTCATAATGAATAGCTTCATAACGAATAATCCAAGTTCTAAGTGCTATCTGATATGTAAATATGTTTACTATAGAATTTTATTTTATTGATGATAGGCCTACCCGCGAGATATCACAATGTACCGTAATCTATGATTTTGAAAGTATAATAGTCTATATATAATGAATAATTCAAGTGTTTATAGTTCAAACACATATTATTCATAATTAAAGAATAATTTATGCCCTATAGTGTAAATAATATTTTCATGTCAATGTTTGTGAGATAGGCCTAATATAACATAGTGTTTATTCACTTTAGTAAACAGCATTGGATTCTATATTTTATCTCTAATGCCCCCAATTCTTCTATTTCACATTCAATGTCAGCTATATCATCAGCAAAATTTACTATTTCATTATCAAATTAACCTTTTTCCTCGCCATTGTTTACACAAGAAAGAGAAGTGCATACTAATTCTTTGCACTAACAATCACTGAACTTGGGCTACTTGGAGGGTGAAATGCATGGTTGTTCTAGCTATAAAAAAACTCCCCTCAGATGTGCAGTAAAATGTCACCTATGACCACAATTCATAACTAACAGTCCAAGGAATGCAAAGCACTAACCAAACACATAGAAAACACGGGATAAGATTGTATGCTGATTTAAATTCAAAATCCCATAGAAATGACAGGCTTGGCAAAATTCGTAAGAATGGCCGCCCGTAAATTTGACGATCATGGTGTTAAGAGTGTTAAAAAAATAACTTAATTTTAGTTATTGGTTCTGGTACCGGTTTGACTCTCTGGTTTAGTTAGTGATCATGCCCTTGTAATTTTAGCTTAAGATCTTTAAAACCAGTTTCAATTATCATATTATAAATCAATCTTTAAAAAAAATTAATATCCTAATAAGGAAAGTTGTAAAAAACACAATAACATCTAAAAAGAATTAAAAGCAAGTTAATTAATATAGTGTGAGAAGCTATCTTTAAATAATAGGTAGGGCATTGCTTCTTTTGCCTCATATGTGAGCTGACACTAGACTATGGGTGTGAAAATGTTATTCAAAATGAATTGTATTGTGTTTACTATCCAAGACTGTGGTATTCTCTACACATAATGCACTCATCTTGAATTTAAATTTTGACCTTTTATATTTATAGCGTAGTACTTCTAAGTGTTCTTAGAGAGCTTATTAGTGCAAAGAGGAGGCTTTTAGCAAAAAATTACAATCAATAATAATAGAATTTAAATACATACTTGAGAGCGATGTTGGAAAGGGATGTGGAAGGAAGTAAGAAGGTGATATATAGCCAGCTTAGAAACAGGTGGAGAGAGGAAAAGCTAGAATGATGTATGAAGAAGTGAAAATGATGAAGGCGGGAGAAGAAGAAAAGGAACTATGGCGGGGATATTTTGAAAAGATGTTCAACCCGGAAGAGGAGGGGGATGAGAGTGAAGCACAGGATCATGACGGATTAACAGAAGAGGAGGGAGTGGGCTCCTCATAGAAAGAGACGGAGGATTCATTAAAGAGGATGAAACAGAGAAAATCACCAGGTGTGGACTTTAACTGTGTAAATGATAATAGCTGCAAGAGAAGCGGGAATACAAGTGTTATACAGGGCACCGAGAGTGATATGGAAGGAGAACAAGGTACTGGAAGATGAAGTAGGAAATTCTGGTACCTATTTTAAATAAAAAAGACAGGAAGAGGTGTACGCATTATAGGAGAATCACGTTGTTGTGCCATCATACAAAAATATATGAGAACACACTGAAAGGGAAGATTAGAAAATGTAGAAAGTTGGAGAAATGAACAGCACAGATTTAAGGAACAGAGGTCTACAATAGAATTGATCTTTGCTATACAGCAGCTGATGGGAATACAGTGTGAATTTTGGAAGGACTTGATAATAATATTTATGGACTATAAGGGGGCATTTGAAGTATGGATATAAATAAACCTGAGAAACGATGGAGGTGGGCGGAGTGAAAAGAGGAGTTGTAATGAGAGTAAATGAGTTGTGTTAAGACAAAGGAGTGGACGGAATAGTTCCAAATAAAGAATGAAGTGGAACAGGGGAGTGCTCTCTAACCACTACTTTTTGTATAGGTAATGGAAATAGTCATGAATAAAGTGTCAAGGAGGAAAGAATGAAAGCCATGATGTTTGCTGGTGACTTTATTGTATGGAGGGAGAAGGAAGAAGAAGTACAGGAACAGCTACAGGAATGGAATGAGGAAGTGAAAGAATTTGGAATGAAACTTAGCATGGCAAAGTGTGATGTGATGGTAATTATAAGGAAGAGGATAATAATAATAATAATAATAATAATAATAATAATAATAATAATAATAATAATAATAATAATAATATTTAGCACCGCGTCTTAGTACCCGTTCGGGTTATACGCTTAAGTACTAATTAAACTAATGGATTAGGAATTGGGAGGGTTGAATTTAGAGGAAGTGAACCCGCATTTGCGTGGAGGGAGAGTGGAAAACCATTTAGGAAAAACCACCCCCAGTTCACCCGACCGAGATTCGAACCTCGATCTCCCCGTCCTCGGCGGTCGAGCTCAACACGACTAGCGCATTAGCCAACTACGCCACCGAGGTGGGTAAGAGAATAATGTATAGTAAAGTTAAGCTATACATTTGGATGGGGTAGAAATGAGAAAGGTAATTAGTGTAGAATAGCTTGGATGGTGATTGAGAAAAAAAGTGGGAGTAGAAGGGCTCTTATAAGAAGAGGGCATCAGAAGGAGTTATTCTATAGCTGTGTAAAATAACTGCCATGGAGAATAAAAGTGGCCTTGAAGTGTAAGCAAGTGCTGTATAGAAAATACATCATACATTGTAGCCATAGTTGCATATGCAGAAGAAACATTGGTATTGAATGTAAGGAAGACAAGAATAAAGGCCATAGGAATAAAGTTGTCCAGGCAAGTGTGGGGTAGTACATGAGATAGCAGAGGAGGCAGAGTTAAGATGGTATGGTATGTAATGAGGATGGAAAAGGAGAGAATCCCAAAGAGAATGATGAAGATGAAGTATATAGGAAAAAGACCGCAAGGGAGACCAAGAAAGTGATGTAGGGAACAGATCATAGAAAGTGTGGAAGTGAGAGGAGAAGAATGAAAGTGATTAAAGGAATAGTGGTGGAAGGAAAGAGGAAGATGTAGGCTTTTTACAGCCTAAAGCTGGACACAGTTGATGTTTATAATCTTTGTCTTTAATTATTATTTAATTTTGTGAATACTTGTATATTTATTATAAACTGTCCAATGTATATTATGTATTAGTTATTAGACATTCAGCATGCATGAATCTAAAGCCAACCTAACTTGGAACACATTTAGCCACTCCCCAGGAAACCTTAAATCTGGGTGTTTATTTTTCTTTTGGCACAATGCTTTAACACAAGGGGTCTTTAAAGACCAAAGAAATCAATGATTTAAGGGGTAATATGAAATTTTATTTTATTAATCTCTATAAATATTTATTTAAAAGTTTATTTAAATTAAAATCCAAATAAAGATTTGTTAATTATCATGCAGGGCTGTATACCAGAATCTCCAATGGATAAGACGCACCAAATTTGAGACATATCAAATCTACTATTTCACCCTAACTACATATTGTACTTTGTAAATAAAACCTTTGTTTGCCAGATTAAAAAACTTGGAAATACCTTCCAATGACAGCTTGAAGTATTTGATATGGTTGTTTAGTCTAATGCATTATTGCCTTAAGATATATACAAAAAGTTAAAAAAAAAATTCTAAGGAGTTGTTAAAATTAATTTCATAGCATATGGTGGGGTGTGAAACATTTAAGAATAAATAATTTTATCTTTCAATAATACTGATAATTAAGTTACATAGATAATTATACTACATATTTAAAGTTTATTATTTATTCATTTTAATATTTTCTGTCTTAAATAATTATAATTTTATAAATCACTAGTTACAAGATCTACTATAAAATTCAAACTTATTTTTAACCATCAGAAAATTTCAAACCAATTTAAAGAAATGTTACTTGCCATTAACATAAGACAAAGAAAAAATTAAGTATAAATAGTAAAGATCTGAGTACTTAAATGTGCTGGACAGATTTAGCTGCTTGGAAATTGTGAGATATTTGTAAAAAACAACATTTTTTTGCCTTTTACTATGATTCTGATTAGGACTGAATCATTGTTTACTTTTCTCTTTGCTTGTTAGTGAAATGTGCAGTTTGGGGAGATGGAGAAGCTGAGAGATGAGGAAGAGGATATTATATAAATGGTAATTGAAATGTCAAGGTCAGCAACTGAGGAAACTGGTTATTGAAGAGATGGGGTGGAAAACATGAATAGAGGCGGTAGAGAAAAACATCTATTTTTAGAGTTGTTAGAACACAAATAGCTTAGTGCAGGACAGTATCAATTACAACTTAGTTCAAAAGTGTACTATGTACATCCTGATTATTTTTTTAGCACCACATCTTAATACCCATTTAGGTTACACGCTTATGTACTAGTTACACTAATGGTTTTAGGGATTAGGGAGGTTGAATTTAGAGGAAGTGTACCTGCATTTTTGTGGAGAGAGAAACCTTTTAGAATAAAACACCCTCAGTACACCTGACCGAGAGAGAGCCGAGATCTCCCCATCATCGGCAGCCTAGTCTGTGAGAGTGACAGCTTAGACCATTTGGCCACCACCAGGTACCAAGAGTAGTAAAATCATTACCCTTCCCTAATATTGGTTCAAAGTTGTTCTTTGCATATAAATAAAACTACATATATGATTTTATTGTGAATCCCCTACCAAATTTGGCTGGGTAAGAACCACAAGGAATGAGAAATTTATTTGGTGAATGCATGTAAGTTTAAGTCATTTGTAACAGTAAATATAGCACAGAAAGCTTCCGCAGTAGAAATTTCAGTCCAAAAACACAATAAACAGGTGTAAAACATAGGCATATATTCGATTAATAGAATGCAGAGTGCTTAAAATAATGTGGTCTTCATGAACTGGCATTAAAAGGCCACAATGAAAATGAAGAACTGATTTTTTTTAATTCTAGTAATTTTTAAAAATTAAGAAAACTTAAATGAATTTCATTTAATTTGTTAACACGTGGTGATAAAAAATAATACTGGTAAGCTTTAACCTGGCTCCACCAATAATAAAGATCATGCTCCACAACTGATAATGAGTCATTTAAGTAGAAACATAAGTAATCACAAATTACTTAAGTTATAACAAAATTATATAATGTATTTTGTTAAAAAAATTATTATTTTAACAGGCTTCAATAAATTCAACAAAGAATCTGGTTTGGGTGAACCCATAGTGAAGATGTTTTAATCTAGTTACACACATAACAAGATCTTAAATTTGCTGTAAGGTAGAGACAGAGAGACAATGAGCATGGGAAGAACCTGCTGATGGACTTCCTTGATGTTGAAAAAGCCTATTACAGTATGTGCTGATACAGAGTATGGGAAGCACTAAAGAAGAAAGGAGTGAGGGATGATACAAGGAGAGTGAGGAATATGTACAAAGGGAGTGAGAGCTGTGTAAAAGTGGGAGGTATGAGGACAGAGTGGTTTGGGGTAAGAAATGGCCTAAAGCAAGTAAGTGCGCTCTCACCACTGCCGTTCATTGTAGTGATGGATGAAATCCAAAAAACGCAGTAGATGTGATTAGGGAGGGAAGTATGAAAGCAATGGTGTTTGTGGATGATGTGAGAGTATGGGCCAGTTAGAAGAAAGATGTTCAGGAGCAGTTGGATGTGTGGGATGAAGTGGTGGAGTGGTTTGGAATGAGGTTTGTATGGAGAAGTGAGATGTTGATTATGAAAAGGGAGAGAAAGAGGTGCACGACTGGTGTGACAGTAGGAAGAGACCAGTTTTTAAGATAGTGAAAAGCTTTAAATACTCAGAGTATGATTGAGGAGAGTGAAAGAAACAGAAGAGAACTCATTGAGAGGAAGGCAAGCAAAAGCTTTTTTAAGAAATGGAGCAGAGATGTGCCTAGGAAGTGTAAAGGAGTGATTTACAAGACATACTTTGCACCAATATTGGCATACGTAGTGGAAACATAGTTATTGAAAGAGCAGAATAGAAGCAGAATTCAAGCCTCTGAAATTAGATTTCTGGGTACTATAGGAGTGACAAGAAATGATAAGATGAGAAATGGGACAGTGAGAGGGATCGTTAAGAAGGAGCCAGTGTAAGACAGGTTAGAGAAGTAATGACAAAGATGGTAGAGCCATGTGATGAGAATGGAGGAGAGAATATTAAAATGGGAGGGGGGGCAGGAGGCCCAGAGGAAGACCAAGGGATCCGTGGTTGAAGGGAGTGCAGAGGAGTATGGAGGAAAGAGGAGTATGGAGGAGTATGGAGGAAAGAGGAGTATAGAGGAAAGGAGTAGGAGTAGGAGGATAAGAGGAGTATGGAGAGGAAAGGAGTAGAGAGGATGAGAAAGGAGTATGGAGGAAAGAGGAGTATGGAGGAAGAGGAGTATGGAGTATGGATGAGAGAAGAGTATGGATGAGAAAGGAGTATGGATGAGAGAAGAGTATGGATGAGAAAGGAGTATGGAGGAGAGAAAAGTATGGAGGGGAGAAAAGTATGGAGGGAGAAGAGTATGGAGGGGAGAAAAGTATGGAGGGGAGAAAAGTATGGAGGGGAGAAGAGTATGGAGGGGGAGGAGAGAGAGTATGGAGGAGAGAAGAGATGAAGATATGGAGGAGAGAAGAGTATGGAGGAGAGAAGAGTATGGAGGAGAGAAGAGTATGGAGGAGAGAAGAGTATGGAGGAGAGAAGAGTATGGAGGAGAGAAGAGTATGGAGGAGAGAGAGTATGGAGAGAGTATGAGAGAGATGAGTGGTGTGGAGAAAGGAGACGGAGTGATTTATGTTCCAAGCTGACATGGCCAGTGGCTGGTTACTGTTGATGATGATTATATTATTATTATTACAAACATCACCAAAAAAAAGCAGCTAGAGTTAACTTTTTAATCCAGATACAACCAAATAATAATAAAATATAAACTTAAATTTTCAAAAGTATAGATTTTGTTTAAGGGTTTATTTTCAATAGCCTACACAATACAAATATGAAAAGCTTTAGTTAGAAGCTAGAATCATCTGAAACAAAATAAAGTCATATGAAGTTAATGATGCACTATGAAACAAAAAGTGTTTGCCCCTCTATCATCAAACATTGTGGTAGACATCCCTTCAATTTAGCATCAACCTCCCACCATAAAAAGTAACATAACATTCTTCATACTGACTTCTGCTAAGATTGATAAAAAAAAAGTATGAGTGATTTTAGTCACTTTTTAATTAAAAAAAAGTGACTCGGTTAAGAAAGTTACTTTTAGTTGAAAAAGTGGCTTTCAGTGACTCAGTTAAGAAGGTTACCTTTAGTTAAAATGTGGCTTTTAGTGACTCAGTTAAGAAGGTTACCTTTAGTTAAAATGTGGCTTTTAGTGACTCAGTTAAGAAGGTTACCTCTAGTTAAAGAGTGGCATTTAGTGACTCAGTTAAGAAGGTTACTTTAGATAAAAAGTAACTTGTTGCAACCCTGTGTTAAAGTTATATTTGTAAATTAAAAACTATAATTTACGATAGTTTTGTTTTTTATTTAAAAACCCGTTATTTTATATTTTAAAACAAATGTTTTCATTTTTAATATACTTAAGATGTTGTCATTTTCAAACATTAAAAAAATTAATAATTTTTTATTTACATATTTAAATTTTAAAAGTATAAGTTTATTTGGCTCATGCTTGGCTTGACTCAAAAAACGTCATCGTTCGTCATCATTATCATTATCATTATCATCATTATTATTATTATTATTATTATATTAGCACTGCGTCTTACTACCCATTTGGGTTATACACACTCGACTCAAACAAACTTGTGTTCACATACACCTAATATATATAATTAAAATCAATCTATTTATTTTTAAAAAACTAAATGGAAACGTGAATAGATTTGGAAAAATATTTAGAGCAGTTAACTAAAATTGTAAAAAGAGCTTACTTTGGTTGATCAGCAGCTGAAGAACAGAGTTGACGTACAGCTTGGAAACTTTTGCGTATTGAGTGAATATTTGCAAGATTCATAAACTGAATCTCACAGCCTGGGTAATACTCTGGACATTCACAACCCCCCCCTCTGGCTCTGTTTGCCACTGCAGTTGTGTATGAGCGTGCGTCCATAATCAGAACTTTCTGTAATTAAATATTCAACATATCTGGTTAGTACAACTAACTAATGCATGTATACATATATATGTGTATGTATGTTTTTTAACTTACAGCCCATTTTAGAATTTACCCAGTTCATGAATTGAGCAAATGTATGCCCATTACGTGAAGTGGCCTCTCCTCTTGAACATTTTATGAACTGGACGAAAAATAGTCTAGACCTAGGAAGCTTAAATGTTGTAGTCAGGTAGCCTCTAACCAAAAAAAGGTACAGAAATACTTGGTTATCGAAAATCCCATGTGGGTCCCCAAACAACACAAAGTAAAAAAAAAATCATGGATCAGAAGACCTAAAAAACAATATTTCAGACAGGCCTCAAAACCATCTAACCCTTTATCGATTTTGTAACTATATATTATATATATATATACACACACACACACACACACAAACACAATTTCCTGATGTGTGTGTATTTCCACACCCTCAAGAAGTTCCTATATGACCTAGAATGCTGAAACACTTGCACATATATAGTATAGACCACAGGACAGAACCAAACAGAGCCGGGTTTTCAATTTTATTATTTTATTTAATAATAAAATAAATATACCTTTTGTTTTAAAAAGCTCAACCTTCCATGGGTATATCAATTTAAGATTATATTTTATAAGGTTGGTTAATATTATAAACACCCTGTCAAATTAAGGCCTAAAAACTAGTAACTAAATAAAAAATTATTGTATAGAGATGAATTTAAACACAAGTAAAAGTAACTGTCAGGGCTTGGCTTTTATTATATCGTATTTTGATAGCGTTATCAAGAAAAAGAGTGTTATGTCCAGACTGATTTTTTTTTTCCTTCCATCCCACCTCACATTTTTCACCTATTCCATTGTATAAGGATTGAGCAAATGTGCGAAAGAAATGGGAGGGGAATGAAAGAGAGAATTTAGGTCTTATTTCATGGCTCAACACACTGTCTTCCTCCCTTAATAAGAATTGTAAAAAGAATTAAATAAGGCATGGCTTTCCAATATTTACACCTAATACCAGGGCTTATTTAGGGTATGCAACGCCCCTGTGCAGTCATTTATTTTATGCCCCCCCCCCCCTTTTATCCCTCAAACATCAACATCACTGCTTACCTAATACAGGATTTCATATTCTGAAAATTGAAAAATGACACCTGGACACGGGAATCGAACCCGGGACCTCTGGCTTAGTACGCCAATGCTCTAACCACTGAGCTATCCAGGATTCGTCCCGTGCCCAGGTCATTCTTCACTCATATTTTAAGGCAGAGTCTATGATGGACTTAGCGGAAATCGTCGGCTACAAATATGTGATTATATTAATATCACGAGCCATCGGATAACGCAGCCATCTGCGACTCGGTAGTTGGCTTTTTGCTGCCATTTGCACAATTATTAAATTGTACGAGATCGCACATATTAAGAATTAATAGCCAGAGCTATTATTTATGCTTATTAGTGGGAATTACTCCGTCTAGATATCATATTCTGAAAATTGAAAAATGACACCTGGACACGGAATCGAACCCGGACCTCTGGCTTAGTACGCCAATGCTCTAACCACTGAGCTATTCAGGATATTAATATAATCACATATTTGTAGCCGACGATTTCCGCTAAGTCCATCATAGACTCTGCCTTAAAATATGAGTGAAGAATGACCCTGGGCACGGGACGAATCCTGGATAGCAAGACTTTGACAAGAAGTATTATACAGTGAAATCTTAGAAGGGGAGGGAGGAACGACCTTGAAGTACAGTAGTCATTATTACTTAAGCTAATTTAAAAATTTTCCCTAGAGGGGAAGGCGGTACTGCTAACAATTCGCAAAAGACAAAAGCATTACTGACATTCCTACAGTAAAATACTGTATATGGAATGGTGTTTACAATTTTTGTCTGTTGTTTAAAGATCTTTATGCATCAAATATACGTCACTAGCAGTGTGTATATATATATATAAAATCTCCCTTGTCCCACATTGTGAATTTATATATATATATATAATTTATATATATATATATAATATCACGAATTTATATATATTATATAATTCACAATGTTAAGACTTTTGAAGTTAATGAATTATTAAAAAAGGTAAAAAAATAATTAAAGTGTGAAAGTTGACATATTCAGTGAGTGAAATGTGTTGGGTAATCAGCTTGGTTTGATTAATTTGTTTAACATTAAATTAGGATCAACTTTTTTTCTCTTTAGCAGAACAAATACTTGCTTGGTCCTTATCTTAAGTAGAATTAATTAAATAGAAAAATGTTATTTCTGTTTTCTCACCTTACGATCTAAATCAACAAATATATCTTCTTTTGCCAAAATGCTGTTAGTTAAGTCGAGTATAGACTCTCCATTCTCAGATTGTAAATGACCTTGGTCAAAGGCACAAGCATCTGCAATGGCTTTCAAAAGGTCTTCATCTTCAGAGGATCTCCAGCCCAGCCAGCCCACTTCAGGTTGGCTGCATCGGGCTATCACAGCACCATTACCGGTATGCCTATGGCCCAAACATGTCAAACAACTTTAAAGTAAAACAACTGGTATTTAAAATACATTCTGTAATGCTGGTATTGACTTTAGGTAATAGTTAATTATCAATGCGCTTGAGATGAATGAGCTTGGCTTAGTTAGATTGTTAGACTAATAGGTTTTTTTATAATAAATGGTAAATATGCAATTAATGTTGAGATAACCAATAGAGTTAAAAGTTCTAAACAAACATTTTCATGGCATTTTTTTAGTCTTTAGTTTAACTTTCATAAGTATTTGACAAGGATATATTGCAGGATTTAAACCATTTTTTGTTTGTATTCCCTGAAAATTCCAAATTCTTGAGTCAAAAATTTTGGTTTTCTAGTCAATAATTAATAAGGCTATTTAACTCCTGTCTTTCTTTCATTAGAAAAATAACAAGTACAAGCAATAAATTTATTTTACAAGATTTGCACAATACCTTAAGATCATAATATTATTTTATCAGATTACTTTTTGTTGCATCTCCAAGTAGTTCCAAATGGTAATTAATTTCAGAACAAGTAAGTGTGTGTATGTGGGTGTCATTTTAATCATAAGCAGAGTGTGGTTTTGAGACATAATTATGAGAATTGACGAAGTTTATATAAAAAAATTATCTATAAATAATTTAGGGAACATTTTGGGTCTTATTAATCAGGCTAAGGAAATAAAACCTAACCCATCTAAAACCCTGAATTTATACTACAAGTAGCAATTATACAATACTTTACTCCCTGTATGTTTCCAATTTTTCTAGTTTCCCAACTGAGATATAAGGCCTGAATATTCATAAATTTGAGCAAGTGCCCATCTTTAGGATTTAATAAAATAAGAGGCGAAGGGTTCTAAGTCTTGAGATTTCACAGACTATGACTTTTGGTGAAAATTTGAAGATTTAGATCCATCCCTCTCATAAGTTTATGAAGGCTTAAAAACTATTTTTAAACAAAGTCAATAAGGAATTTCAGGTTAACTTTAAGCCACTCAGGCTGAAGTTGGTCAGAACATGTTATTGCATGAAATGTTGTCCCATCTAAGTGCAGTAAATTTATTATTATTATTATTACTATTTAGCCCCGCGTCTTACTACCCGTTGGGATTATACGCTTAAGTACTAATTACACTAATGGATTAGGAATTGGGAAGGTTGAATTGAGAGGAAGTGAACCCATTTGCGTGGAGGGAGAGTGGAAAACGATTTAGGGAAAACCACCCCCTGTTCACCCGACCGAGATTCGAACCTCGATCTCCCCGTCCTCGGTGGTCTGGCTTAACACGACTGGCGCGTTAGCCAACTACGCCACCAAGGTGGGTTGACACAGTAAAATAGTTCTTGTCCTAAGTCTCTAGCTCTTTTAGCTCCCAAGATATTTAGGTTTCTATGAACATCAAATTTAGCATCGGCTATATTGTAAAAATGGCCAAACTGAAAAACCAATTCAAAGAATTAAAAAAAAAAAGAAATTGTAATCATTGGAATAAGAATGAACCTTTATGCAAAATATATATAGTTAAAAATTCATATGCAATCACCTCTGTGTGATTTCATAAGGAATGACCCTGTGGTTATTTAAATTATTTAATATTATTGATCTTTATGTGAAGCAGGTACAATAAACTACTTTCAGGCAGAGATGGAGCATATCTATTTTCTGTACTTCACTTTGTTTTCTCAGAAAATATTAGGGAGTATATATAATTGAAAATAGCCTACACATTAACATTCTTAAACAAGACCTTATAATGTACACACAAAATTCTCCACAAAAATGGCAAACCTCAAAATGTTAGTATTGTGTCAAATATAGTGGTTAAAAACATAATAATGTTATATAATTTTGTTTTACAAACCGCCAAACAACTGCTGGTATTCTTCTTGCACTTCGAAATCTTGCAACACTTTCTAGAGTTTCATCTGTAATACATGCAGGAACTAATAATTGTTTAGGATATGAAGGACAAAGTTTATATTCAGAATTTGCACGAGATATACGCCAAGCTCCAAGTAGATCAAACTTCAGTCTTTCAACCTCATTCAAGCTTAATGAATTGTCTTTTCCCAAACGGTTGCACAATTCTTCCCCACCATCTTCAATAGACCAAACATAATATGAAAATGCAAACAATGATCAATATTTTTGGGTGGCGAAGTAGCCTTGTTTAGACGTCCAAGCCATTCCAAACAATATTCATTTGTGGAGAAAGAGCATCTATGACAAAAGAAAAATGTGTGTAAAAATTGCTTTACTCATATGGTATTCAAATCATTAATAATTTTAGAATGATAAAATAAATGTTAAAACTGAAACTAACATAGTAAGAAATGACAAAAATAAAAGACAGATTAAACTATGAATGTATCGAGACCAGAAAGTAAATAATTTCAAGTGTTTATGGTTTGGCAATTATGTTTTCAGTGACAGCTGAAGGTTATTGACTGCTATATATTTATATATAAGGAACAGATATAAATAAGAGACCAACCCAGCTACTTCACTGAATTTTTGGATATTTTTTAAGGTTTCAAGTTGTCGTTTGTTCCATGCTTTATTTATTAGTACAAAATGAAAGAACTTCTTAACATAAGAAAAAATATGGCTATCAACTTTCAAATAAAAATAGCTTGACTAAAATTACCGAAGAGATCGAGCATCCTTGCAAAAAATATGAAGAAAGAAGATGTCTTTCACTTCCAGAAGGTCGATTAATCCCAGAGGAATGTTATAGTATGTATCCTTCAGCTGGAGATAAAATCTGTAGTTGGAAAGGGCTATAACAACATCTACATCTCGTCCAAGGTATTCCACTGCTTCCCCACACACAGGTGTGAATGGTACAACTAGCTCACATTCATCACAAAGTAGTTCTCGTTTAGGATACAAATCAGACGCCTTTACATGGCACATGCTGTCCGTTTCAGTACCATCCATAGCCATCTGAAAAATATGTGAATTTTAATATAAACTATGTATCCTTCATTATTAATAATAGTAGGGAAAACATAGACATGAGGGGAATAGTATTTTCTCTAATGTGAAAATAATTGTTTAGAGTGTGACTCAATGTGTTTTGTTTATTACTAAACATAATCAAAGAAATATAGTCCATGAATTTCATTGCTTAAGCAAATTATTTATTATTATTACTATTTACTATTATTACTATTATTACTATTACTACTATTACTACTATTACTACTATTACTACTATTATTATTATTATTATTTTATTATTATTATTATTATTATTATTATTATTATTATTATTATTATTATATTATTACCGCGTCTTACTACCCGTTCGGGTTATATGCACTTACGCTAATGTGTAATGTTAGGGTGATTGCGAGATGAAATGAAGGACCTACAGTTTAACATGGGATCCGAACCACAGTAGAGGCTTGGCATTCCATACATTCACAAGTTGTAAATCTGTGCCGGGACCGAGGATTGAACCCTGGACCCCCAGCATAGAAGTCTGACACCTTACCCCTAGACCACCAGGCCACCGTTTTTATGCAAATTTGATATAGGTATTTCGGGTTTGGTGGTTCCAAAAGCAAGTGTTTGTGCCAGAGAGTGAAAGTCCGGGCCAAAGAGCGAATGAAAGATTGTGCCAGCTAGCAAGTGAGAAAGATCACACCATAGAATCAACAAGTGAGGGAGATATTGCGCCGGAGAACAAACTAGTGAGGAAAGAGATCACATCAGAGAATAAAAAATTAGAGTGATCAAGAGAGTGAGTATAACACAGAAAGTGTAAAAGAGCGAGCGAGACAATGCAATGAAAAGAGTATGTCAAATAAAAAGAGAAGGGTGTGAGAAGAGAGTGCCAAATAAGAAGAGAAGGGTGTGAGAAGAGAGTGCCAAATAAAAAGCGAAGGGCGTGAGAAGAGTGTGCCAAATAAAAAGAGAAGGGTGTGAAAGAGTGTTCCAAATAAAAAGAGAAGGGTGTGAAAAGAGTGTGCCAAATAAAAAGAGAAGGGTGTGAGAAGAGTGTGCCAAATAAAAAGAGAAGAGTGTGCCAAATAAAAAGAGAAGAGAGTGCAAAAAAAAGAGAAGAGAGCAAAAAAAAAGAGAAGAGAGCAAAAAAAAAAGAGAAGAGAGCAAAAAAAAAAGAGAAGAGAGCAAAAAAAAAAGAGAAGAGAGCAAAAAAAAAAGAGAAGAGAGCAAAAAAAAAAGAGAAGAGAGCAAAAAAAAAGTGAAGAGTGCAAAAAAAAAGTGAAGAGTGCAAAAAAAAAAGAGAAGAGTGCAAAATAAAAAGAAAAGAGGGTGTAAAATAAAAATAAAAAGAAAAGAGGGTGTAAAATAAAAAGAAAAAGAAAAGAGGGTGTCAAATAAAAATAAAAGAGGGTGTCAAATAAAAATAAAAAGAGAAGAGTGTGAGACAACAGTGTCATATAAAAAAAGAAGAGAGTGAGACAAAAGTGTCATATAAAAAAAGAAGAGAGTGAGACAAAAGTGTCATATAAAAAAAGAAGAGAGTGAGAAGAAAGTGTCATATAAAAATGAAGTGTGTGAGAAGAAAGTGTCATATAAAAAAAGAAGAGTATGAGAAGAAAGTGTCATATAAAAAAAGAAGAGTATGAGAAGAAAGTGTCAAATAAAAAGTGAGGTGTGTGTCAAATAAGAAGAGAGAGGCAAAGAGTGACCTCTGGCACAAAAAAGTTTTAATTTAGGTAGGGATATCTATTTACTTCATCTATCAAACTAGCTAACACAAGGTTGATGACAAAGTCATAGTGACCCAAAGTCTCAATTTGGGAGATTTAGTAGATTAATTGAGATAGTTTTTATATATGAAGTTTCCCCAATTATTATTGGAACAAGCTTTATAAGATCAACTACAAATTAAATAAGTGAGTAAATCCTTGAAGAGTGTAAAACAAATAAATGTAGGTATATGTTTATTAAAACAAAAATTAAAACATGCAAAGCTGAGCTAACAAAATATGTTCAATGAAAGGACTGCAGGCAGAAAGAGTCTGTGGAGAATGTGACCTATGTAGTATTTGAAACACATCAGTAAATAAACTTAGACTATGACTAGCTTTCGACATGTAAAAGTCAACCCCGGTGGTCGTGGGGGTAAGTACTTGCCTCAGGACTTTATGCTCATGGGATCAAACCCAACCAGAATATATGGTTTTCTACTAAGCAATAAAAATCTTTAGTACAACTTCCTTCAGAGGGGAAGTGAAGCCAATGGTCTCATGATGATTATGGTATTTAAAATAATCCTGGAAGGTATGTGAAAATACCTTTCCCGGAAAAATTGGTAAGCTCTTTCGCTCATAGAAATTCTCATGTGCTGATATATTAGTCGGTTCAGAGAGTGCACATTAAATAATTTAAATAACATGTGAAAACTAGATATAAATAAATGGTACGGAGCTCCGCAAGGACTTTCTCATTTTATTGTTTAAAAATGGATATTTTTACTCAAAACTTGTAATATAAATGAAACGAAATAATATACACCATCAAATCCAAACATAAATTGTGCTATATTTACGTAAGACATTTTACTCCCGGGTTTAAATATTATAATTTTATTTTTAAAGAATTAATGTCTTTATTTGGACCAATAAAAAGATCGATTTTGGGTCTACAAGGGTCAACACTTCATATTAAAATTTCGACTTCTGGATAAAATGTTCGACAATTTATTATGTATTGCACATCTTCAGGTAATTGCATTGTTATTAAATTCCTGATTTAAATATTTTGACCAATAAAAAAGGGAAATATTGACTATTGAGTCTAAAATGAGAGATAAATCATTGCTCTACAAACATTCCCCTTAAGAGGTTAAAGGAAAAGGAACAAACTTTTTGAGAGACTTACTTATATTTAATTACTCTATAGCATTAGAGAATTATTGCATTAAAACGTAAGTTGTATCTCTGTACAACTAAAGCTCACAAAATTGTATTAATATATTTGCCAATATCTCAGAAACTATTGGTTTTATAAAAATATAATTACAAATAGAAGTTTTTTATTTTTAATAGTGCTATGATTTTGCAATGATAAGTTATTTAGTATCTCAAATAGTTGCGGAGATATGGAAATTTCCACTTCTGTAAAGTACCCTAAAAGTCATTTTCATAGAAAAATAAAAATATCCATTTTTTTTATAATCTTAATCAACCCCTATAGACCAATTTTAATCAAAATCGTTATAGCCAATTTTGAGAAAAATGTTCTTTTCTCTTAATTTTAGGGTTAAACAGACATACGGCATCGCAATAACCACTTTTAAGGGTTTGAAGGGTAATGAAAAGTTGACACCAACAAATATCTCGATTTAGATTTTTTTGACAGTCGCAATATGGTACTTTACCTTAAATGTTCAAAAAGTTAAAAAATATATATATTTGTGTATAGCTTGAAAATTGTTGGTTTTATAAAAACATGTTTCAAATAAAAGATTTTTATTATAAATAGACCTACATATTTGCAATGAAAAGTAATTTAATAACTCAAATAGTTACAGAGATATGATCAAAAATGAGAATTTACACATCAGACTGGAACCCTTGAAGTCATTTTCACAAAAAATTGAGAATTATAGCCATTTTATTTTTAATATTGATGAATGTTTTGAAATGAGATTTAATCAAAATCATTAGAGCCGATTTTGATAAAATCAATTTTTTCTCTTTTTGCCCTTCAGTAAAATACCCTTAATTTTAGGTTTAGATATCCAACTCCAAAAACCCCTCGGGGCAGCCCTATGAAAACCCTTAATACCAAGTTTTAGTCAGATCGGTAAAATAGTTTAGGCTCTACTCCGATGTACAGATAAACAGACGGACAGATAGACAGCCGGGAATTAAAAAACCACTTTTTCGGATTCGGGGGTATAAACATCAAAATTCATCAACTTCTTGAGTTCAATTTTTTAGATGATCACAATACCTTAAGTTAAGTTAGTGTGTAGACAATTTAATTTTTATAAGTGTTTTGGTGGGAAAATAATCATCCTTAAATTCAAGTAAATTATGTTGGGACTAAAAGCAACAGTTTAATATTTAGACTAAATAGAAAATGAAACAAAAACTAAACTGAATACTGGGCTTAAGATGAAGAAAGTAAATTCCTGCAAATGTCAAATCAAACACTACAGGGTCAAAAACGCCTACAATTTTTAAAAAAAGGATTTTTTTTACTAAACACTGTTATAACTTAATTGATATTTTACACATAAAAACATCAGCCGTCAAAATACTAAGACTATTCAATTCATAATTTAGAAAATGTTTGTTCAAATCACTTATTTCACAGGAAAGGCCTATATCATTCCACCATTTTCTTGATAATTTCATGAACCATTTGAACCTTGAAGTAAGCATAAATTTCCATCCCCAAAAATGACCAGATATTTATTAAACACCGATTGTTAATCTTTTAGTGATGTTAAATTAATAAAACTCTCACACAGAGCTTTATCTAACCCTCATATGTAGGCTACCAAATTAGCTACAACACAAATATGCAAGAACTAGCCAAACTAAACATGGAGACTTGCATTATTACAACACAAGAAATAAGTACAACTTCTCTCTGACACCACACCAGATCAGTCTGATGAAAAAAATCCATCATAAAAGTAGCAGCCTATTTCTACATTCTCCCAGACTTCCTGTCTTAAGAGACTCCTAGAAAAAAACTTAAAGACAGCAATAATAGATTGGCTTCTGAACACCCGTTCTACATTGAGGGAGTTTCTGGAATGGAGGCATGGCGAGTGAAGACAAACCACAGTAACTAGAAGAAATCTATTTCGAACTTAACTAATCATTTACATGAACAGCGTAAATCTGTATATAATAATTTAGGTACCGGTATAAAACTTGTATCACATTTTATATCATGTAGTGCATATAACCCGAACGGGTAGTAAGACGTGATGATGATGATGATTATGATGATGATGATTAATAATAAAATAATAATGATGATGATGATGATGATGTCATGTATTATGTTGTAATGAAATGAAATAAAACTTATTACTATAAGTTTAAGAGCTATATAATGGCCAACTTAAAAAATAATCATATATAAAAACATATATTTTATTTAATCATAGTTTGCAAAACAAAAAAAAATCCTTTGTGGTTTATAATAAAAAACTAGCCCAGCCTAGAATAAATTATGATAAAATCTGGGATGGATTAATAAATTAAGTTTTTTCCACACAAAGTTGTTATGGATGAATATTTTGGCAAAAAGTTTTAACCAATATTTCATGAATGAATGTTTAGAAACATTTTAATTGTCTTAAAAAACAAGGCTTTAGTATGTTTTATTCACCCCAATTTAGGTCCTTTTTCATTGTGATGGTACAATTTGTAGATATTTGAAACACTTTATTATGCACACTATAGTATGTAGGAATGAATGACACTAAAATTAAGAATTTTTTTACACTAGCCTATTGTTAAATATTATATTTGATTAAACTCGAAAACACATTGCCCAAATCACTTTCAAAATGTAAATATTGACAATAACATGTAGCTTTTCTGTGATCCTGCGCAGTTTGCACTAATATAGATTTGACATAATTGTATAATGTGTTCCATCCCCGTTTAAGTTTTACATTGAATAGTTTATTTTATATAAAATTATAAATTTAATTTACTAACACATTAAAAGTTCGGTTAAGTGGTTGGGAAAATGTCATAATAATGAAAGAATACTTACAACTTAAATTAGTTGTGTTACTTCCCTGATGTCATCAATATTATGTTTGACTTTGTCTAGAATTTAGTCGGTATGGATAGTTGTGATCACCTACATTGAGTTAAATCACTTGAAGTTAAATTTACTAGGCCCCCTACAGTCTAAGTAAAGTTAATTGTGGTTGTTATAGATGGTTTTAACACCTTCATAAATACGGTAAAAATTCTGTTTTGGTTTTAGTGTAAAGTGTCCAAATATTTCTAGAATGACCGAAAGAATTTTTTCTTAATTAATTTAAAAGTTATTTTTTCTTCTTTTTTGGTTCAAATCGATTCAATGTATTTTAACTTACAAATTAATGTATGGCTTATATCAATATTTTGGATATTTTAGTAAAGAAATGGACAAGAATGGGACAAATAAAGTGTGCAATACCCGAAAACAATAATTATTTAACTGCTGTCAAAATATTTGATGGTTGATGTTTTTTGTATCCAATATAGGACTAATTAATAACACCGTTAGATAAGTTAATATTTATTTTGTAAAAATAGTTTCTCAAAAGAAATTGTAGACCTTATCTACCCTCCACAAAAGTCAAAACAAACACTACAGGGCTATCTGACAGTAAAAAAAAAAGGCATAGGTCCTGGTTAGAAATTTTTTAACAAACTACACCTTAGATTTTTTAAGATGGCCCTACCTAACTTATGTGGATGTGTGTATTTATGTAATATGTTAAATATATGTATAATAAATACGTAATTGAGGAAATAAGACTTCATTTTTTTTTAAATATGTAAACAGCATATTGTTAGAATTAACACTTGCCCAAAAAAGAGGTAAGCTCATATCAAAAAATCCACAAATTAAAGGGAATAACTGTGTTTTATTAATATAACTAAAATCCAATTCGAAATATTTTAAAGCAATTTTACACTCTACTTGAAAAACTACAGAAAAATATATTGATAAAATCATGGCAACCATATAAATAGCCAGTCTTTTTTCACTCTCATTTGAGATCAATTTCGATAAAAAAAATTGAGAATTACAATTTAAAATAGTGACATTTCAAATGTAATAAATATTATAAACGAACAACAACTATGATTATGGCTTGTAATTGAAAACATTAGCAATAACTGTGAAAGGCCTTGAATGCAAATGTCAAATTCGAACATTGCATCCATTCAAAAGTAGCCTAAGCCAACATCTTTATTTACCTTTAAATGGAGAGATTGTTGTCATGAAGAATCAAACATAACTACAAATTAACAAGTGATTAAATAATACATGATGTAATTAAACCCAAATTTTATATTTTACAGCTGACTTTGACATCAAATAATTTTAATGGTTTATCGCCATGACGTCAGCTGATTATATTTTCACAACGTCCAAGGAGCTTATAAAAATGGAGAAGAAGTTTCTAAACAATTTTGGAGTATAAAAGGGGAGAAGATTTTTGTGTATCGCCATGTTGTACTTGGAATAGTAACAGTATTTATAGTGTTTCTCTTATTTGTTTTATATTTGTTGGCGTTTAATGAAAATATCAGACTCAAACTGGACGCAACTAGACTTTATAAATTTATAGTAAGTCATAGCAAATTAATTATCAAGGTGTGTAGAAATCGCCTTTTAACCCATGAAGTGATATCACACTTGTGGTCATTTAGTCTAAATTCTTAAGTAATAAAATATTATTTATGTGGAATAGATGTTGATGATGTTTGAATCCCAACTTGCTAAAATAGACGTAGCTTCCAACGTGTGATTTATCTTTGACTTCACTATGGTTTGCCCATTTTGCAACTGCAGACACCCCTCATCTTAACTAGGTACTAGTCTATTCTCTATTTCATAAATTAAAACACTCTTTATTTTATTTACCTATATAATACCTGTGTTCTAATTTAGAAAACATTTTAAGTAAATTAGTAAAAAAAATATTTATATATATATATATATATATATTATATACACTCCGGGTAGCGAGGCGTCAGGGTAGCCAGGATATGCTCAGTTATCCCAAAAGGTTTTGAAAAAAGGAAACAGATATATAATTGAAATTGTAATGATCATTTTTAAAGCATAATGACATTTTCTCAAACGCGTGAAGCGAATGTGTCAGTATCCTTTTGACAAGATAATCTGATACGATACCTTTTCACCTAACGTACCCTGAGAATCAGGCTTGCGGAGAGTTATAGAGTGTGATGCACGTGCAATTGTTCATCACAGTAACCGAAGGCGACCAGTAAGCTGGCTATCAATGACTCGTGATTGTTACATTCTGAACATTCACAATGTTTTTAAAAAGATTTATCTAGGTGTAGATTAGTTTGGTTTTGTGATTGTGACTTGAATTTTATTATTTTATTGAGTTGTTTTAAATTTCGTATTATAGTATAATTATATACGCTGTGTTTTAGGATTTAGTGTTTGTACCTACCGCAGAAAAAATAGGATACACTGTGGACATCAACAATAACTTTCGATTCAGTTCACTTTTTATTAAATAATTTTCCTGAGGCTTTGTCTTTTGAACGAAAAGTGCATTTAAAAGGAAAAATATCAGGAACAAAATTAGATATTTCACAGAAGGTATAGAAAAAAGGAATTTATATCATATTAATACTATTATTTGTATTATGATAAGTAGTAGTAGTAGTAGTAGTAGTAGTAGTCTGCCAGTACTGTTTTATATAACTTCATAAAAATCTCAAATAAGATATCGTTAAGTGTGTCACTTTATGAGTATTCATGACTCAGCTTATCCAAAAATTATCATCACACTTCGTCACTGTATATTCAATTACACACTAATGGAGTAGGGATGTGGATGATAAATTTAGAGGAAATATTCTCTAGTTTTCGTGAAGGGAAAGTGGGAAAACATGTAGAAAAAACACCATCATACACAGGCCCAGACTCTGGCCTGTGCAATCGGTTTTATTATATCACAAACAAATTAACTTTCATAAAACAGTTTATTGGTTACAGACATAATCAGCAATTTCAAGACAAATCATTTACATAAAGTACAAGCTATGAATGAATTATACATGAAGGTTATGCATAAATCCATGTTAGAACAAACATTAAAAGTATCGTACACAGGGAGGCCAACTGATAAACAAAATCAACCTTCAGCTGAGTTAGGCGCTACTATACGCGTTTTGGTGGGTGGACAACTCTACCAGACCTTGTAACAATATTAGGCAGACTAGTTCCAAGAGGCATAGTATTCATTTCTGAATTAGGAGACTGATAAGTTGAGGCTATCATGTCCTCTGGCTTGTTAAATTAGGAGAGGATGGTGGTGTTACCTTTAATCCTTCAAGCTCACCCCTATCATCATCAAAGCGCCTCATCCTATCATGATCTTCACAGGAAATGTCATTACCAGAGTGCCTAGGCCTAATATGAAGGGAATTTCGTCTATAAAGTTTTCCTTTTATACACACCAGATATGATCCCTTTTTCAATATCTTAAACACACTACCCTCTTCCCAAAATCGCAGTTTGTGGTTCAAATAAAGACAAACTTCTCAGGGTTAAAAAGAATTGCTCACGTAATCGAGCAGTTTTGTCATAATGTAACGATTGCCCTACTTTCACATTCACTGTATCATCAATAATGATTTCCGGCTTCAAGCGGGAATCCTGTACAGGCAATCTAGAATTGAGGGTGCGATTTTGAAGAAGCTGAGCAGGTGAATATAGGAGCCCTGCCACTGGGCTATTTCTATAATCCAGAAGGAAAAGTGGAAAGTCTCCATGGTCATATTGCGCCTTTTTTTAAACATTAATTTAACAATTCCAACCGCTTTCTCAGCCAAACCATTGCTGCGGGGATAGTGAGGACTGGAGGTTACTAATTCAATATTCCATGATTGAGCAAATACTTTGAATGAGTCAAAAGGTTGGTTGTCAGGCATGAATTGTTTGGGACTCTCAAAACGAGCAGTTATTGTTTTGAGATTACTTATAGCAGTGGAAGAAAACTTACTCGGGACCTTCTCAACCTCGAAACCACCGCGAATGGTAGTCCACAATAACCAGATATCTATCACCATTATAATCCGCAAGATCAGCAGCAACTTTAACCAAGGGTAAAATCAGGGATGTCATGAGGTTGCAGCAGGTCCTTTATTTTAGAGCGCGTTGAAGTCGACTGAATGCTGGGCACGCAAGTATAATTTTTTTCAAATCAGAATTGATTCCTGGCCAATAGAAGCTGCGAGACGCTTGAGCCTTGACTTTCTAAAAATTAGGCGAGTTGCATGAAGGATCTCAAGGGTGAAGCGCCTCAGTTTAAATTGAACTAATAGAGGCTCACCATAGTAAATAAGCCCATTATGGACTGTGATGTATTTTCTGAGGGAAAAATAGTGATTCAGCTGTAAGCAATCTGATGACAATGACTTAGGCCAACCTTTAATGTATAATTTAAGACTTTGCTCAAAAGGGAATTCCACAACTGTATTTTCTTTGTACTTTGCAAGTAAAGATGGTTGAATCTCGGAGGTTGTCTCTATAACATGTACTATGCGTTCATACTTTCATCTACAGATAAAGGAATATTTTTACAATTTCAGGATAGCTAAATCCGCTATATGGATGTATTTGCCTGCTAAATCTTTGAGTGTCAATGAATAGAGCAATATTTTCAGCTTAAGGTGGTGGAGACGATTATTGGTAATTTTACCAATGGCTTTTACATTGATGGATGGATGATCTGTATGAACAGTTACAGCTTCGTGGCCATACACGAAGTTATGGAACCTTTAGAATGAAAATGAGACAGCAAGCAACTCTTTTTTCACCTGAGTATAATTTTGTTCAGTGGCGGCAAGCGATCTTAAAGCATATAAAATGGGCTTGCCATCTTGCATTAAAGTGGTACCAAGGGCATATTGACTACTGTCAGCATTTATGTTGATGGGTTTGGAGGGGTCAAAAGGAGTCAACAATGCATGTTGTGCCATAGACTTTTTCAAAAGCTCTAACTGCTTACTGTGGGAGGAATTCCAAGACCACTCGGAATCTTTTTTCAGAAGTTCGTGGAATGGGGTGCAAATATCTGACGGGTGGGGTACAAATGGTTTTAGGTACCTAACTGTTCCCAAAATATGCTGCAAATCCTTCCTTGAAGCAGGTACTTCTATGTCCTGAATAGCCTGAACCCTAGTATCATTAGGACACAATAATTCCAAACCTAAAAATTTAACTTTTTCCGGTTGAATACTATGTTGTTTTCATGAGCAGCATGAATAACCTGTTTAACTATTTTACATAACTCTTCCATTGTGTCTGCTACACATGAAACATCATCAAAATATGCACATACTCCCCCAATATTCCCGAAGTATTTATGAGTCATCATTTGGAAGTACTCAGGAAGCACACTTAGTCTAAATGGGGTGCGTAAAAACCAATAACATCCAAATGGGGTGCTGAATATACATAGAATAGCCGATTCTTTACTCAATTTAACTTGGTGAAACCCATCTTTTTATTCAAATACACAAAAATATTTGTATTGCCAATTTTGGACCTTATCTCCTCGAGAGTGGGAATCAACACATAATCTCGGACCAAATTTGCGTTAAGATCCTTAGGATCTACGCACAGCCTTATGTCCCCTGTTTTATGTTTCTCTACAATTACTAGATTGTTTACCCATTCACCAGCTTAACAACATTCAAAAATGCCACGTTGTTCAAAATCATCTATATGCACCTTAAGTTTATTAACATTTTTAGGGGAACTCTGCGGGTTGGGCTACTTTTAAGCATAGCACATTTTTTAAATTTTAAATCAAGAACCTCTGGAAAACATCCAAGGCCATTAAAAACAGCCTGGTTTGAATTCCAGAAGTTTTGAAAGTCAGGTTTACTTTGAGTATTGAGAACCCCAACAAAATTTTTTGTAATGAGATTGTTGATTCACACAAGATGAAAGGCTAAGTAAGGGTGCGGCTTTAACTGAATTGACAATAGTAAACACCAAGCTATGTGTTTTGTTTTCATAGACAACAGGAAGACAAATTTCACCAACAGGTGCAATCTCAAAACCCACAAAAGCTTCAATATGAGTTTTAGGAGCACTTAGCCTAGAACTATAATTGGGTCCAATGGACTGCAAAGACCTTAAAGGAAGGATGTTAACTTCTGCCCCTGTGTCTAGTTTGAAAAGTACAGGTTTGCAGTTAATTAGCAATGATATTCACTAATGACGATTGGTATTTATAGAATTTATAATTGAAAGAGAACCTATATCTGAATAACCTGAAACAGGGGGCAAAGAGTAACCATCAGTATCTTGAAATTGACAAAAATAATTACACCTACCAACATTTGAAGTCTGGTTAACAACATTATTATCAGCATTCATAGCTCCTAGTTCAAAAGCACTTCAACCATGTTACGTTCTTTTTATTCTTTCTTATAATCGGCTTATTGTCAGAGGATCTCCGCGAAGTCCCACTGAAGGGCGTCCCAGTTGATCGAAGCGTGCGGGGAACGTTTGAGGTCCTGAATAGGCGTTGTTGTGTGGGGTTGCACGTCCCGAGCGTACTCAGGCCTCGGACACTGGAAACTGATTAGAGGGGGAGGGAAGAGAGAGAGGTCATGGGAGGGAGCGGGTTTGGGGAGGTAGGGGTTGGTTGAGATTTGTTGGTCTTGTTCTTTCCGCCGGAAGTGCCACGGCGGGTGCGATTGGGCATCACGTTCGGAGAAGGGGAATAAGGGGAAGCAAGGGGGGTTGAGAAGGGTAGACATGAGGAGCTGCCGGAGCGCTAACTCGTGGGGTGGGGAGTGAGGAGCCGCCGGAGCGCTAACTCGTAGAGAGAGAGGAAGAAAGCAAAACAAAAAAAAGAGTAAGAGTTAAAATCCCGTTCACTGGGTTTCTTCTCTTTTAGTTAATTATTTTTTTCCTTACATCCTCTTACATGGTTGACGTGATGTTGAGAAATAAATCTTAGTGCTAAGCATTTACCTGGTTAATCATCTAATTCTTAAGTGTAACAATTTTGTGATCCTATTATATATATATTAATTGACAATAACAACTTATAAAAACTGAGGTATTATGTAGATTAAAGTCTCATATTTAGATATATTGTATTTAATGCACTTCCTTCTCTTACTTTGGCAAGGGCGCCATCTGTGCGAGATCGTTTCAACCTCTATCTCGAGAAGGGGGTCTCGGTGGCTCAGAGGGCTAGTTTTCAGAGACGGTCAACCGATTGTCTTGAATGTAACAACCACTATAGAAACTATTTGTGGCAACACAATTTCTGGCAAAATGGTTTATACCTCGGCATCGATTATATTGTTTATTAATAGCGGGACATGACCGGTTTGGATGTTCATAACAACATCGATAACACGCTTTTCTAACAAACTTTTAACTAAACTTGTTTCTTGACACACCAAGATTTTCTTTGGGGTCGGGACGTAACGGTTCAGTCTGCTGTAGGTTGATCCAACTTTTTGATTGTCATATTTACTGAAGGCGGCACTGATTCTGCACTTAGGAAAGTTGGGGGTGGTTGTTTTACTACTAACTTTAAATATATCACTCTCCATCTTCAATGGTTTTCAAGTTTTTCTCTACTAGCTCCACTGATTTGCAATATTCTACAACTTTGTGTAGGTAGTGTCCTCCCTAAGAAGGTGTTGTTTTATTGACTTTGAGTTCACGCCCAATATTATTTGCAGACGCAGCAACTGGTCACCAAATTCACAAGGCGTGGCAAGAGCTCTGAGTTCTGGGTAGAAGTTTTCAAACGGCTCGCTGAGACATTGTTTCCTGTTTAAAAAATTTTGAACACAAGAATGGTTTCATTCTTCTTCGGAATACAGTGAGATTAAAGAACAGACAATATACCATTCACTGTTTCTTCTTCAGGTTTGATGGTAGTTAAGGTTTTATAAAGTTTTACAGCATATAGTCCTAATAGGTTTTTTAGCTTGGCTATTTGCATGCCCGCAGATTTTGTTCCAGTTTCTGTTGCCTCAAAATATTCTAGGACTTCTTCCTGGAATTCATCGAAATTCTTCGCCAAGTCTCCGGCAAGATTAAGCGACTTTGGTTTATTAAACTCCATATTGATAACTGCTTCTTTACAGGACAAGATAGTCGTATCCACAAATTTTAATCACTGGTAATTCACTGCAGACACTATTGACAGCGCTATGTTTTATCATATCACATACAAATTAACTTTCATAAAACGATTTATTGGTTACAAATTTCAAGATTTCTTATTTACACAAAGTGCAAGCTATGAATGAATTATACATGAAGGTTATACATAAGTCCATGTTAGTACAAACACTAAAAGTATCGTACACAGTGAGGCCAACTGACCAACAAAATCAACCTTCAGCTGAGTTAGGCGCTATTATACAACTTAGCCTTGGAGGGGGCCCTGGCACCAAAAGTGCTTTTTTTTTTAAGTGTGACAACAATCTCAAATAAATTCTGCAATTAACTTGTTAACTTTAAAAAAATTAATCTAACGTATTTTATTATGTTTAAGTCTAATGTCAACAAAAAACAAATTGAGGCTCAAAGAAATACGGAGAAATTGGATAAGTAAAAAAACTTCTTCAAACAGTTCCTAAGTTGGACGCGTTCTTCGCCGCTACTAGTTCCAGACTCAGTATCAGTGCATCAGCTTCTGGAGATTTGAGCGACGACCATCAGCTGGCAAGCGTGACTGACTGTGACGAGCTGCCTTAAAATTCGAACGCCGAAGACCCTGCAGCAATCATTGTAGAAAATTCTGAAAACTATGAATTCCATGTGGATGCAGGTTTACCGATTACTTCTGTTAGTGACGATCCTGCAGAGTGACTACTAGGCGATACCATCCACGGATATCTCGTCCACCATGATGTGAAGCAAAATATGGATGCCGATTTATCTCAAAGTGCTAGTATATAGATACAAACAGGTATATATCCATCTCACACTTTAGCTGAACATTTTCTAATGGTGAAACACGACCTCGGCCTTGTCTAGGATATTTGAAAAGCTAGGGTACCGTGTTCTGAGCCCCTTGTAAGATTTCGGAGAATCAGGTCGCAAGCTAAATAAGAAGACAACGACTGGGAAAACTCAGGTCAAAGAATTGAGGAACATGAACATTCAGAAGGTCACAGGTCAGCATGTGTGACAATGTTGGTGAGCAAGAATACTGGTGGTAGAGTTATCAAGAGTCTTGCTCTTCAAACGGAAGAATAGATAAAATACTGGCAGGAGGTTCTGAAGCTCATTTTGGCTTTTTGTGAGTTCCCCGTCTGCGCAAGGATTGGCGTTTTGAGGTTCACAGGAGAGATTTGGATCAAGAAAGAATGGGAACTATAACAAACATGACCCTAGAACTTTAGGACAAATTCGATCAATTTTTGGACACGCACATAAAATACCTCGGAAACAACGGGGGCGGTACATTATCACATCTCTCATCTAGAATATGCGAAGAAATTATCAATATCATCTCAGAAAATGTAATAAGCACGATCGTGACTGACATAAAGCTTGCAAATTATCTCTCCATCCGTTTCGACTGAACTCAGGACATTTCTTACATGGATCAACTTTCATTCATTGTACGATATGTGTCCTGTAGAGAAATCTCCTGTCAAACTCTTTCTATAATTAATACCAAATTGTGGCCATAAAGCAGAAGACCACATAGTTCTCGAGACCTTGAAAATTACTACTGTGATATCGACAATAATCTATTGTCTATGACAACGCGAGCAACATGTCGGGTGTATATATACCATTCTTCAAACTAGTATAAAAGCAGTGAATCCTCCGGCAATTTTTGCTGCCGGTTCAGCTCCCACACTGAATCTTGTCGGGTCGTGTGTTGCTGAGTGCTGCGAGGCCGCGATATTTTTATTCGGTACTTTGCAGGAATTGTACCATTTTTTCTTGGCCTCGACAAGGAGATGGGAAGTTTTGGTATCGCAACTAAAGCCAATTTCAACAGTTGGGAAGAGCCTTTCTCAGACAAGATGGTATGCTCGATATGATGCCTGCCGAAGTCTCTGTTGCTCCTGGGCTGAGATCGTGGCAGTTATTCAGACTTCAGATTATCGCCAGTGACACAAATAAAAACCAGCTATTTTTCTCAGGCTTCAGGGCTCCTTAAATCACTCGACTCTCTAGAAACGTGCTTTCTGACCTTACTGTGGAAAGACATCCTATAAAGATTCAACAGCGTGAGCAAATCTCTGCAATCTGTGAACATCGATCTGGGTACGGTCGCTAAACTTTTTCTGTACTTGGTAGGATACCTATAAGAGATAAAGAACGTTGGCACCTTTGATCATTACGAGACAAAGGCTTTGAAAACATGCGGTGAAGATACTTTTGCATACGACACGAAGAGGAAATGTAAGTGAAAAGTTCGACGAAATAAATGGAAACGAGTTCGAACTCTCCGGCAGGAAAGTTCAGAGCTATCGTCTTCATTGCCATTATCGACAGGTTGATTGCAGAAATACAGAGACGTTGTTCTGCTTACGAGAAGTTAAGTAAAAGGTATTTCCTTTCTCACGAAGCTATATAAGCTGTAACCAGAAAATATCCGTGAACAAAATCGAAATCAGACTCGCTATAACCTAAGCTACAGTAATTTGAATAAGGATAGTTACTTGAGGCTTTGTGAACACTAGACAAACACTGTAAAATAATAATTCTTGTTTGTCCAAATAAATAAATAATTAATGTTTGATCAACATATTATTCATGCTTAAAAGCAGAAGTCCCAGAACAAGAAAAAATTTATTTATCCAATCGAATGCAATAGCTTAGTGAATATTTTTTTGTTTATGTATGACATAAATATCTTAGAAAAGTGAGTCTTACAAAATTACAGTGGTGGTTGGGGTGGTGGATGTGGTGAGGGGAGGCTGCGTGATGACGTCATCAATACGGCTGGCACGCTATTATGTAGTTACCACATTTAAATAAGCATAACTTCTCACCCTTTTATGATGCATATACTAATTTTTTATGAAATGTTTAAAATGTATTGACAAATACTTCGTGTGCCAATGTGAAACGTTTAACCATGATTTACTCAAAAACTACAGTACACTAGTTTTGAAAGAACACTCACTAACAATAGAGTTGCATTTTTAATGAGGATTAGGAGACTGTTTAATGAAATGGTGTTTACACAAATGCTTAGGTAATTTTGATTGATATCTCGTTATGAGTCCAATTTCTCAGGATTGGATGATTTTTACAGTTTACCAAATGATCATTCATTTCAGAAGTATCCAATCTAAATATATCTTGATATGATTCACAGATAGTTTTGCACATGATCAAATGTAATATTTACAGTTTGAACATGTTCAAATGATCTTTACCAAATTTAAAACAGGACGAGTATGATGCAATATTAACACCATCAAAAATTATTATGAATATATTTTTTTATATATTTTAAAATTCATCAGAAAAAATTTACAGTTTACAAAATAAAAACTATGTTCTGTGAGAGAGATTGACAAATAAATGTCATTGAATGTCCTCTTCACTTTTATTGAAACAGCTATCATCACTATCAAAATCACCTTTTTCGTCTTCGTTTTCATTGTTCTCTTTTGTTATAGTTTCAAGATTTTCTGCGGGTGTTGGACCTTCGTACCATTTTATGTGGTACCTTTCATTTTCTAAGTACCAGCCGTGTTCATTAGGATCAAGGCCGTTATCAGGTTTTATACAATCTGCTCGTTTCCACAGCCATGACACTGAATTACTTCTTTTAATATTTTGGACCCAAGCAGGCTTAGAAGGAGGCAGCATTGTTAGATCAAGCCCTTTAACTTAAGAGAACGCCTTGGACTGGATCTTAGGCGTGATTTTCTTCATAAATAGACTGTATCTTATTATACTCACAGAGGAGTATCTATAGATCATCTATGGTGGGATTGTAGGTTAGTGACAGCTAGAAGAAGGTTATGTATTGCAAACATTTGCCCAAAGTCACTTGTGTCAACCTTGTGCCGGGCTAAACTACTTTTAGCTCAACACAAGAACAACTCATAATTACGGCACGTGGCATATTTATTACTCTACGTCTGGATCTGTTATACAACCACAAACGAATACTCACCACGATCTACTCTCTGTTAAAGCAGTGCTGTGTTCGCGTGTCCCATTAAACAGGGCCGTGCCTACTTCGAACCAAGACCAGCTCACATCAAGAATCACGAAACTTACACTGAGGCCAGCCATCCCCATCAAATATCCGAGACCCGAAGCTGGGCTACGCATGCGCTTGATCAACCCCCACTTCATAGATTTGCCAGTCGTGGGAGGAAACATAACGTCACGTGTTCAACTCTCACCGAGCCAACATATCACTGGATGATTTTAAATACTTCTACCTTCCCCTCCAGTGGCTGCCATTTTCACTATTTATACATATTATGAAGAAAGAAGAGACGTTCGATCATTCTTCACTATTAATTTGTCATCAAGCAACGTCAGCCCAGCCAATCAGAGTATCTCTATCAACTTGCTAGAAGAAGCGCCCTAGACGTCTTAGCCATGTTGGATACCATAGGAATGGTGTCTCCAACTAGGACGAGGGACACTAAAATATTGTAATTCACACATTAATTTAGAATAATGTAGGAAAAGGCTACTTGTCTCAGCTGTATTTATTCTTATTGTTGAGAATAAAAGAGATTAGGTTTTTTATAATTAATTTTCGATATAATTCCTTCTAGGCCTTTTATTCTGAAAAGCATGATTACTGTTTAATTGTCGGCTACATGTGTATAGTTTTGGAAAATGGCATGAGCGCCATCCTTTGGTACAAGCTAACCAAATGGTTTGTTGCATGTAGGTTGGTTCATGAATTATTCCCAAGTGTTATATGGGCCAGATGTAGCCCATCATGAACAAATGTGCCAGATTATTAGGTACGTGGAAGTTTCAGAGGATGTTAGCTCTATTGAAGAAAGTTTCATTGATTTCATAAAAACTAATAAAACGACTGGAGATGGCTTAACTGAAGAGATTCTACAAAAAGTAGAAGCCGATGAACTTGATATTCATAATTGCCGAATACGATAATGGTTCAAATATGGCAGGGAAGTATTCAGGAGTTCAGGCCCGTACACAAACTAACAGCCATGCACGTTTTATACCATGTGCTGCTCATTCATTGAACTTGATTGGTGTTCATGCTGCTGGAGTGTCTCCAGAAATTATCACATTTTTTGGAACAGTACAATAACTGTACAAGTTATTTGCTTTCAGTGTCAAAAGGTGGGAAATATTATCCAACAAACTTTCTACCACTCTCAAGCGTCACTGTGATACAAGATGGGAATTCAAATATTCTGCTGTTCGTGCACTTTATTCACAGCCTGATAAAGTCGTCGAGACCTTAGAGGACATTTCTAACAACCCTCAATTCCATGACTGTTTATCAGTGGTTAAAAATCTTACTAAACAAATTAATTTTAAGTTTGTGTGTTACTCTGTTATGTGGGGCAAAATACTAAATCAGATTTCCTGCGTGAATGAACAGCTAGAGCACAAAGATATGACCGTGGACCGTGAAGTTAGTCACTTGACTGAATTGAAAGATGCTTTACAAGAGATCCGAGATACAAGGATTGATGTTATACTGGATGAAGCATCAAACATCTGTGCTGCAACATCTCTTGAAATTGACTGCTTCTTCGAGGAGAAAAGGGCAAAGAAGAGAGAAAAGTCTGACTTTGGAAGAAAGTGAGGACATTGTTTTGACAGGAAAACAAAGGTTCAGTATGGACTTTCATGTTATATTGGACAAAGTCTTAGAACAAATGGAATGGCGTTTTAAATGTTTTAGTGACGTGTTAGATGACTTTAAATTTTTTTTAACAGGCAAGTCTTTGCAATCTACGACTGTAGAAGATTTAAAAGATAGTGCAAAATGCTTAGCAAATAAATATGATAAGAATCTGGATGCTTCCGAAATAGAGGGGGAAATTATTATTATTATTATTATTAGCACCGCGTCTTACTACCCGTTCGGGTTATACGCACTTACGCTAATGTGCAATGGTAGGGTGATTGTGAGATGAAATGGAGGACCTACAGTTTAACGTGGAATCCGAACCACGGTGGAGGCCTGGCATTCCTCACATTCACAAGTTGTGATTAATACACATCCTGTCAGAGGTGAAGGAAGGGTTTGGCAATCAGATAAATCTGTGCCGGGACCAAGGATTGAACCCCGGACCCTCAGCACAGAAGTCTGACACCTTACCCCTAGACCACCAGGTCACCTAGAGGGGGAAATAGCTAGTGTTAAGTTTCAGGCCAGTTCTTTATTTGAAAAAAGTCAGGATTTTTCAAAAGCAACCTCTCTTGACCTATTAAATTTAATCCACAAAATGCCCATAGCCACATCTTATCCAAGCTTAGTAATTGCTTTCAGATTATTTTTAACATTGCCAGTTACTAATGCATCTGGTGAACGAGGATTTAGTAAGCTGAAAATAATAAAACATTACTCAAGGTCATCAATGGATCAAGACAGGTTAACACACCTGGCAATTCTATCAATAGAAAAATAAATTGCTAAAAATATTAATTACAATGAAATAGTAAATGATTTTGCTGCTGTTAAAGCTAGAAAGGTGTAAATTGTAAGAATTAAATAAATCTGTTGATATTTTTAAATAATGTTACTTCTACAGTTTTTCATAAGTAATTGATGTAACAATTAATTATAAACAAAAAGTATTCTTCATTCAATTCAAATTATTTACAATTTTTTTCTTTACTACACCTATTTAAGCTCATATTATCAGCATAAGCTATTGAATAAGATTATACGGGCCCTCTTTAAGTTAATTTTTAGTAAAAAATAGTAAATTTTTTAATAAATATTTGATGCAAAAAAATTATTTTGTTATTATTTAATACAAATTAGCAACGGGACAATAATTGCAAGCCACAATAATAATAGCAAAATTTTTGTTATACAGCTAATGTATTACATCTGCAACAGGTATACAATACAATCTGACACCATCAGCTGCTCCGATATGACTGGGCGGAAACAAGGGGTTGAAAGGGTGGGGGGGGGGGGGAAGGCGCCAATTCCTCAAGCTACGGCCCTGCATTGACCTCCCCCCCCGATCTCCTGATGAGGGTCAGGAGAGGCGAGTTCAAGGAAAAATTGTGCTACGATTTAACCGTGATTCCCATGACCAATAAAACTGAAAATGCTTTATTAGACTCATAATGTATTTGTATGGCTTAATATTTCATAATATACACACATGAGGCCAATGAGTTTTTAATAATTATATTGTTTTGAAGCTATTTAGGAGAAAGGCAAAAAGTGTACCCTATTTATAAGCAAACCTTTAATTCAAACAAGTCCCAATGTATTGATTATTGAAATTATGAATCTATATTGAAACAATAAATTAAAAAGGAGACCCGCTTCGTTGGCTGCGTGGTCTGGTCTCAATAGACCAAAAGGCCAAAGACGGGGAGATCAGTTTTCGATCCCAGTTGGGTGTGTTTGGGGTGGCTTTTACTGAATGATTTTTCACCATCCTGCCAAGCAAATGTGGGTACACTTCCTATAAATTTAACCTTTCTAATCCCTAAAACATTAGTGTAATTATTACATGGGCGTATAGCGCGAACGGGTAGTAAGGTACGGTGCTAACAGAAAAAAATTAAAAAAGAACGATTAGGTTAAAATAGTTTTAAAGTCAATGAAATTTAAATCTCATTGGTTACTACCCAACCCACATAGTTTAAATGTATGTTAAAAAGTTCGCAACAAATTAAAAATAATACCAAGTCTATTTGTTACAGCTACATTTTAACTTTGGGATTTCATTGATACTTAAATATTTTGTGTGTGCACACCAAATTAACCGCACAAGAGATTAAAAAAAATTGAAAAATTATAATTTATCATGTTTGGAAATAAAAGTAACATGAAACAATGATATATGGTTATGGAAATTGGCATTAAATTGTAAATTTTGAAATTATAGTGCATACTATAAAAGGTGTACGTACACCTCGGTGATCTTTGGGTAAAGTGCGCACCTCAGGACCCAATGTTCGTGGGCTCAAACCCAGTCAGAGTTGATGGATTTTTCTTGAGCTATAAAAATCCTTAGGTCTAATACCTTTTCCGACAAAATTGATAAGCTCGTTCATACAAATTAAACGTGGGAGGCAACGGGGAACCACCAAACTTCCTGAACTCCCTAGTAACAGGGATTTATACCTGATGTTGCAGGCAACACTAACCAGCTGAAGGGCTGAGTGCAAGCCCAACGCTGGATGGATAAAAATTACATCAAACCAACTTTCGGGCTGTTGATTTAAGAATAATATTATAAAAGGAGTGAACAGATTATTAAAAAGTGTAAATGTATGATTTAGTGTATTTTGCCAAAATAGATACTTGCCTATTTAAATTAGCTTACACTGTAATTAGCTTAACATAGTTTTGATTTAACCTAAATTAAACTTATTTGGGCTTATACAATCTATTTCAAACAAGTCTAGCTGTAATATTGTGTCAATGAAGAATCTATTAAAATATACTCAGATAGTGTAACGTTTAAACAGAATATAAAATTTAGGCCTACTTTATTCAGCGGTGGATTCAGTGGAGGGTGTACCCACCTTATTTTGATAATTCTTTTTATCTATTTTTAAAAAAATTCAAAATTCGTTTAGCTGGCAACATATTAATATAGTATCCAGTGGGAATCTTTTATTTCCTAATAATTATAAGGTATCCACACATTCGCTTACCTTATTTTATCATGAAATAACTTATTTTTGTAATTTTAGTTATGTGTGAAATCTTTGACTTCCATGCACCACCTTTCTTCAACCCACTTTGAAGTAAATACTGGATCCACCAGTGATTCTATGTCTTGTTATTACCGATGGCTCTGTTACTAAAGGATAAGAATGGCATGATTCTGCATATCCCATTTTATTTCTATCCTTTCGGGAAGATAAACCAAACAATCGTTTTTACATTAGGATAATTATAATATCTATGTCCCATATGAGAAACATGACCTTACGTGAGTCATGTTTACGTTGATACAACCACTAGCAAGTAATAACTAGTGTAGGAGTGTTTCTGAGAGCCTTGAGAGGCCAGTTGGCTGCTTAGTTCAGAAGAGGTCGGTCAGATGATCCAAGTTTGGGCACATCACTGGAATCAACCTTGGCTGGTTGGGCGAGTCGGGGTCACTTCTGGTTTCATGAAGACACAACTTGGATCAGTCCTAGCTAAGTTCTCCATCCGCCACAACGTTATGACTGTAAGTACACTAGTTTCCCTCCTAAGGAGCACTAAATTAAGCCTGTGTGAAGCTTCCAAATTTTGAATACGAATCTTATTTATATTCTTATTTGATTTTAAATTCCAAATCTTAATATTTAAAGGATTAAAATTGGACTTAATGGAATTTAGTTCGAAATTTGAATCTAAAAGATAAACTTAAGACTAACTTAACGTTTTATAAAAGTTAGCATCAATTCGTTATTAAAAATATAATCATAAACATTTCATCTTCATATTCCAGCTAAGTTATAGAGTACATTTGATTTTAACGGATAAACTCACATTATTAGATTCTACTTTAAGAACCTCAATATTTAAACATTGTTTTTATGGATTTTATTCGTCAAAAACAAAACTAGTTTTCGATTCGAATTTTCCAAATCATTATATCCGATTAGGAATCAATTACAGTTGGTAAGAAAATATTTGGATTTGAATTGCAAATAAAAATATTGGATTCGGACAGGTTTAGTACTATTACAATCTATATTATAAGATTATATGCGATGAAGATGTGGTCTAAGATTGTTTTTAAGTTTGAGTTTGAATGCTATTTGATAGTTAAATTTTTCTTCTCAATACTGTTGACCAACCCTTAAAAATTTTACTCGAAAGCTCACAAGCTTCGGATGAATTTTGATGTCTCCAGTGAACACTTTTCTACTAGTAAATATGTTTTTATTTGTGGTGCTGGCGCTAAGTTTTAAGTAAACAGTATTATATATTTACTTAATTTGTGCATTTTCCTTTGGTACACTACTTATTCGAGGTGACAGCCTCCCTACATACTCAAATTGTTTATCAGGGCCCTAAGGGCGAACTGCGTTCAGGGCCGGCTCAAGCGTTTCATGCACCCTAGGCGAGACTTAGGCCTACAATTTGTAACATAGTTGTATTTTGTATAGGCCTAATATAAATAGACTGAACCCCCCGCGTGACGCAAAAATAATAATAATAATAATAATAATAATAATAATAATAATAATAATAATAAAATATAATAATAATAATAATAACAATAATAATAATAATGGGATGCAAAAATACCGCACAAAAAATATAATTGAGATAATTAAATAAAAACTACGTGGAAAAAAAAATTAATAATAGTAATAATAAGGAAAAGAATTCAATGATGAATACCGAAATGATGGTACACCTGTATAAGGTAAACAAAATACTTACATATATAAATACAATATAATCTGTTCCATTGTCTCCTAACTAAAAACTCTTATATCTATTAATTAATATTGCTGTGTATACGTTTCTAGTTTTTTTATCTCAATTATTCCCTTGAGAAAATAAACATATCGATATGTTTAGTTATGACTATAATTAAAGAGATATATATGTTTAATTATGACTATAATATGTATATAGATCTATATATATATATACATATAATGTTGGTCCTCATCTATACAGGGGGGGAACCTGTCCTAACCTCTTAATTTGTTCATATATTTGAGTTAGTTAATACATTAAAATTTCAGCTCGATAGGAATATATTTAGGAGTTGCACAAAGATCACAAAAGTTAAAAAATAGCCCCTATTTAGAGAATATATTAATAAAGTAAATTAAACACCATATTCTATCAAACAACACAGATATTATTATTATTATTATTATTATTATTATTATTATTATTATTAGCATTATTATTATTTTATTATTAGCACCGCGTTTACTAGCCGTTCGGGTTATACGCACTTACGCTAATGTGCAATGGTAGGGTGATTGTGAGATAAAATGGAGGACCTACAGTTTAACGTGGAATCCGAACCACGGTGGAGGCCTGGCATTCCTCACATTCACAAGTTGTGATTAATACACATCCTGTCAGAGGTGAAGGAAGGGTTTGGCAATCAGATAAATCTGTGCCGGAACCGAGGATTGAACCCCGGACCCCCAGCACAGAAGTCTGACACCTTACCCCTAGACCACCAGGTCACCGACAACACAGATATGTTTTCGCAAAATTAATATTAACAAAAACTTTATCATTTTTTTTGTTTACAATGTTTTCTCTTTTTGGTTGAGATATAATTTGAATGATGCTCTTCAACAACTTGTAAAAGTTATTGCTTTTAGTTCTCTAATGTGGTAATTGCTGTGTTGGAGTGTTGCGTCAGGACTATCCTTCTTTCTGCGAAATTGTTAATGAATGGAAGGCCCTTTACAACCTCCAGAATGGCCTTGAAATCATATTTGTTATTCCATTCTGCTGGAGGTTCTTTCAAGTGTGACTGTGAAAGAGCGAGGATATAAAAAAAACTGTTGTTATTTTTTAGCACTAAGAAAATCCTTTAAAGACTGACTCATCTATTTACATCTCTATCCTTTCGACATCTCATATGCTACTTCTCCCTGTACGTGTGTCGATTGACACATAATCTGCTTTTATTCTTCAGAAACTAATAGATCAAAAAGACGAAGCCAACAAATTCTTTACTAACAAACCATAGGTGCTGTAAAAATGCTTTTGCTGCTGCAATTGACATTCTATGATTTATGTGCCTGAATGTGAAGATCCATATTATCAAATTAATGTCATTTCTGTGTGCACTAACGATGTGTGAGGCTGTAAACCATGATCTGATATACACCACCAATCCAAAGGTAATGAAACGACAAATTCCCCTTTCTTCTGCTGCTCGGAGTTGAGCTGAAGGTGAGACAAGAAAATATTAAATAAAAAAATGAGTCATGCCATCCATCTTGCATTGTGAGGAGCTCCTGGTTGCAAGATTCTTACACCGAATGGTGGTATAGCTTAATTTTTAATGAATGGAAGTTTAAGCAGCTCCCTGTAATCATTTCTTGGTTGGTGTTTTTAAAGTTGATTCAAACAGTTCACAAGTTCTTGCTTTTAAGGGTCGATTTGGAACTTAAATGCTTCATAACTTATCAAAGTATGGTAATCATAGCTATCAGTTATGCTAAACTGAAGTTTGAATCATTTATATAAAGCAATATCAGACCCTGAAGACTTATAAAACATATATTCCGAATAAACTTTCTCTAAAATGATATCAATAATGTGATGTCAACAAGCCAAGTATAGAATGTTACATCTTAGCTTCTGATGCAAGAAAGTGCATGTCCAATTGAGTTTTCCTGTATTGCTAGCTGCCGTGTCTAATATACTTGATTTTACGCACACATCCAATTGTCTTGGTTCTTACCTCTTACAGCCTCAAATTTAAGAACCACAAGATGTTTTGCTAGTCCAGCATCAGAAACAATAATAGGAAGAATATAACAAATGTATATCTCTGTAGTACTTGGCAAAATCTTTGCATCCAAATGGATAGCTAAAACACAGATGGTGAAAACTTCTCACGAATCTCAAACGCTGCTTCTTCACAATATTTCATTCATGATCTGCGGATTGACTGGTTTATGGCCAGCTTTTCGACAGTTTGTCCCAGACCTTTTGCAAATGCAGTTACAATGTAAGTAACTTGTTTATCTGAAGACTTAGTTCGATCCAGAGCTACAGCTGTTTCACTTCTGAGCACAAGAGTTAGCCAAATCACTTATTTTGTTTAGTAACAGATCGCGTAGTAGATTCATTCTCCCTTCTGACTCTGATATTTTTAAAACATTATCTGAACTGTGTTCAAAATGCACAGAGGTTAACAGTTTTTGCAATTATTGATCACATTTTCCCTTCAAATCTTATCCTACGTTTGCTTTACTCCAAACGCTATTCTTTTTTTTGTCGGCTTAATGTCAACACCTGCCATAAAGCCTTGGTGATCTTTCCCTCTTTGGGCTTTTAGGAATACCTTGCCTTCATTACACTGTATTATGTCAAACGGTTGGGCGTGAGCAATGTCAAATAGATCATCATTAGCCACAATAAATAAAGCTTCGTTTTCATTTTGAAAGGCAGATGTTCAGTTGAAAGCCTTTTTTAGATTCTTGCCAAATTTTAGCATTTTTTCAAGCTTGTAAATAGCATTGTAAACCTGAGTTATTGTAATTTAAGCTCTCTCCAAGAAAAGTAGCAGTTCTAAAGGATAACTATAGTCTCACTCTCACGAATAGTCATCTTTTCTGATAAATGGAAATAAATGAGGCGACCAATTACCTCACCCTTGGAAAGTAATTTTCTACCGGTCGATAAAGAGATTCATAGCTGACCTTAAAGGTTAAACTCAGAACATTCTTTGCTACCGCTTAAAATTAAATGGCTTCATGATTAAAAAACTGAAAATACAAACATCCTTTGCAACCTCTTAACATTAAGACCCTTCATTCAAATTCGCACGTGGTTTATATTTATAAAGGAGAATAAATTTAAGGGGTAAGACTGAAATAATATAAATTTTCGGGTATACGTCCTCTAAATTCAACCTTCCTCATCCCTAGCACATTAGAGTAACTAGTACATAGGCGAATAAGCCGAACGGGTAGTAAGACGCGGTTCAAAATAAAACTTAAAAAAAATATATATATTTATATTATTCTTTGTGACCTGTCGGTCTAGAGGTAAGGTGTCAGACCTTTGTGCTGGAGGTCCGGGGTTCAATCCTCGGTCCCGACACAGATCTATCTGATTGCCAAACCCTTCCTTCACCTCTAAAAAGACGTGTATTAATCACAGCTTGTTTATGTGTGGAATGCCAGGCCTCCACCGTGGTTCGGATCCCAAGTTAAACTGTAGGTCCTCCATTTCATCTCACAATCACACATTAGCGTAAGTGCGTATAACCCGAACGGGTAGTAAGACGTGGTGCTAATAATAATAATAATAATAATAATATATTATTCTTAATATTAGATAAAATGTTTAGATGCTATTTATGTATTTATAAATAATTATTGGCTTGTTTAACCTATGAAATTATTTTTTCAAACACAAGAACTATTATTTTTTAAACACGCCCCTACGACCTATGCGCCCTAGGCGACTGCCTATGTTCACCTAATGGACGGACCGGACCTGACTGTGATACAGCAGTTACTTTAGATTGTAGAGTTTTCGGTGATTAAAACATGGCACAAAATACCTTTCCGGAACTCATTTTCTAAATTAAGCCGAACATACAGAAATAAGTGAATCAGATGTTTTAATTACCATAGCCAACACACATATGGCTTGTGTGGGGTAATGTGTATTTACTATGTACACACCTTTGAAACCAGTAATTAAGTAGTTTGGGAATTATCTGTTTCAATATAATTCAATTGTAATTATTGTATAACCGCGGTAGCTGGCACAATATTTACCAATACTAAATAAATTACTAAATCCGTGTAACCTTGATATATAAAACCCAATACTGTAAAAATAGATTAATCAATATATAAATAAAATCTATTGCACAAAAATTAACATATAAAACATTCATTAAATAAATTTAATAAGCAAGAATAAAACCTTACTTATTATATAAAAAATATGGAACGTTATTTACTTAATATATTATGAAAAAGGGGAAACTAAAATGTTAGTTAAAATCGCCTTACCTATTATATCTTGTATTAGCTCTAGCCGACAGTCTAGTAATATTATATTAATCAAGCATTTTGTTCACATTATATGTAAGTTGTATAGTGACAAACTAAACAATACATATTTATCAGTTCTTCTCCTTCCATTTCAAAACTTAGATAGACACTAAATATCTTTTAAATAATTTGAGAGCACACGTTAAACCAAACAATGTCTTCAAAGTCAAAGCTAAAAGTAGATAACAATAATTTTTAGAAAGGTATAAATTGCCCAAACGGAGAAACCACAAGGTTTCTCATGAACATATTATCACTTTAAAGAAATATTAGGTGTATTATTTTAATTCACCTGTAAAAAATCGTGTTCTTTGTACGTGAAATAACTCTTACTTCCAAAACTTCCCATAGCCCTCTTCATCCCCCCCTCCCCCTTGACAAGAGTTAAAATCGCAACGTTGCCAAGTTTACAAAAAAATTATAACTTTCCCAAAACATTTAATAATTAATAAACTAGCATTTAGAAGTTAAATATATTTAGTTTAGTTTAAGATATAATTGTTTGTTTATATGCATAATATTATTAGTAATACAGATTTATTAATATGTTATCCCCGCATCTAAACACAAATACAACTAACAACCCTGTCGAGACTAGCTTCTTCTCGAGGTTGGGAGAGGTACCCCTTGAGTAGTATAGAAGGGTGGGAATATGAAAGGATTGAGGACAAATAGAGAAAAAAAAAGATATTATATGCTACAAAGTGAAGTGAGTTCAATAGGGGAAGAGGAATAAATAATATTATCTATGTGCAAAAAGCATTTATGTAGGTTTTATCACTTTGGGAGCTTTTTTAATCTTACAATAATATATACAACTTTGGTATTTATTTTTCTTTTAAAAGGTTATGGGGGGACTTATTCTCATAATCTACCCTGATGCTACGTCCCTGATCTATTTAACCGTTGTGATTATACATAACTAGGGTGCAATAGTGATTTCGCGACTATAGGATGAAAATTTTCAAAAATATTCATTGAATAAACATTTTTTAAATTTGATTTTTTTTTGTAATCTGGACTCTTGAAATTTAAATATATAGGGCATCTAGAAGTACCTCATAATATTGTTATAATATGAGTAAGGGGACGGCCAGACTGGGCGAGCTAGTGAGCGACTAAAATATAAAATAGAACACATTGGTTGTAATGAGAGGTGGCCAGACTGGAGCGAGCGGGCGACTGAGCGCGCGCGCTTGAAAGATAGAACAGGTTCTATTTTTCAAGCGCGCACGCTCGAACCTGTACAGTCTAGTTGGCAGGCGCTAGGCAATATTATTGTATGTTGGTTCATTGAGTGCTAAGAAAATTTCTCATGTTGACATTTTTATTACTATCGATAGGTTTAGCTCACTTGCTGCTAATGGCCTAATTTAATTGGTAAGATCATAAACTATACCTATATGTATATATATATATAATATAGGTATAGTTTTTTATATATTTATATATAAATATATATATATATATATATATATATATATATATATATATATATATATTATATATATAATATATAACTGACATGTTAAAATACTTCAATATTATCAAGGTAGGCCTTTACAAATAAGAATCACCATTAGCGTGGAGAGAGGATGAGAAAACCACAACAATAAATCACTTGTCAAAAACTACCCTCAGTTCACTGAGCCAAGATTCGGAGCCTCCTCGTCAACAACTATCGAGAGCTATCAGCTAATCACGCGCTCGCTCGCCAGTCTGGCCACCCAGTCGCTTGCGCGCTCGCTCACGCGCTCGCTCGCACGCTTGTCAGTCTGGCCGAACACTTAATCGTTGAGTGTGAACAATCTAGCCGCTATACATAATTATGTTATACTTTTTAAAAGATTATTTTACGCAAGCAGGCTATTATCACATCTATATATTATTATTCAAATGTAAAGGTTTATGGATGATTATGGAGGGTGGGGGAGGGGCTTTACAAGTGCGAAACCCTTGATGAGATTATATGGCTCTTTCTCGAAGCTTCTTAAGATAATCGTGAACGAGGGGACGGAAGGGTGGGGACACTTGCACGCGAAATTCTGTAAATATTGAGGCTATCTATTAGCTCTATAGAAGATGTTTAATGGCCATTAAAGCCATTTTATAGCAGTCAAAATACATATTTTTTAAACAGTTCAAGATTTGTGTGAGTACAATGTACCCACCCATGTAACACCTCATTTCTGCACCACTGAATAAAGAGTGGTTTTAAACCAAAGATAAGCCCAACACTTAGTCCGCGTGCCCAAAGATGCGGGAAAATGATATATCTATATTTATTTAATTTATATATCATTAAAGCCTATTGTTGTCTGATTGTATAGATTTTCTTTTGTTTTAGAATCCGAGATCTGTTTGGTGTGTGTTATTACTGGGGCTATTCTTCATGCTTAAAGTGAAAGGTATGTTTCTAACAATAGTATTAAATGGGCATTACCAGCTTAATTGGTCGAAAGCTCTAAGAAAGTGTTTCTCAAACTTTCCCCAATAGTGGACCACTTGATAAGTGTTCGTTGCACACGTGACCCACCCACCTTATTATACTACCTACCTCATTTGTCGAAGCAGGAAATGAAAGTGTTTAACAAGCAGTAAAGACAGCATATTTATATAAGTTTGCTTCATATCCACATTTTACACTCCAATTTTCATAGGAAGAGCCTTATTTGACAGGTAGAAATTATATTAAATCTACTGTCAAGTCATATGATCTGTCACATTTGATATGATATAATATAATAGTAATCAAATAACACTTATAAAGTGGTATAATTTTTATGACTGTTGGTTCTTTTAATTCACTTTTTACTTTATAATAAATAGCAACAAATAATTTAGAGGAGAAAAATTTAGACCTCGAGAATATGATGAATCTTTAAGTTTTATGTATCCCATAACCCAAAAAACTTATTCTGTATGTCCTAGAGGTGTTATTTTTATTTTGAGGGAAGCACTCAAATGAAGAACAGTTTAATGAAGGGTAATTTTTGAAAATTGACATAGTGATTTGTTTCCAAACGGATACATGGGAATTATTTATATTAAAGTATAATAAAGATCATTTTAGGTTATATTACTGATTACTCATTTTTGAAAACTTCAAACTATATTAGACTATTTGAGAAAGCAAGTTTTACTATTTATTTTCCTGTGGTACTATGTGTGGAGCATCTGGCAGACCGCCACGGACCACCAGTGGTACACGGACTACAGTTTGAAGATCATTACTCTAAAGCATCACTCTCAATAGACTTAACTGCCGATATCTGGGTTCTTCTCTCATTATACTCCCATCTGAAATCATCTACATTATCTGCCTGGCCCTTGTAGGGATTTCAGCTCGCGACCTCTGGACTATAGGGTCTAGGCTCTGTGACGTCTTCTGTATCGCTTACCTCATTGTATATTGCTGATAGTATATATTTTAAATACATTATTTTACTAGATAAATAAAAAAGGCTTATCTAAATAATTTATTTTTGACTTTTTGAAATTTTCATCATTAGAATAAATGTTATTTTTCAAGATTGAACAATTATTTGGTAAACATCTCAACAAATTTAAATTTACAAATTTAGATTTATAAAATTAATACTATCTCAAATATGATGTTTAAGAAGTATTTAATTATAAGAACAATGACAAAACCATAACAGAACATCAACTTGAGAATAAAAGGAAATGTATCATCGTAGCAGTGAAAATCATCAGTTACGCGTATTCCTGAGAGTGATATTATTCCACATTCCGTCTTAATACCCATCTGGGTTATACGTATTTTAATTACGCTAATGAGAAATAGAGGAGGGAAGTAAAATTTCCATTTCATCTCACAATCACCTTACCATTAAACATTAGCGTAAGTGCGTACAACCCGAACGGGTAGTAAGACGTGGTGCTAATAATAATAATAATAATTCACTTGACTGACATAGAGGGAAAGGATGTATATCTTAAACTCTGGAAAGGATTTATCATAAACATCTTTTAGAGCCATTTATTTTCACAAATTTTTTTTTCAATAAATTATTTATACAGGTTCTTGAAAAAACCTTTATATCTCATTCCATTATCTTTAATAGCTAGAATCGGCTTCTAAATATTTACAAAAAATATGATAATAAAACACTCAGTTGCGTCTTAAAATGCCTATCTGAAAAGTGTTTCTAAGGAAAAATTTAGTTTTTAATAGCTGTGTACATAGATCAAATTAAGTCTGATTAATTCTAAGACATTATTTTTTTCAAAAGTTGTTATCAGTTGAACCTTTAATCTATCTTGAAATAAATAAATGTTATGAGAATCTACAGACAAATCAACGTCTTCCATTTATGACCGTTTCAATTGATTGCATTGTGTGTTTAGAGTTGGTTTTGAATTATAAATCTGCCATCCGGGTTGGATGAGCGATTATCATTCTTGACTCTGATTTGGAGCCTGGGACTTAATTCCGAGCTTGTGCATACACTATGTTTATTTTCTCTATAATGGTTTACTATTCTCTCCTCAACTAAGTACGTTGCATTTCCATAAAGTTCACCTTTAAAAGAGTGCATTATTAGTATCGTAACTGAAGGTTGCTAATGGCCTGAAAGATAAGTAGGAAGCGCAGAAAAATGTTTGTTTTGGGGGTACAAGTGTGAATTTGTTGCTGAATTTATATAGGTGTTTGACGAAATTCTACAAATAAGGGAGAGTCCAAGGGCTCTTTTTCGGTGAATGTTTGAACAACAGGTGTCAATAGATGTGTCTAGAAATTATTTAGATGATGTTTTCATGGTAATTAAAGGCATTTTTTAATAGTTGAAACCATTCTCGTCTTACACAGTTCACAATGTATTTATACACACGTAATTGACAGATATAAATTAATCATTAATATAAAACACTTCAATTTAAACTAACTCGCTTCGGTGGCTGAATGGTATAAGGTCTAAGGTCTCACAAGACTGAACTTTAAACTATGGGAATATCGGGGCTCGAATCCCGGTTGGGCGTACCAATATTGACTTTAACTAAATGGTTTTCCACTCTCCCCCAGAAAAATACGGGTACAATTACTCTAAATTCAATCTTGCTCTTCCAAACACACTAGTGTAATTGGTACATACGAGTATAACTAGGACGGGCCAAACAAAACAAAAATCAATAGGTAGAAATTTTATCTTATTATCGGGGTAGCTAAAAACGGCATTATATTCCCATTAATCGAGATAGGTTTAGGTATAATGTACATACCGATATAAGCTCCTGTTTCCGCGTCATTCCAAGCAGTAAGATGCGTATCAGTAGAATAAATGCCTTTACTATAATTCGGCTATACATAAAGCATTATTCTCTAAGTCTCCTTAGTATTCGACTTCTATTGCTACATTTCTGCAACGCACGTTGCTTGTAGGTCGTACTTAACATCATTCAAATTTTCTCAGACACAATGATAGCTTAGTTTTTGTTTATTACTTTGCCTGCCACTATGTATAGGTATTTTTATAAATTTAGATTAATAAAAGAAAGCTATATGTGATACACTATCGGTCAAGAAAGGTTGAATAATCTAGCATGTATTTCTATAAAGGTCGATGAGACTAAGAAAATAAGAACTCGTTGCTTAATAAAAAACTTTGCTGAGGGCAAACCTAGAAAGAAGAAGTTTATTTAAAGTTTCTTGTAATATGTAAATACTTTAAGTTTATTTTTTATTTTCAATTTGTACTTTAGGTCTATCTTTAATGGATTCTGTTCATGTGATGATCATATTATATGTGTTCTATCATTAAAATGTTCAACTTCAAAAATTCAAAGCTTGACACATAACATATTTTGCAGGGTTTAAATATTTTTAAGAAGGGGAAAAAGGACCCTTATGGAATTTTAGACGAGGATTTTGACAATTAGCTTCACAAACCTCAAATTAACTGCTAACTCACGTTATGGGGCTAGATTATTTTATTTACACTACATGAATTAGTCAGTCATTTTTTTAAACAATGGCAAACTATAAAATGTTCAAGTAGTATCCTTGTACACAGGGAGGGAATTAAACCAATGACCTATGGCTTGGCCTAAAAAAGCTCTTCAACTCGCTCCTTATTTTTCATTTTCAATATATTTTATTCTAACTATGTTTGTGGACGGCATGTAAGCCGTACCAGATATTCATTTCATACAGTATTTTAATTTGAATGCTTATTGGTTTAAGTATTGTTTCCATCTTAAATATGTTTGCTGCGTATAGCCCTAATGGGTAGTAGGATGCAATGCTAAAGGAAAAATATGTTTAAATAAAACACGTAGAGGGTGTTTAAGTCAGCACTTAATCACAATCAATATTGTACAAAGTGACTCGTCAGTTTTTAGTTAATAGAAAACGTAAAATATTTATCAGATTTATAATAGGATTTACACTTTCTCTCTCCACACAAACTCGGGTACATTTCCTCTAAATTCTGTATTTCTTATTCTTACCTCATTGGTTGAATTAAATTGATATATACAATGTATATATATATACTATGTATATATATATATATATACCAGACGGGTAGTAAGACATGGTAAAAACAAACGATAGGCAGAGGCAGAATGCTAGGCCCCATGATGTCACTCAAATTGGTATCATGATCAATTTACCGTTCTCTTTACGCAAAGATAACGTAATGAAAATATTATCCATGCCCATGTGTGTGTTTAAATGGAAGCCATCATGGTGCACTCAACGTAATGTTGACGTCAGTGGTGCAACCAGGATTGAAGTTGGGGGGGGGGGGGGAAGGGAGCTACCAATAATAAAATCAAACTTTCAAGTGTGAACTTTAATATATGTTCATACAATGATGGTGAAACCTTTATGCTATAGAAGGGGGCAGTTAGCAAATACATTTTTAAAACCAGGGGGTTTCCAAGTCAAAAGAAAGTCCGAGAGTCATGCCACATATATATTTATTTTTAATTTTACAACGTCTAGATATTAGTTTGAGGTTGATTTTAATAGTTATCGGAGTTTATTGCGTCCTTCTTCCTCAATAAACCAAACATTTATATTTACATTTGATGTTTGCTAGGAGTCTTGCAGCCATCCGGAGTAGCTAGTACGCCCAGATAGATCAGCTCTCGGATAGGTTGATATAAATAGCTCTGGCCTCTGATTGGCTGCTATAAATAGCCCACCCCCTCCCACCCCTCCGCTCTGATTACAAAATCTCCACCAGTTGATTACGAAATTTCCTCTCCTACAACCCCCTCCCCTACACCCCTCCCCTACAACCCCATCCTCTACAACCCCAGCACACCCTGAACATGTTGGTACTTGTGCTGGCCCTTTTTATTCTTAATTATTAATGATTGTTAATTGATTATGCATGTATGGGTAGGGGGAAGGACGTTGAAGTATATTTTATTTATATGGATGGTAAGCATACGGCTCTGCGTGAACCTCTCGCTACGGCTGTCTTGCGTAGAATGGAGGGCATCTTTTCTGTTCGGCCGCTTACCGAGTAGTGACCACAGCGCATCACGGTTGCGCATCCTTTCTCTTTTTCCTCCCTCTCGCATCCAACACCGGTGACGTCACCGAGACCAGGCGCCGGACCGACAAATCGTGTTGAGACAAGAATCGAGGTCGTTGACCCGGGCAATGGGTTTTCCTGGTGTTGCAACACGACCTTGAATAATGTCCCCACCCCTATTTGGTAATGGGTTTTCCCTGATGACTGGCGCCGGTTTGGCGGGTTGACAAGACAAGTCGAGACAAGAATAGATTGGGACCTCAAAACCTTGAGGTAATTGACCCTGTTCATGTTTGCTGGCCCAACAAGTCTAGAGTCTTATCTACGTGTAAGGAACAGACAGGTTTTTTTGCTTGAATAAAACACGATATTACAAAACATACATTTATTATATATTAAAGGTTTTACAAAACATACATTAAAGGTTTTACATACATATTATACACTTTTACAGGAATGCCGCATATATTCGTTCATACGTTTTTCTACAGTGTCTTTTAGATGCGTTAGTAAAATTGTTTTTAGTTCCAATCCAGCATGTAATAGTCCAAACCGACGACTTGACGTGTATAGTAGGTAGCACTGACAAGATCCAGGTTTCTGATGTGCGTTTCCACCGTAGGCTGTTCGAGATCGATGACATCCACTGATTCTTTAAGCGTGTTGCACGCTATTGCAACGATTTTATTGACACGCTCGTCGTAGATGTATGCGACACGCTTACAGAATCAGTGGATGTCATCGATCTCGAACAGCCTACGGTGGAAACGCACATCAGAAACCTGGATCTTATCAGTGCTACCTACTATACACGTCGAGTCGTCGGTTTGGACTATTACATGCTGGATTGTGAACTAAAAACAATTTTACTAACGCATCTAAAAGACACTGTAGAAAAAACGTATGAACGAATATATGCGGCATTCCTGTAAAAGTGTATAATATGTATGTAAAACCTTTAATGTATGTTTTGTAAAACCTTTAATATATAATAAATGTATGTTTTGTAATATCGTGTTTTATTCAAGCAAAAAAACCTGTCTGTTCCTTACACGTAGATAAGACTCTAGACTTGTTGGGCCAGCAAACATGAACAGGGTCAATTACCTCAAGGTTTTGAGGTCCCAATCTATTCTTGTCTCGACTTGTCTTGTCAACCCGCCAAACCGGCGCCAGTCATCAGGGAAAACCCATTACCAAATAGGGGTGGGGGACATTATTCAAGGTCGAGTTGCAACACCAGGAAAACCCATTGCCCGGGTCAACGACCTCGATTCTTGTCTCAACACGATTTGTCGGTCCGGCGCCTGGTCTCGGTGACGTCACCGGTGTTGGATGCGAGAGGGAGGAAAAAGAGAAAGGATGCGCAACCGTGATGCGCTGTGGTCACTACTCGGTAAGCGGCCGAACAGAAAAGATGCCCTCCATTCTACGCAAGACAGCCGTAGCGAGAGGTTCGCGCAGAGCCGTATGCTTACCATCCATATAAATAAAATATACTTCAACGTCCTTCCCCTACCCATACATGCATAATCAATTAACAATCATTAATAATTAAGAATAAAAAGGGCCAGCACAAGTACCAACATGTTCAGGGTGTGCTGGGGTTGTAGAGGATGGGGTTGTAGGGGAGGGGTGTAGGGGAGGGGGTTGTAGGAGAGGAAATTTCGTAATCAACTGGTGGAGATTTTGTAATCAGAGCGGAGGGGTGGGAGGGGGTGGGCTATTTATAGCAGCCAATCAGAGGCCAGAGCTATTTATATCAACCTATCCGAGAGCTGATCTATCTGGGCGTACTAGCTACTATCCGGGATTTTCACAGCCTACACTATTTTTAAGCATACGGAAAGTGGAAGATTTTAAACAAACTTGGATACTGTATTTAATGCATTATTGTTTTGTTTATAAGATAACTTGCTATAAGGGGTGTAATAATCACATATCTTTAGTGTTGATTTATGAAGTATGTGCTTCAGAGAGACAACTGGCAAATAGGAGATGTTTTACACACGGACTCATTTTCAGAGTTTAAATCGGGAAAGGATTTTGATTTTTTACTCACCTGAGCTCTAAGATGGGGACAGGTTCTGTTGGCACCCATTTGGATGCTCTAATGTTTTACAAGACGTTAACTTAACGTAAGATTTGCTTAGGGGAAAGCGTTCACATTACGTGAAATATACCACGTTTTCCTGCCAACCAATCTTATTTTGAGAAAAGTCACACAGTTATTTAGTATATCTATTATTAGTTTATGGTTTGCAGATATTTTCTGTGGTGTTGTCCGTGACAACCAAAATGCCATGACCTATTAATAATAAAAGAAAACACAATCGCGCAGGTCTATCCCTGCTGAAGGGAGGCACTGACTAATTTAGGGTGATTAAATCCTATGCAGCTGGATCTCGAGAATGTTGGTGAAACTTGATGAATAGTTTATAATCTTGGATAAAAAATGGGATGGATCCGTGACATCTTCTTGCACTTTTTAAATATGTAACTCCAGTAAGTGTTTGTTGAGAATTATTGAAGCCTAATCTATCTTATTTGTTTTAGTTCAATTTTTGTGAACAATTTATTTTATTAAATTCTATATTAATTGGAAATATTTTTCTCGAGTTTTTACGTTTACGACGTTGTCTACTGGGTGAATTTGAAGCTATTTCGCAAAGTGGGCTGTAGCTTAGTTATCAGTTCACCCTGTGAGGCCTCTTGTTTATAATGCTGACAGTACCTCCATTCTTCCGCTGATGAATATAAATACTCTATTTGCGTCTGGACAGAATCTATTTGAATTTCAAGCCACACTTTTTCTTGTTTCTTATTATAGTTAAACATATGTTTCCACGGACTGTTTTTATCTACATCCCAGCAAGAAGATTTAAGAAGATTTCTACTGGCCATTTTCATGAATAAACCAATTCTCTTGAGTTGTAAAAGATTAAAAAACATATTTTTAAAAAAAGCACGTTGAGATGAAAAAAAATTGTGACAGTGTAAATATTTTTAAATTATCAAGGAATCTATTTTTTTCATTGTTATAGCTTAAAACACGTCGAATAAAATTTAAATACATTAACATGGGAGATTTTATTGTTACTTACCGCTACGTCACAGGTAGGCAACGTTCGTAAGTATACCAGGACTACGATAAACTTAACGTTCACTTAACGTAAATAAACACTGTGTGTGATCAGGATCCACTTAACGTAACGTAAAATCTCAAGAAAAAACACGGACAATGAATTTGGATGGTTTGAAAACAAATTTCTCACTAAAATGATTAGGCTGCAAGTACTTGCAATTTAAGCTTTGCTGAGTATACAAATAAAAGTGTAACAAAAGGCTACGACGTTTTAATGTTCGTGAAAGACAAATAAACGAACTGTACCGAAGAAATGGTCTGCATACCTTAAGGTGGGATGGAAGGGGACGCGAGAAAAGGCCAGTCTTTTTGCAGTTTTTTTTAGCAAAATAATTTTTGGCTAAAATAAATAAATTATTGCTCCAGTACAAACATAGAGTTTAATTTTCTTCACATGTTGATATCAACAATTCCTGAATATGTCATGAGCATGGCGGCATTATCTAACCAACTTTTTAAATGAAGAGAAATACTTGTAATTAAATTACAGGACACCCTTGACAGATATTAAAGAAATGTTAAGGTCACCACCATTTGAAGAAAATGTAATCACATGTTTGTACTGGAGAAATATTTTATTTATTTTGGCCAAATAATATTTTGCCGTAAAAACTGCAAAAACACTGAGTCTCTCTCGCGTTCCCTTCTATCCCACCTTAAACCAACAAATGAAGTACTAAACAGTCCTGTTGATGTTGCTCGCAACTTGATTGGTTAGCTAGAACACGTGGTACCTTTCACTTAACGTGAAACTTCTCCTCTGGGCAACTCTTACGTTAAGTGAACGTTAAGTTGATCGTGATCCTGGCATCCTTGATTACACACTATGTTTATTTACGTTAAGTGATCTTGAAGTGAATGTTACATTACTGATTATGTTAACGTTGATCGTGTTCCCACCATTAACTACACTGCTTGGAGCTGAAGATCCTTGTTATGTTCCACTCTTAGGCATGCAGTATCAGCCCCAGTATCATCCTGCTTGCGAGCAAAGGAGCCAAGTGTGTGGCCGCAACACCCAATGTTCTATGGTTGGAGGACGACCTGTATGCTCTTGTCTTCCTGGTCACCACGGAAACCCTATCTCGGGCTGCCAGAAGGGTGATTGTGAAGGTAGGCCTACACTACACTGAGGCTATGACCCAGCCAATCCTTATACAAAGGTAGAAGCAGAATGATTTTTAACCTCTGTGCCTGAGGCCAACACTGAATGCTGATCGTCAGCCATTCAGAGGCAAAACAACAAGTTGTTGTGTTTAATATAAGAATTGTTTGAATAAAGTAAACAAATTACATGTTATTTTTGTTTTAGTTTAGTTTTGATTTGTGATTCTCACCCGCTTCGGTGGCCACATGGGCGAACACACTACTCTCGTGTTGGACTGCTGAAGACGGGCAGATCGAAGTTTGAATCTCGGTTGGGTGTACTGAGGGTGGTTTCTCCAAAATTGTTTTCCACTCTCCCTACAAGAAAATTTGGGAACACTTCCTCTAAATATAACTTTCTTAATCCCTAAAACCATTATCATAATTAGTACATAAACGTATAACCCAAACGGGTAGTAAAAACGCGGTGTCAAAAACAATTATTTGACTCATCCGGAATAAGTAAAAATAAATTTTCTTTGAAAATCACTTTAAAAAGCTCTTTAAGAACCACATTACTATTTTGGTTTGTGTTACTATTCATTTTATGGTATATAGTAGTGCCTCCAGTTGGTATTGTTTGAGACCAGTGTTTTATTTTACCTAAAATCAAATTACAGTTTTACTATTATGTTGTGCCATTGAAATAGCTTATATTGGGTTTCGAAAGGTGACCAACAGATTTAATAGGATATTCTCAAAATTAAGAATTCTCAGATACAAATACGCATAGTTGCAAATAGGTATTATTGGAAGTCTTAGGACGTCCACCAACCTTACAATGACATTCATAGTCTTTAAGTAATGGCTTCTGTACTCTGAGCATGTCAATTCCAGGTAGGGATGAACGGCCGGTTCATCAATCGGAGGTCATCCAGGAACAAACTGGTTGAGTAGCAGTTCACTTATGTTAGGTAGTTCAGAAGAAGATGTAGTTAAAAATAGGTCCTCTGCATGGATTAGGCATATCAAGTATTAGGGGTAATTTACCCATAGTCATGTTTATATATCAATATGATCCTTTGTTTTTATTAATATTGTATATACCATTTCTTTTATTAAATAAGTAAGCTATAAAATAGTACATTTTTCTTGTTTATTTAATATGTGTGCGCACCGTCCTCAATGAACTGGCGACTGGTCATGACACTTATTTGATATAGTTAAAAGCAGAGGTGGCTCGTCGGTTGATTCTTCCCATTGAGTATCGGACGTGCCTGTTAAAGTAAATAAACAAGCATTCGTTCAGTTAATTATATAGTGTTTGGTTGGTCAACTGGACAGTGAGAGGGAGGTGTAGTTTACTGGTACAGTCCTATCCAGCCTTGCGTGACACCCGCCTCGGTGGCTGCATGGTCTAAGACGCTTACTCTCGCAGTAGACTAGACTGCCGATGACGGGGAGATTGAGGTTCGAATATCAGTCGGGTTTACTCATGGTGGTTTCTACAACATGGTTTTCCACTCTCCCTCCACGCAAATTCTTGTATACTTCCTCTAAATATAACCTTCTTAATCCCTAAAACCACTAGTGTAATTAGTACATAGGAGTATAACCCGGACGGGTCGTAAGAAGCAGTGTCCCAATAAATATAAAGGCCTTTCTTGACCCGCTAATATTCGTCCCTGTTTAAAAGATATCCAAACTAATTCCTAACAAACGTATAAAATTGTTTCCAAAAATAATCTCCCATTTGAAATTTGAAGTGATGCGAGATAAAAATTATGTTTTGGTTTTTGTTTTGACCAGAAAACCGTGACTGCTCCAGCAGGAAGAGCTGTGTGAATAACGAGTGCGTCAACCCATGCAATCTACAAGTTTGTGGAGTACGGGCCCAGTGTGACGTAGAAAACCATGTGCCAGTATGCTCCTGCCCACAACGATACACGGGGAATCCATTCCAGTACTGCAACGAGATCGATCCTAGTGAGTTGAAACTTAGAACTAGTAAATACCTGCGTCAGTGGCCTCATGGTTTAAGGCGTCACTCTTGCAATAGATTAGACTACCAATAACAGGGAGATTGTGGCTTGAATCCCAGTCGGGTGTAATGAGGGTGGTTTTAACAAACTGGTTTTCCACTCTCTCTCTCCACGCAAATGCGGGTACACTTCATCTAAAGTCAACTATCCTCATCCCTAACTCACTATCGTAATTAGTACATGCGTATAACCTGAATAGGTAGTGAGACGAGGAGCTAAAAACAACTATTAATTATGTGAACAGTAGACCTCGCTCCCTTCATTCAAAAATATTAATTACATCATGTTAAGAATTATGAAATGCTCTTGTCATTACCACAGTCTAACTTTTTTAAAGTTTAAATATTGCCTATAATGTATCCTTGGGTTCGAAGTAGATATTTTAGCGATCAAGTTAGGCAGAAAAGAAATCATTATATGCAATAGTACATTAGATTTATAGATAATAACCACGGTTCACGTGGTTTAAAACGTCAATCTCGCAATCTAATTATGTCAAAATATATAAAAACATATGTCCGAGGGATTCACTTAATTGCTTATAGTTTTAAATTCAAACTACATGAAATGAACTATTAAACGGAAAATATTTTGATCAGCAACCATATTTAAACGTATTACCAGATTCAAAAACTATGTACACACGTTCGGCATAGGTTCAAAAAATATCCTTGCCAAATTGGTTAAAATTGGCCCACGCATTTGGCAGCTTTCACGGAAAAAACAGACATACAGATATTTAGGGGCGGCCATCTTGAAATTTCTATCCAGATCGTAGAACCGTGTGTATACGTTGTTTGGCCTAGGATCAAAGAATGTTCCTGCCAAATTTCGTTAAAATTTTCCTATATATTTGACAGTTATTGTGGAACAAACATTCGCACAAACAGACATTTAAAATTCCAAATGTTCAAAGTTAAAACATAACATCGTTACGATCGATAAATAGCTTAGTTCAGGATTCCTCAAATTGCGAGTTCTTCCACTAATATTAAGAGAGGGATCCAGTTCCTCCACGTCACCTCAAGGAATCGGTTATAAGTAGTCCTAGTGCAATAGCCTAGTACAAACCTAACTTTCAATCCTTACATAATTTATATACATATGATTATGATTCCTACCCAACCTAACATAACCTAACCTCTCAAGCGTTAATGCATACTTGGTTCATGATAGGAAAACCAATTCAGAAAATGGTGCTAAAAATATTTTGTGTGGTACAAACCTAGATTTAAATCTTTACATAATTTCTACATAATACATAAATATATTATAGTTATGGTTCTCACCCAACCTAGTGTAACCTAGCCTTTCATACGTTGATTAATTTCGTAAGTTCCTGTGTGAAGCTGCTCTTGTTCTCGTGGAATTACATCAACAGAGTTGGGGTTAATCCTCCCCCTTTCCCCTCATAAAAGTGGTGGAACTAAACTATTACACTCTGACTACTTTTATCATTTCCTTGAGGTGTCATGGAGGAACTGGATCATTGCTATTGGATTAATATCTCAATGGAGGAACTTGACTATTACTACCGGGCTAATTATCTCCGTGGAGGAACTTGACACCCCCACACTCCAGCTTACTTCCCTTGTCAGCCTTCCCTCGCTCCCCTTATACCCTTATTCACTCTTCAGACATATTAAAAATTCCTTGCCATAATGTTAAAGTCTACTTATTCATAGATACCCTTATTTGTTGAATGACCTTAACTTGCAGTGGCTCGTGATAAAGTCCCTAAATGAGATGCAAGGAACTTTTAACGTTGATCCCTCTTAGAATACATTTAAGGTTTTTTTCATTATTGCATTGTAGATGCTATGAATATAAGACTCCATTTATATATAATAGTCATTGTGGAGGAATACAAAAACACATTATTAATACAATTTTTTGAAAGAGTATGAACAACTTAAAAAAAACAATTCCCGGCACGGTCCTGTCATAGAGAAACTGTATACTTTTCCCTATAGTCCCACCTGACCGGATATACCCATCGATCCCTCTCTATTATATATATATATTATCTATAATCTATATAATAATACAATTGCGAGTATATATTTCTTAAAACACATTTTATTACAGAACTCAGTAAAGTAAAAACTAAGGGAGATTATTTAGAGTGCTACTCCAAGCTATTTAGCAGAGCTGCCTAAAACGCTAGAAGAAATAGGTTGTTCTTAATGTGTTAAACTTAACATGAAAATTATGCACACAAGTTGTTACTTAAGTTAGGTATGAAGGGGATGCGAAAAAAGGTCAGTGTTTTTGCAGTTTTTATATCAAAACTTTTTTTGGTCAAAATAAAACAAATAATTCTCGAGTAGAAACATAAGTGTTAAATTTTATTCACATGGTGATATTAACATTTCTTGAATATGTGTCGAGGATGACCTGGAATTTAGTGATAACTTTTTCTCTTCATTTAAAATGTTTGTCATCTAATGCTGCTATACTCATGACAGATATTCAATAACTGTCAATATCACCATGTGAATAAAAATAAACTATTTTTTGTACTGGAACAGTATTTGATTTATGTTAGCCAAGAAGATGTTTTGCTATAAAAACTGCAAAAACACTAGGTACCTTTTTATCGTGTTTGCTTCATCCCCACCATAACAATGTTTTGTTTCAGAAACATTTTGCTCACCAAGTCCTTGTGGGTCGAATGCTAACTGCAACGTTGTTCGAGATGTTCCAACATGCTCCTGCCCACCAGGTAAGTATGTTGGCGTCACCTCACTCAATGACCCATTAAATTAACTTCTACCCACATTGGTGGCCGCATGGTCTAAGGCACTACTCTCGTAATAGACTAGACTGCTGATGTCGAGGAGATCATGTTTCAACCCCAGTCGGGTGTACTTGGGGTGGTTTTATCTAAATGGTCTCACATTTTCTCTCACGCAAATTTGGGTACACTTCGTCTAAATTCAATCTTTTTCATCCCTAACCCATTAGCGTAATTAGTACATAAGCGTATAGCCCAAATGGGTAGTAAGACGTGGTGCAAAAAAAAATCCGTGTTTAAATACCAGCATAAAAATAACATTTTATTTAAAGGGGGTAATGTACTGTACTTTCATAAACGTATGGATACAGTGTATACTATTTTCTAGATGGATGCAGAGGTAAATAACGACCAAACTAAAGAATAGGAATAAATAAACACGATTAAAGTTACAATACAGATGGATACAAATTAAACTGGTAAAGATATAAGAAAGTGATACATAATTATGAAGGTAAAAAAATTATTATAAATAGTGAGCAATGTTGTTTTATCTTTTTAATGTTTTTTCACCACGTCTTAGTAGCTGTAATATTAATTTCGCTAATGGGATAGGGAAAAGGAACATAAATTGAGAGGTAATGTACCTATAAGTGCGTGGAGGGAGATTGGGAAAACATTTAGGAAAAAACACCCTCAGTATATCAGACCGGGATTTGAGCCCTGACCTTCCCATCATCAGTAGTCCAGTCGATTGAGTGTGACGCTTATGTACAGACCATAGAGCGTTTTAACGTAACGTAACAGCGCCCCGAGCAGACCAATGCTCGGTACGGTGCTCTGTACGGTTCGACTCCCCTTTGACCACTATTTCTGGCCTCGAGCCCTAACACGCAGCTGTAATAAAACCAACGAGCCAGAAGCTCTCACTCTACAGTTGGTTGTGTGAGAAGTGGTTGCGTCCGTACTTGATCTCTTATGAATTTGTAAGTAGGGGCAGCAGCTTATATAATCCATCCACTTAGCGTAAAATAATAAGAAGAGGAGGCGGCGCTGGTGGCAAACCCGGATTTTTTTAGATGCGGGAACAGCAGGGTGAATCAGCTTTTGTGGCAGATTCATGGTTCCAACACGTAAGCGGCCATTATAAAAACTTTACGCAAATATCACCAATGGATTGTGAATTTTTAATTTTCTTGATAGTAAGAACGATACTAAAGTAAAATACAAAATTGAGACCACCACTTGGAACGTTATTACGAGTTACGTCTACACTGGGGCCCTCGAGCCGAGCCCCGACGTGAGTATTCCTTTGATGTTTCGGAATGAGACCGCCTTTGGTGGGAGCAGTCTCCGAACCGAGCATAGAGCGGATTTTGTTATTGTTTTGTGTTACGGGTCCCGTGTACGTCACCGAGCATGTTACGGTGCTCGGCTTTGGGCGCTGTGTTACGTTACGGCAAATGCTTTATAGTCTGTACATAGCTTTAGACCACCGAATAGCGTTACCATTCGGTTGCTGTTCTTCGTGCATATTCGCTATCTTTGCATTCCAAGATCAGACTCTTAGTTCACCATTAGGTGGAAATCTTTCCATAAGCAATGTTAAAATATCTGGGTAGTAGTTTTACATCTAATTAGTTCAAATTTTCCTGGCCAGGTTCATCATAAATTTTCAACTTTGGTTATTGTAACATTCTGTCTAATCTGTGTGGTTCATTATATACCATCTCCTTGCTTTAAGGTTAGGTAAAAACTCGTAATCAATGCCAATCAATTCAGCAACAATACCGAGGGAACTAATCTAAAAGAAAAAATTGCTAACTTGTCTATATTTTATCTTTTGGAGTTCTGATTCATATGATAACTTAGTTTATCTTAACTTAAGGGGATATTAACAAATTTAGAATTGCTTTAGCATTTTAATTTTTTATTGGGAATCCATCACAAACCTTTGTTCTAAGATTAAACGTTATTGGGTACGTTTTATAATTTTAATTGGTATAGGGCCTAAAATGAATAATATATTTATTGAAGTTGAAACAATATATTACTAAAACTTCTCAATATATACGTTAAATTTATTTTTATAACAATATTATGCTAAGAAAGGTATCCAATCAATTATTCTCCTTTGGCTTCCCACATTTAAAAATAAAACAAATAATATTTTTACACTACCACACTAAAGCAATCATCATGTTTTTTTGACAAATTCAAATAATATTTTGTAAAGAAATACACACGAAATATGAATGGAAATTGAACATTAAAATTCATCTTTGTTTCATTAAGGAATTTATTTACCTTTACTAAAACATGTACTACTTATTCAAACTGATAAAACAAACATAACCTTTATTAATTATATTAGCATATTTATTAAATCCATAAGATATTGAAAGTTAATCAGCTGAATTAATTATATAAACGAATCTGTCACACACTTAAATTATGCGACTCTATTTTCTTTTATCTTGATATAAAATATCTATTTACACACACACATATATGGTTATGTAAACAACGCGCGTGTGCGCGCGCGAGTGCGGCGCGAGTGTGTATGTGTGTGTAACTAGCCCCTCATGCTGAAGGGCAATGAAAATACTCAGACGGGATTCAAATACGAAACTTTAGACTAACC
>JAVRXN010000010.1:82508585-82733585 GCA_033556935.1 Timema podura
TGTTTACAGATTTGTAAAATATTGTTTTTATTTGTATAGTTGTACAGCAATCCATTATGTGTTATATCTTAACCTACCCTATCTATAACGCATCCTATGTATTGTAATTCTACTGTCGTACATGTTTGGGTTGCATTTATTATCTTGGTAGAGAATTTATGTAGTTGATATTAGCTATTTTGTTTTAAATAACAGTGATAGGTTAGTTTACGTCCTATTTTTAGGTATTGGAAGACTTTGTAAACAACATAAGTCAGCATTATCAAATAAAAAATAACTTAATAAATTTAGGACTCTTGATCTCTTGCCAAATAGCTACGTAGATATAATTCTAAAATAAAGAGTCTACAGGGAACGTAACAAGATTACAGGTTTGGCAAGATCTTTATTTGCTATTAGGCTATTGTCGATCAGAGAACACCATTTAATAAGATGCACATCGATTTTACAAATAGTCTATTTCCAACCAACCAAGAATGCCCTGATGTCAAATACGGAAATCATCAATTATTTTTCAAATTGTGTAAATCAAGTCACGTCCTTCAACATTGGACAAAATTTATTCATGAGAATCAAACCTCCTTCCCCCTTAACCTTTCTAAAGTGTTTTCGTGAATTATAATGGAGAAGTTGGATATGATTTTGAGCCCAAGAGTATCATTTTGCTATTCATGATGTTTGGAACTCGATGGTATAGAACTGTGAAATGTGTGATGAAATATGACAGAGAATGAGGGAGTAACTCTATTAGAGGACACTTGGATTGGTTCGTGCAATCACTATGCAGAATTTTATAATAGTGATGAAGTGGTATTTATTAAGAATTTCTAGATTCCCTCACGGGAACTGAGTTAAACAAATAGTACTAAAGGGAAATTATTGTAGTCATGTTTATGAAAACTCATTTGAAACTTTAAAATAAATATATATCTCACACAAAATTTTTAATATTAAAAAATGTTTAAGCAAATAGTTTTTATTTGGGCTCTCAGATTTATGTCCCATGTAGATAGGAAATTCAATCAAATTATATTTGACCCCTGTCTGGAAATATAACTATCGAGAAATAAGTTGGGTAAACACCAGTTCAAACTAACATACTCTAAAGGTAGAAAAATAAATGGTACGGCACACCGCACAGACTTTCTCTCTCTTTCTATAAACTCGTAAGATTTCTGAACGGAATAATGTACATTGTATCATCACCACTCCACATAAGAAAACGCATAAAATAATATACAATGATATAGAATCAATGAGAAAAGAGGCGCATCTTTGTCCACCTAAGATCTTTTCAAACAGTTTAATGTCTTCCACAAGGGTCAACACTTCGTATTAAAATTTCGATTTCTGGTTAAAATTTTAACATTTTAAAAGGTGTTGCAGATCTTCAAGTCATCGCATTGATATTTAATTATTCATTAATACATTTTAACCAATAAAAAATGTAAATATTGACTATTGAGTCTAAAATGGAGATAGATCATTGCTATGCAAACATTTCTCCTAAGAGATTTAAGGAAAAATAACATACTTTTTTAGATACTTACTTATATTTAATTACTCTATGGCATTGGAGTATTATTGCGTTAAGACTTAAGTATTATATGTTTACAACTAAAGCTCACAAAATTGTATTAATATATTTGCAAATATCTCAGAAACTGCTGTTTTTATAAAAATATATGTCAAATAAAAGTTTTTTATTTCTAATAGTCCTACAATTTTGCAATGATAAGTTGTTTAGTTTCTCCAATAGTTGTGGAGATACGGAAATTAACGCTTCTGTAATGTACCCTAAAAATCATTTTCATAGGAAAATGAAAATAGCCAGTTTATTTATAATCTTAATCAACGCCTAGATACGAATTTTAATCAAAATCGTTTAAGCAGATTTTGAGAAAACCAAATTTTTCTCTTTTCGTCCTTCAGTAAACTACCCTTAATTTTAAGTTTTTATAGACACACAGAGAGACGGCATTGCAAAGACTATTTTTTAGGGTTCGGGGGGTCATGAGACGTCGACATCCATCAACATTTCAGGTTAGTTTTTCTTACGGTCGCAATACTTAAGCTTTAATGCCCAAAAAGTTAAAAATATATATATAATTGCGTATATATTGAAAGTTATTGATTTTATAAAAATATGTTTCGAATAAAATATTTGTATTATAAATATATATACATATTTGTAATGCTAAGTAATTTCATATCTCAAATAGTTTCGGAGCTATTATAAAAAATGTTAATTTACGCATCAGACCGGAGCCCTTAAAACGATTTTGCCGAAATATTGAGAGTAGCCAATTTGTTTGGAATATTTATTTATGTTCATAAATGAAATTTAATCAAAATCGTTAGAGCCGATTTTGAGAAAATCGACTTTTTCTCTTTTTGCCCTTCAGTAAACTACCCTTAATTTTAAGTTTTAATAGACACACAGACAGACGGCATTGCAAAGACTATTTTTAAGGGTTCGGGGGGTCATGAGACGTCGACATCCATCAACATTTCAGGTTAGTTTTTCTTACGGTCGCAATACTTAAGCTTTAATGCCCAAAAAGTTAAAAATATATATATAATTGCGTATATATTGAAAGTTATTGATTTTATAAAAATATGTTTCGAATAAAATATTTGTATTATAAATATATATACATATTTGTAATGCTAAGTAATTTCATATCTCAAATAGTTTCGGAGCTATTATAAAAAATGTTAATTTACGCATCAGACCGGAGCCCTTAAAACGATTTTGCCGAAATATTGAGAGTAGCCATTTTGTTTGGAATATTTATTAATGTTCATAAATGAAATTTAATCAAAATCGTTAGAGCCGATTTTGAGAAAATCGACTTTTTCTCTTTTTTCCCTTCAGTAAACTACCCTTAATTTTAGGGGTAGATATCCAATTCCAAAAACCCCTCGGGGCAACCCTATGAAAACCCTAGATATCAAGTTTCAGCTCAATCGGTAAAATAGTTTAGGCTCTAGTTGGAGGTACAGACAGACAGACAGACAGACAGACAGACAGACAGACGGAAATTCAAAAACCACTTTTTCGGATTCAGGAAGTCATGAAACGTCAAAATTCATCAAAATCTCGAGTTCGATTTTTTTGACGATCACAATACTTTCTCTACCTGTAAGATAGAGAGAAAGTAAAAATAGGGGGAGTGTGTTTTCTAGTTTCACATACATAAATTGGCAGAGAGAAGAAGAAACAGCAAGGGAAGGCTATCTGGTAGTTAAGTCTTTTATTCAAAAATCCTCTTTGTCATTGTTACCCAAACTTTTTCGTCCCAACGCCCCTTTGCAAAAATCTTTTTATGCCCAACGCCCCCATCAGATTAAGTATATTCAAAGGCTTCCTTCTCTTCCCTTAAAATATAAGTAATGAATAGTAGGAATTTTCAATGATCATTAATGATCGTTTTTACCATGCCATTTTATTACACTTGGATTATATATTAAATTATTAGTATGAGTTATTAATATATATATATATATACATAGTTATAGAAAAGTAAATAAAATTAGATTAATTATAATATAATATTGTGATCCTTGAGCTTGATGAGCTTTGGAAAACTTCAAAATATCTGGAGAATACTTTGATAACAATAGTCTTAAGTCACCGCGAATAACTATCTTGAAACAGTTTCAATTTTTCACTAGTATGCGATTCATTGTACTTAATCCTCATTCAAAGAAATATGAAGATGGAAAGGCAATATAATTCCTTGATATGATACTGACCGATATTTATAACTATTTACTGAAGAGCACACATTATTTATAGTGCTATCTCCATTAATTGAGTCTATTAAATACATTCTAACAAGGGACAATACCATTTAAAAATTAACGATTTTTGTATCAAATAAAATTAAACTTAAATAATTCAACTGTAGCATTAGACCACCAAATGTCAACGCCCCCCTAATGAACCCAAATGCCTCCTGAAAGGCTGTAACGCCCCCCAGGGGGTCGCTTCCACCCGCGTTAGGAATCCTTGCGTTATGTAATAGAAAATCGGGAAATTTCACCTTTCAGGAAGATCAGGAATCAAGCTTTGACAATCCACAAAACTATATCTAACAATTAACCAATAATTAATAGTTTTAATAAATAATAAACAATTGATAGCTATAAAATATTTCTTGCTCATGTAAATATATTAATTGTATTTCAATTAAATTTTCTTACATATGCTATAGTAAATACAAATATAATATTTAATTCAACCAAATTACAGTGAATTTGGTATATTTGGCTACTTGCTCAGCATCAGTATTAAAATCTCTAAAATGCAATAAAAATATTAGAAGGGTAAAACATAATCAAAAATTAAATTCAATGTAAATCCAGAACTATAATCCAATCTTGTTCGTGTACATTAATAAAACCTTTCTCGGTGGCGTAGTTAGCTAACGCGCTAGTTTCGTGTTGAGTTAGACTGCCTAGGATGGAGAGATCGAGGTTCGAATCTCACTCGGGTGAACTTGGGGTGGTTTTTCCTAATAGGTTTTCCACTCTCCCTCAGCTTAAATGCGGATTCATTTTCTCTATATTCAACCTTCCCAGCTCATAACCCATTAGTGTAATTAGTAATTAAGTGTATAAACCGAACGGGTAGAAGGACGCAGTGCTAAGTCTTTGTATTACAGTAATAAAAGACATTCTTTGTGGGCTTGTCTGCGAAATATTTTAGAGATTAAGTATGAGACCTGCATATAATTGCTATTTAATTTTCTTACATTCTACCTGAAGAGCAAAAAGTTTGATTCAGTCCTATATCTGATTGTTGATAAAAAATAACACTAAAAAAGATATGCGACCAATTTGTGTAGGTCATAGATAAAAAAAACCCACCCTTTTTGTACTTACTAAACACACAAATATTGGTTTTAAGGACTATGGCTGGTACATATTTTTCATCAAATTATTATTTTAGAGACATTTATAAGATTTACAATATTTCTTTGCTTGTAAATTTATCTTTTTTGATAGTAGCAATAAGCTCTATTTTTAATTTGATGTTTATTTTACAGTGATAAATATGACACACCTGACACAAAATTGCAATCAAATTATCGACAAGAAAGGTAATTTAAGGCAGTAATATTATGATCACATTTTATCCCCATTCTTCATTAATTTTCTTTTATGGCTTAAGAATATTGTGAGTTGGCAAAACTTAACCCAAAGATCTTATAACAACTAATTATACTAACACACCACTTACAAACTAACCTAATTCTATAAGATATAACAACACAACAACCAGTCATCCAACCATCAATTCAGCCCTGAAATGATTAAGGCCCAATTTCACCCAACAGACGCACCACCAAATGAGCTAAGCTCAAAGCTTTTTCTTAACAAATATTAAATGTAAGATATTTTGCATATTTGTATATTATAGAAAAATATTTAAGAATTAGTTTTTTTGTCTATTATTAAAATAATAATTTTTCTGTTCTCTAGAGGTTGGGTTGTTTTCTACATTATCATATATGTTTATTGGATGGGCAAACGATGGTTTTGGATATTAAAATCTAGGAATTAGCAGCTATAGTTTCTAGAATATATGAAAGTAAGAACACATGATACAATATTTAGTCTAGGTTATAATAATTATTAATCATACATTTTTGCTACAGTGTATTTCCAAACAGAGAAATGTAATGAGAAATGGTAGCATAAATGTTTAAATATTATCATAAAGCTAATTTCTATATTATGTATTTAAAGATATTGATTTGCCATCAACATATCCTATGTTTACCTTCAACTTAAGCAAGCTGGTTGACCTCGGTGGTCTTGGGGTGAAGAGCTCGTCACAGGACCCGATGTTTGTGGGTTCAAGCCCCACTGATGTTATTGGATTTTTCTTGAGCGATAACAATCCGTAGCACAATTTCCTTCGGAGGAGAAGCAAAGCCGTCGATTGTGGTCTGTAAAAGAACCCTGGAAGGACTGTGAAAATACCTCTCTAGAAATTGGCTACCCTTTTTGCAATCGCTCATAGAATATCAGTGTGGAAAGTAACGGGGAACCACCAAACTTCCTGAACTCCACTAGTAGATGGTATTTTTACCAGATGGTGCAGGCAGTACTAACCAGCTGAGGGGATGAGTGCATGCCTAGCTCTGGATGGATAGAAATAACATAAAACGATCCTTCTAGTTGTTGCTTAAAAAGAAGAAAAACAAGCTTACCTTGTATTGGGTCCACTATAGTGTGGCTTATAAGAAAGGACCATAGTGTAGGCATTCAAGGTAAGACTGCTACTACCTTTCAGAATGAGTAGTGTCCCATATTTAAAAATAATACTTGCCTCATTCTATTTCTTCACTTTGAGATACAGTAAAAATAAATTAAGCGAATAATATGTCACTATATTTAAAGATGGACTTTTGGTTTTCAATATATGAAGTATCATTAATTTAATAAATAACTATGTAAAATCATAATAATATATAAAATTCATATTTTAAAATTATCGGTAAAATAAATGGGATATTTATTTTAATAATATATTTTATTTTCACCATGCCTTAACTGGTTGGTGGAAAAGGATATTCACCTTATACTACTGTTAAAATATGATTTGCCTATTATTTACATTGGAATGCAAACAGAAGTAATTTAATCTTCATGTAAAAGGGCATTTTATTTTCATTCAACAGCAAACAATGCTAGAAAGAATGACATGAGAACTGACTATTGTATGCTCGGGAGAGAACAGGGGATGAATGACATGAAAAGCAAGGGAAGACAAAAATAAATGCATTGAGAGAGAAAAAGAGGAACAAAAAATCTTGACAAGAAGGGAGAGAGATTCACAGGGAAGGGCAGTGACATGGAATTGGATTTACATTTTCTTCACAGTGCTTTTATGATGTAACTCAACTTTAGTATTGAGGTATGAAACATGGTACTTGAAATATCTAATTTCTCCTTGTACATAGCCACAAGTGTGTATCTTATTCTAGAGTAATTGACATTCGGAATATGCATATTACCACATCGATGTTCACAAGGGCGATTTTCGTTTTGATCAGAGCCTTAATACCATCCGGAATAAGCTAATTTATTAGACCTACAGTAAATACTACAAACTACGCACTCTGAATTTCGGGCTTTACGTATAAATTAATTACGTTATAGGAGTAGGAATGAGGAGGGTATAATTTTAAGGGGAATGAACCCACCTTTTCACAAAGAGAGTGGGAAACCACCATGTAAAAAATAAAATAATCAAATTTGAACATAAGATAATCAAATAAAAACATGAAATTCATTGGTATTATTAAATACAGGATGCACCGTAATATGTGGGGTACACTTCAGCTGTTGATCGGAGACACAAAATCATATAAACATGTGTCCCATTTTATTGTGTTTCCTAGATAGTCATGTTTTTGTTACAGCACGGATTAACATTATATGAAATATTTAAAATTGCCACCTTTGGCCTGGTTGCAATCCTGCAGTCGTTGTTTCGTATAATGCCACAGTTCTTCAGAAATACCAGGTGTTTGTTGGATTTGTTGGCAGCCTTCTTGTATACGTTGACTAACTATTTCAATGTTGGCAATGAGTGTTAAGTAAACAATTGGTTTCACGTGACCACACAAATAAAAACCTAATGGATTTAAGTCTGGGAAAAACACAGGTCAGCCATTAGGCTCTGCTTGAGATAAATATTTGTTAGGAAATATTTAATTCAAGAAATTTCTGGCTACTCAGCTAAAATGTGGCGGTTCACTGTCATTCATAGACCACAGGTTTTCCAATAGTCCATTCAATTTATTTATTAAGAAATGTATATAAGATTTGCATGTTAATCTTCCATAAAAATAAAGCAGGTCATATTAAATTGTCACGAAGTATTCCTGCCTATACATTGACACTGAATTTTTGTTGGTGTCGTGATCGACAAATACATTTGTATTTAATTTAGATCAGTGATGAATGTTATGAAAATTGAAGACTTTATCTCTGATTAATCCAGCTTCATTGGTAAATAATACAGTGGGAAGAAAATACGCTCTTCAAGATTAACTGTTCAGATACTTAACTGGTGTTCCACCGTCTGGCACTCGTTTTAAATGATCTTGTATCTCGTAGGCGTTCATGTATCACTGGAATGCTTCCTTGTCTGGAAGCTGTATATTAGGGAAACAATCCACGTCAAGATGTCTTGCTTCTGCTGCATTACATTCAGCGAGTCCATACATCAAGTGCGTGTATGCCATTTCCTGGTTTGAATAATTCAATATCACGTCTAACGCATAACACAGTATCAACGGGTCTGGTCAATAGAACAAACAGGTATAAGTCATAGAATATACCTAGTCAACATGATATTGAAATGGTATACAAACAATTTAGTAGAATTACTCAGCTGTAACTCGTAAAACGGTCAACTGGGACACATACTTATATATATTTTTCCATTGTTTTGATGTCTCCTGTCCACCAATGAAATCGGTCCCACATGATATGGTACAATCTGTATAAGAACATGAGGTTCATTAGGATATAATTATATATAGATATAATTATATATTTATATATATCGAATATATATTTATATATAAATATATATTAATATATATATTTATATATTTCGAATATATATTTATATATATCGAATGTATATTAATATATATCAAATATATATTAATATATAAATATATATATACGAATATTTATATTAAATAATATATAAATATATAAATATATATTTATATATATATACCGAATATATATAAAAATATATATAAATATATATTTATATATATATAACCGAATATATATAAATATATACTATTATATATTTATATATTGGATATATATAAATATATATTTATATTTATTGAATTTCATGTTATTATCGGATTGTTCTCTTTTTAAAAGTGAGATTTGTCATCATGGATGCGAAAATGATTCGACGCTTCGTGAATTAAGAATTAAAATAATTGTTTAGCAAACTACTTTGGTTATGTGAAAATTGTTTTATCGTTGACATAAATTTAATGATTATTTAATTTTTGAAAGCTTGTTACTGTCTCTAAATATTTTCAAACGTACTAAATATTTCCAATTTAAGCTCCTCTCTCCCTCTCTTTCTCACATACAAGAAACATTTAGGGGATTTGGGAATTATAAACGGATTGTTAACAATAGCAATAATATACAATCAATAAACCTTTACCTGTAGTTGGTGACACTTACTTTAAATAGGTAAAATGTAAACTGTTTTATTGAGTAAAGTAGTTTTCCCTTTATAAAAATACGTATATATAAATTACTTTAAGGATGTTTATTATTTTAAGAAATTCTTAGGATGTTCCTTTTTTACGTCTTGTTTGAATATGTCACTTATGATCCATTCAACCTGATTCAAGAAATTTTCACTCTAATAATTGAAAATAATAAAACTAGAGATTATGAAAGGAAAAACACACTAAAAATATTATTTTCTTTGGTAAGATAAAAATGATATATGGTAATGTATTCCATTTATGAGAGGTTGAATCCCGTTTAGGTACAATTTGGCAAGGTTTACCAAATTACGTTAACGTGCTAAGAGTAAGGAAGATTACATTTAGAGGAGGTTTACCCGAATTTGCTTAGAGGGAGATTGTAAAACGTTTGAAAAAAACCATACCAGTACATTTGATATTAATTTGAGCCCCAATATATCCGTCATAAGCAGCCCAGTCTATGAAAATAATGACGATTTAGACCGGGGTTTCTTAACCTTTTTGGCCAAGACCCAAAATCAACAGACGATCAACTTGGTGACCCATGGATTTCTTTTGAAGTTAAACAGTGCTTATTTAATAATTTAAATAAGTGCCGTAATTGTCTATTATTATATAAAGCTGTAATATATTTTTAATAAGCAATTATAAAATGTAATCAGAATTAAATAGTAGAATTAAGAAAATATTTCCAGTATTGAATTTAATAAATTAAATACATAGACCAGACGCTAACTTACATTGAGTAAGCATTTAAAGTATGACAAAATTTGACTTCTGATTCATGTTCTGGGGACCCAGCTGAGTATGAAAGTGATGTTGTCAATTCCGGGGGTGGTCGATAACTCGTGGGGGAGGGGATGAATAGCGCGCTTGGGGTGGAATTCTGTTTCCACTATAACTTCCGACTCGTCCATCGTATTAAGATAAAAAAAAATAATTGTGTTCCTATTAGGTAGAGTTATAATTATGAACATTGTTTTGCAGTTTAATTTTATAATTAAAGTAAATCTAAAGAAAAAAGGGCAAGTAAAATGAAAAATAACTACAATTATGTCCGTGGATGCATCTTGTATAGCTCTTATATCTTAACTTCCTGATAAAGTCTTAAATGCTTTTAAACAAGGACATTTTTCAGTAAAACGGGAGAGTGGAAACCTTAATTGTGTTGCTAGTGATCATGTCCTTGAGCAAATACTTATCTTTTCTTCTAAAATTATTGGTGGCTGGACAGGAATATCTAGTAATACTCAAGCGACAAACAAATTGTTTCTACTTTATCACAGTAAATCGTTAAATACATGAGACTGTTAGAATACTATGATTTGATTTAAGATCCCATTGGTGACATTTGCACAGTGAATGGGGCACAAATGTAAGAGTCAGAGATAAAGGTGATATGTAAAAAATTTTCATATTCCTTTTTGAAAACGATAATCAGCCAAAAAAACTGTTTACATGACATTGTGAGTTGATTAGCAGTAAATGGAGATGAAGTAACACCATTCTTGCTCAGGGTGCAACCCATCGGTAAAGAAATGTATGTACTAACAATTTTAAACAGAGCGTTTAGTTGACAAAACGAAAAGCTTTTTTCTCCTCCGAAATGGATTGCTGTTAAATTTTTCGTATACTCAGCAACATTATCAAATAAGAAAGATAACCAGAAAAAAAGGAGCTTTATAGAGAATAACTATCTACATTATGATTTTATATTAGCTAGACAGAGAAACACTAGTACTGCAGAGTTGATAAAGCATCAGTAATACTTTTATCCCCCCCGCCTTGGTCTTTCATGCTCCTTGGTCTGGAATTTTCAAAAAAATCAAAACAGCAAAATTGATGAACGAAATTGTAGTAGAAAGCAATTTCACAAGTAGTATAAATATATTTCCTCTTAGTCCGGAAGAAGTGCACTTTATGGATGGAATGGCACTTATACATTCAGTACCCTTTGTGGTCCTTTCGAAGACTAAAACATTTGGGAATTTAGCAAGTTTTCATTTGAACAGAATAAGAAAACACTGCAACTGACTAATGTTACACGCATTGGCGTGATTTTTGACACGTACGGGAACTCATCAATATAATTTTAAGAGCAAGAGAGATGATCATCTAGTCAAGATTCACTAATTGTGAGGATAACTTACAAAATGGTAGTCTAGATACCTACACAGTAAGGAAAACAAAACCTTTTTATATATGTTCCTATCGAATTTCATTTTACAGAATGCTTAGGCTTCAAAAGGCTGTCCTCTGTTATTGGTGGAGTGTTTTTGAATGGAACCAAATGCTATAAGAAAAACGATGAACAACATGTTTCCAGGGTAACACATTTCGCAAGCTATCACTTGGAGGCTGATTCTAGAATGTTCTTTCATGCTTATTAAAATGTTCAACAGAACTAGCCATGTGGTATTGTTATTCACAGTCCTGACATTGACATGTTAATACTTATAATTCGATTTTGGAATCATACATAACTGTTGGTTGTCCCAGCCTTTGGATAATTGCCGGGGTCAGTGAAAATAGAAGATGTCTTTGGTGCCACATTTCTTCAAAGTATTATAGGGATTTAGTTAGGGAAGTTCTGCCAGCGTTACATGCTCTGACAGGGTGTGACATAACAAGTAAACTGGGTAAAAAAAAAGCCCTAAAATCTTCAACGCAAACAGTAAATATCGATACTTAAGTCTCTTAAACTTAATACCTTTGTAGAAAATCAACTAAAAGTACTTGAGTTGTTATATTTATAGCATATCAAGAATCTAGACAAACTTGTGATGCGAGTAGATACATTTTATTTTGGGCCAACCCTAAGTTTTAAATAATATTGGTTCTCTACCCTGCACTTTTGATAATTTTCTACTCATGTACTGCGAGTATTAGCTCAACTTCATGTTTGGGAGGATTCGTTAAATGCATTTGTTAATCCATTTTATCTGTTCAGATTTGGCTACACTACAGATTTTGAAGGTAGAATACGACATGCTCTAATGAAACAGTCCGTTTAAAAAAATCTGCTGTTCCCATGCAAATGTCAAAATTTAAATTTTAAAATCTTATGCGTTTGTAATTTAAGCGAAACCTGGTTCTGTGCTTACTGTTCCTGTCACGTTAACGGCTGCAAGAACTTCAACAAAAACAAATTAATTATTGACGAAGAAGAAAATGACAAAGAAGCTAATTGCACTTAACTTTGCATTTTGAGATGAATAGCAGGATTCTTTTGAGGACTTACAACTATTTAACATTTAACTCTTAATTTAAAAAAAAATTAACTGAAATATATTTTGTGTATTGAATCTTAATTTGTTCAGGCATATAAAAATACTTATCTGGATAACACATTATTATTATATAGATTAAGGCCCTTTCATAGTTTAAGTGTTGGTATTAATAAAATATAGGTTAACTTAAGCTACCAGCTTTAGCACTCTACGTAATATAAACCACTACTTTTTTTATCTTGATACGATAAATGAGCCGGAAGTTATATTGAAAACAAAATTCCACCCCAAATGCACTATTCACCCCCTCCCCCATGGGTTGTCTGTCAACCACCCCCAGAATTGTCAACATCACTTTTCATAATCGCCTGGGTCTCCAGAACATGGAATAGAAGTAAAATTTTGTCATACTTGAAATGCATACTCAAAGTAAGCTAGCGCCTCCACTAACAGTAATGTACGATGACTCCGTTAGTAATTATTTATTATTATGATGTTAGGTAGGCCTAATCACTATTGGGAAGGTTGAGTATTACCATATTATGTGACAAATAATATGAAGTAATATTTGGAAATTCAAAATTTACAAAACAAAATTCCCAAAATAATTATTTACATTTGTTCAGTGAGATCCTTGACCTTGCACTATTGCTGAAAGGTCTTCAAATCGTGGTCGTATCTTTTAAAGGCTACTTCTCAAGTCATGCTCTGGTTGTAGTCCGCTTCTAATCTTAGTTTTCCTAACAGAAAGTGTAGAAAAGCCAGCTTCACATAGGTAAGTATTTAAAAACGGAAGTAACACGTTCATGACTTCGTTCCCTAGAATAGGGTTTTCTTTTTTAAGTTTTATCCAAAATGAACATAGTGACTCAGTTGGTTTTTGAAAATTGTGACGCAAATCTTCATCGCTTTGAACTTAAATGATCTCTTCCTGGAGAGCAGTAATGTCTGATAAATTTTCAGGTGAGTCTTCAACGTCAACTGTAGTTAGCCATAACTTATGGAATGTAGCGATTGAACTCAAGATTTAATTTCTGCAGATGTCCAATTGTTACACTTTTATCTTATGCTAGCTGAGTGCTTTCGTCTTCCAGAAGCAGACTTAAAGTCGGGAAAGAAGCCATCTTCTTTTCTTGTGTTGTCTTTTTCCACAGTTTCAACTTTCTTTTAAATGCTGTCAATTTCTCTGTTAGGCCATTGACAGTGTGATTGTGACCTTACATTAAGGAGTTAAATTTACCAAGTTCCGAAAATATATCTGAAAGGTAGGCTTACTTCAATATTCACTTTTTTTTTTAGAAAACCGGGAAGTCAAAATGGTGATTCTTTTCTGACAAAAAATATTCAATCGTCTTGCTTAGGGATACAACTCTTTGAAGTACATTCACTCGAGACAACCACCTGATCTCAGAATGCTACAACAAATGAGTGTATTCAGAGCCCATTTCTAAGCACATCATCCTGTTAAGTGACCTTGCTTTTATAAAATTGACGATCTGAACATCCTCTTTCATAACAATATCCAAATCCTCTGACATAAAAGCAAGATTTTCCCAATGAAGAATACAATGAAACACTTACCTGTGAATTAAATTCCTTTACTCTTGCACAGAAGCCCTGATGTGCCTCAAGAATTGCTGGCACACTGTCAGTACAGATGCTGTGACATTTATTCCAAGACAAACCTTCTTCTTTAAAAAATGAATTCGTTAAAAAAAAGACTTCGCCTGTTGTAGATGTAGTAAGTGGACGGAAAAACAAATAAAATTCTTCCATTTCGGTAAATCCAGCATAGCGTATGTAGGCTATGAGTTGAGCATCGTCACTGACATCACTTGTGGACTAAATTGCACACTAGTTTTAAGGGCTGAAATCACTTTTCTTTTAATATCAATCAATATGTCATGGATACGTTTACGAATAGTATAATTTGATAGTGGTATTCATCAGCACAGGTCATGCGAAACATGTCTATTGCTGCCAGTTTTATCAAACCCTCACAATTGTATGTGGTTTCTTATGTTTTACAATACGCCAAGCAACATGGTAAGAAGCTTGTGGCTTGTTGAACAGAATAAACAGCCTTATTTCCAGTATCGAGACGTCGCTTCAGCTGCTGTTCTTTTCTTTCAAAGAAACTCCATTCTTTAGTAACTAAATCACTATGCTTGGTTTCAAGGTGCCTCTTTAGCTTGTTCTGCTTTAGTGATTCATTGCTGAGTACTTCACCACAAACGACACATTTTTTATAAATTTAATTTTTTTTGGGGGGAAAGCTAATGCAACCCATCCCGAAAGCCATAGTGACCCACGTTTGGGTCGCGACCCATAGGTTAAAAACCCCTGGTTTAGATCATTCGACCACCGAAGCGGGTCTTATGCTTAAATAATAGAATTATTTCACCATGATAATTCTTATTTCGTTGGTTATCATTAAACTAGCAGGCTTTTAAAAACCATTTTGTGATGAATACTACCTACTTAGCAAGAATAATTTTAAGTCATTTAATGAATTTAGTTTATTTATTGGGAGTAAAAGAAATATTAGAATAACAATGCAATCAACCTTTTATACCATTATTTAGTAAATGTATCCCTGGGCGCCTGGACTAGATGTAATCCTAATATAGTCTGATTTGCCAATGTCAAGAAGGTTGGAATTTGAAACTGGCGTGGGTATAATGAGGGTTGTGTACCTACACACAAATGGGGATGCATTTTCTTTAAATTCTACCTTACTTACTAATATACCATTAATTTGATTAAAATACGATACATAGGTGTGAGAAAATAAATTGTACACTATGTCACACAAACTTTCTCCCTCTTTAATCTTAAAATAGATAGTCTACATTAACAAAAAAATTCGAAAAATTTGTGATCCTTAATAATATAAATTATTGCAGAAATACTCCACAAAAGAGCATAAATGAAATAATATACACTGTTACAGAAACATTGAGAAAATAAAAACATATCTGTTTACCAAAAAGAACGATCAATTTATGTTATCAAAGCGCTCCATAAAATAAGTATATAATTGCTAATGTATCAGAAAATATTGGTTTTATAAAAATATAGTACAAAAAAAATATTATTTATTTTAATGGTCACACAACTTTACAGCTTTTTTTTATGATTTTTTGTATCTCAAATAGTTCCGTAGATATGATCAAAATTGGAAATTTCTGCTTTTGTAGAGTACTCTTAAGTTCGTTTTCAAGGTAAAACAAAGATTGCCCTTTTGTTTGTGATGTTCAACAATGCCTAGATAAAAACTGTAATCAAAATTGTTAGAGCAGATTGTAAGAAGATAGATTTTATCTCTTTTTTGTCCTTTAGTAGAAAAACCTTAATTTTAGGGGTTGTTATCTAATTCCAAAACTCACCCGGGGGAAATTTATGAACACCCAAGATACCAAATATTTTCCCGAGGTAAAATGGTTTCAGGTCAAGGCCGAGATATAGACAGACAGACGGCATCGCGAAAACCACATTTTCGGTTTCAGGGGGTCATGAAACGTTGAAAGTTATAAAAACCTTGAGCTCGATATTTTTTTTTTACGATCACAATACTTCTCTCTCAGAGTCGAGAGAAAGTAAAAGCATTCATTTTGCTTACTACATCTACTAAACTGAAATAGTGATATAGTGTTTTTACTTAACATATTCAAACTATATTTATAATAAAACCACATTTAATAGTTTAGGTATACCTCACACTTACGACATGTTAGATTCCAGACCACTGTCAAAACTCGAAATAAGTCACAACTTGAAGCGACGCACTTTTTTTTTTTACTTATTGATGCATGTACTGCACTGCAATCGTCATATGTGGACCTAATTTTCATAAACAACACATTTGTAACTAAAACAAACACTGTAGGCCTTATATTTTGAAAAAAAGTGAGTATACAAATCATTGGAAACTTATGTAAAGAGTAGCGTTTTTTGACTAAGCTGTCAATCCAAATACATTTCTTATGAAAGAAAATACGATTACAACTTGGTAAATCTAAATCTACAATAGTTACGTTAGTTTCTATTTAAATATACATATATATACATATATATAGTCGTATTAAACAGATAACAGCTAACGACGTGGCCTTTATTTTTCCCAATTACTTGGCAAAGAAAATTTAAAATTTATTACTTTATTTATTGTTCAATTTCTAATTATTAAAGGTTTCAATTTAACAAGCTGTTATTATTATTAATAGACGCGTCAATCATTTTAAATGAGTGCCATGTTTCAGATTTATGTAATCTATAACATTAGTACTAAAATCGATTGAGTATAAAGAACAAATTTGTTAAGTAACCATTCTCATTATTTTAAAATCAATTTATGTTACGTACTGCACATTTATATTAATGGTTGATGAAGAATGTAGCCGATTATTTTCCTATGCAGCGGGTTGTTATTTTTTAGCCATCGTACGGCATATATTACCGAGAGGGACCTGACATCCAGGTTAGGTCACCTAATGTGTAGAATATTAGCCGCTCTGGTGGCACAGAACTTGACCCAAAGTACACCATGGGAGGCTGTCTACACGCACCCGCAATAAGATTATGTGAGGATAGTTTTTATGAAGTTGTGGAGCCGATGTGAGTTTTAACCTAACTTATGACTAATTATACAAACCCTGATGACCGTTGAGATCATTCCCCTTAAGGGAGATATACCCAAGGTACCTGACGGGAATCGAGCCCGGGACACCTAAGCTCATAGCCAGGTTCACTGATCACTACACCACGGGGCCGTTTGCAGAAGGGGTGAATCAGGTCTTATAATGCTGTGATTTTATTTTTGTTTGTGTGTGTAAAGCAGATTTGCCTGTTTGTGTGGGTGTTCAAAGGTGAAGTCTCCTAGTAATTGCTTAAGCTCTAATAAGAAAACTTTCTTGTAAATAAATAAATTACTAATTATGTAGAGGAATTTTAGTTAAAAATATCTAATCCAGGTTTTATAAATATTAAGGGACAAGTGGGTTAATTTTTTTTTCTGAAGGTGAGTCATCATTTAAGTGTTTCCCTAATACTTACACAAATATTTTATTTTGGTGATGACACGCTAAGAAAAGATCTTAAGTCCTAAAACCAAAGCATTGACTTGTTTAAGAAGCTCAATTCCGATATTTAGGCCTATATATCTCAAACCTTTCCCTCCAAGAGAACTAATCTTCTTTAAGATCGACCCCTTTTAAAAGAGTGCTTCCACACTCTCCTTAAAGTGATCAAACGAAAAATAAAAACTCTTTTCCCTAGAAAGGGATCTACATCTCTTTGACGTAATGGATGGAAATTCATTAAACGTTCAAATCGAAAGAGTTCGACTAAATGAGGTTTCCGCCAAGAATTTGGCGCAGTCACATTTTCTTTGCATGGTTAGGGAGTTAACACATGAAAACTTTTTCATCAAGTTTTAGGACGTGAAATTAATACAATTAATATTAGTGTTCAAAACCTGTAAGGGAAATCAGTAAAAACTTTCTAATCAAAATAGATCAACTCTAAATCCTTTCTTAACAAAACCAAACTAACACCCATGCTGATTATTGATCGATATTCCCCCAAAAGTGAGCGTAAGCTAGAAATGTAGGTTATGATACGTTCCAAACTATGACGTTTAATTACAAGTAAAATAAATACCTAATGATAATGCTGACCAATGGAAATTATCTTCGTCTAACGAGCAACTTTAAAAACCAACTCGAGTGATAATTGAAAAAAAAAAAAGAGCTTGATTCAAATCACCTGCTAAATTTAGAAAAATGAAGATTTATTCATTTTAAAAGCAAGTTTCTAAATCTACATAGAGGGACATTGGGGTCGAGGTTAATCTGAAAATAGTTAAATACACTAAATAAAGCTCAAAATCTATACATAGATATCTTTCCGTGTCACAGTTGAGGAAAATGACTTGCATTAGAGAAACCTTGGTAATTGTACCATTCTATACTCATATATTATCTATAAAATCAACAGCTTGATTTATGGTATTTTAATGTGTCCCCATTGGCATTGGTTGAAAAATGATTGTGACAAGGAATAGTTTTTAGTGACCCTCCGAATCTGGGATGTGCATTTTAGTTAAATACTATGTAGTATATCAAATATTTACTTCAATGAAATCGTGAAATATTGCCTCAATTAAGATTTCCATATATACCACACTTTTTTATATACTTTTGGTTTTTTTGAGGGCCCTGATTTTAATTTTTGGTCATCAAATATTCTTGCACCATTAGGGGCTACCTGCTTGCAAAATTTCAGCTTCCTAGTTCTAATGCCCTTAGAGACCTTTTTGACTTTGTTTATAAAATTTTTTTTGGGTCGCCTCATGGGAATTTTTGGCACACCACATATACCTGAACTCTTTTGAGCTAAAATTTTCAGCTTCCTAGGTCTACTGGACTTCAAGAGCATTTCTACTTTGTTTTTCTGAAAAATTCCCCCACCCCATACCAGGGGCCCCTATGGAATTTCCTGTCACCAAATATTTCTGAAGCATTTAAATTTAGAGGATACCTGTCTGCAAAATCTAAGCTTTTTAGGTCTTCTGAGCTTCAAGATTATTTCGACTTTTATTTTTCTGGAAATCTTCCCTTTGGGGGCCTCCATTGAAATTTTCTGTCATCAAGTATTCTTCTACCCATATAGTTTATTGGCGACTTGCCTGAAAGATTTTTGCTTCCTAATTCTTCTAGGCTAGACTTTGGTTTTTTAAAAAGCTCCCCATCTTGGGGGCCCTAATGGTAAGTATTTTTGAGCAATTTTGGGTTAGGGGCTAGCTGCCTGAAAAAAAATTCAGCGTCCTTGGTTTACTGGGCTTTGAGATAGCTTCGCTTTGTTTTTCTGGAAACCCAACCTTTATTTTTGGGGTCCCCATTGGAATTTTCTATCACTAAGTATGCCTGCACTATTATGGGTTAGAGGATACCTGCCTGCAAAATTTCAGCTTCCTAGATCTTTTGGGCTTCGAGAATTTTTCTACTTTGTTTTTCCCCGTTTAGGAGTCAAATGGTAGTTTGCATCCTCTTGGGTTTTGGGCCACTTGCCTGAAAAATCTCGGCTTCCTAGGTCTTCTGTGCACCAAGATTTTTTTCGACTTTGGCATTTTGGAAAACCCCCACCTTGTGGGCCTCCATTAGAATTTTTGGTGACCATGCACCCTTTTGTGTTTGGGGCTACTTACCCGCAAAATTTCGGCTTCCTAAATCTTCTGGGCCTCAAGATTTTTTCGGCTGGACAGAGAAAATGTTAATTATTAGGGTGGGGATATTTTTTAAGTATACTTTAGCCATTAATTTTCGTGTGAAAGCTAATGAGTTCATTCACCTGCCACCAAAAAGAATACATCTCAATATTTAGTGCCATAGTACACTTAAGCTTAGAACCAAGATCAATGAACTTTTTTAAATATATGTTATTATTCTCATTACTATTATGGACAGTTTCCCAAATTAAACATTATTAAATAAATGTAGAAAATATTACTAACATATTTTTTCAAATTATTTAAATATGACTACTATTCTATATTAAAATAATAATTACAACTAAACGTGGAGGTGGAGTAGAAAATCTCTCTAGATTTACACAAAATCAGTTTGGAGTCTTCTGATCATAATAAATAATTGATTATAAATTATACCATTCTTTTTAAACAAATAAAGATTTTTACTTTCTCGCTATCTTACAGATAGAGAAAGTATTGTGATCGTCAAAAAATAGAACTCGAGACTTTGATGAATCATGACGTTTCATGACACCCTGAATCCGAAAAAGTGATTTTTGAATTTCCATCTGTCTGTTTGTCTGTACCTACGAACTAGAGCTTAAACTATTTTATCGATTGGGCTAAAACTTGGTATCTAGGGTTTTCATAGGGCTTGCCCCGAGGGGATTTTGGAATTGGATATTTACCCCTAAAAATAAGGGTAATTTACAAAAGCCAAAAAGAGAAAAAGTCGATTTTCTCAAGATCTGCTCTAATGATTTTGATTAAATTCATTTCTAAATATTTATAAATATTTCTAAACCCAAATGGAGCTATTCTCAATATTTCGAAAAATGACAAAATATGTAGATCTATTTATATTAAAATATTTTATTTGAAACATATTTTTATAAAACAAATAATTTTCAAGCTATACGCAAATAATATATTTTTTAACTTTTTCGAACACTAAAGGTTAAGTATTGCGACCGTAAAAAAAATCTAACGTGAAATGTTGATGGATGTCGACGTCTCATGACCCTCCGAACCCTTAAAAATGGTCTTTGCAATGCCGTCTGTCTGTGTGTCTGTTAAAGCTTAAAATTAAGAGTAGTTTTATAAAGGGCGAAAAGAGAAAAATCGATTTTCTCAAAATCGGCTCTAACGATTTTGATTAAAATTCGTATCTAGGCGTTGATTAAGATTATAAATAAACTGGCTATTTTCATTTTCCCATGAAACTGACTTTTAGGGTAATTTACATAAGCGGAAATTTCCGTATCTCCGCAAATATTTGAGATACTAAATAACTTATCATTGCAAAATCGTTGTACTATTAAAAATGAAAAACTTTTATAAAATACATTTTTATAAAACCAACAGTTTCTGAGATATTGGCAAATGTATTAATACAATTCTTGTGAGCTTTAGTTGTAAAGATATACTACTTAATCTTTAACGCAATAATTCTCCAATGCCATAGAGTAATTAAATATAAGTCTCTCAAAAAGTTTATATTATTTTTCCTTAAACCTCTTAGGAGAAATGTTTGTACATCAATGATATATTTCCATTTTAGACTCAATAGTCAATATTTAAAATTTTTTATTGGTCAAAATTTATAAATGAGGAATTTAATATCAATGTGCTGACCCGGAGATGTGCAACACCTAATAAAATGTCGATCGGACGTTCGAAATTTTAATACAAAGGGTTGACCCTTGTGGACCCAATATTAATCTTTTTTATTGGTCCAAACATACAAATGAGGACATTAATTCTTTAAAAATAAAAATTTAAAACAGGGACTCAAAAAACGTTTTACATAAGTATAGTGCAATTTATGCTTGGGTTTGCTTGTGTATACTATTCAGTCTCACATATATTATAAGTTATGATTAAATATCTCCATTTTTAAACAGTAGATTGAGAAAGTCCGTGCGGGGTTCCGTACCATTTATTTTAAATTATCTAAAGAATATCTTAAAATCCTCAACATCAACACTTTAATTATAAACGATTTAAGTTGACCACAAATCATGATACACTTAAATGATAAATAAAATATATACTGTAATTGTTTTTTTCTGTTCTTTAAATTTAGTCCCAAATAAAATTCAAATAACTGGTGCCCTAACTAACCGGAAGTGTATTCCATTCACTCTGCATGTCCTGCCCACCATGCTCTGTGAAATTTGATAACTCTAATGATTTCTGGTGATGAGTACAGGGTCTGTATAGCTCATCATTATGTAACCTCCATTCTTCATTATATTTATGCCCTTTTGGAGCAAAGGTTTTCCTAATTAATTTGTTTTCAAGCACCATAAATTTCATATCATCAGATAAGGTGAGAAGCGATCATGTTTCTCAACCATAAAGAACGGTGAAACTATTGTTGTGTACATTCTGAGTTTTACATTTACTTGACAACAGGCCAGATATTACTGACTGACTAATAGCATTTTCCGACTATATTCTTTTCCTAATCTCCTCAGTAATAATCGTTAATTACTGAGCCAAGGGTCCTGGGTTAGATTCCTATCATGGCTTAAAAATGTACATTGGTGAATTGAGTTTCCTCTTTTACAGTTACGAATTAACGGCCGGGGGTTGTATGTTGTGTCTGTTCTAGATAAGTTATTTTACCTGTCCTGTGCGGATATAATCAGTCAGTTAGGAAAGTGAACGATGAATAACTCGAAAAAATGGAAAAAAAATCGTTATTGCTAAATAAAATTGTTCCTAAACATTTGAAATCATTAACCGTACAAAATGATATATTGTTCACAGTAATTTCTATATTATCGTTCTCAATCTCTGCTCTCGTGTGATCTGTATATTATTATTATTAGACCGCGTCTACTACCTTGGGTTATACGCAGTGATCATGTATTAGTACACTTAGTAATCTTTCACTTCTAAACCTATTTCACTCATAGCATCTAAAAAAAGTCTACATTTCTTCAAATAACTTCCTTACTATTGCCTTACAAATATAAATCATCTGCTTGTCCTAATAGATGCATTGTCCCGTTTAATGTCAAGCCTTCCCTACTCTTTTGCATTACTATAATAGCATACTTAAGGATAGATTAAAAAGTAAAGGGGAAAGTATAAATAAATATTGTATTAGTTGTGGGTTATTAAGTTTCATTTAGATAGTTACTCTGTGGGTGATCTATTATACTCAAATAGGATGTAAAAACGCTTATTGGAACTATGTAAGCAATTTAATGGAGAAAATAATGTTCAATTTTTGTTTATTAAGCTATTTATTGGTATTAAAAACTTTGGAGGTGGCTTGAAAGGAAAAGACCTATTACGTTATCAACTTTTTATTGTTCGTAAACTCAAACTATATGTTTACATTTAATTGAAAAATTCCATATCATTGTTAGACTAACTAAAATATATTTATGGCTACATAAAATTACTGAAGCTTAAAACATCTTGATTTAGATTAAGGTTGTCAAACTTTAGTAGACTATTTATTGTAAGACGAACGAATCAAATATATTTTAAATATACCAAAAATGAGATAAGAAAATCTTTCGAAACTTTCTTTATACCAATAACTCCATTGATATAAAGGCATACTGGTCCTTTGGCCCACATACATAGGTCTCTTTATCTGGATTTTTTTTCCCCTAGTCAAAGTTTTTTTTTATCTTTGGCGGTGAAAGGATTTGTAGGAAAGTTTGAAACCAACTTTAGATTTATTTACTTCCTGAAGTATTTTCACTGTGGTAAATGTGGCAGCTTTGTAAAGTATCTTGTTCGGTTCTTAAAAAACTGTGCTGTAAAAAAACTTGTTTTTGTTTGTTGAAAATTTTAGATCCTTTCTACGTATGCATACAATATTGAAAATTAACTTTTTAATATAATTAAATGTATTAATTATTGTATGTTTTAAACTTAATGTCAACTTCGATGGTCTTGAGATAAAGTACTCATCTCAGGACTCGATGTTAGTGGGTTTAAACCCAGCTGAAGTCGACGGATTTTTCTTGAGTGATAAAAATCCGTTTTACAACTTCCCTAGGAGAGGAAGTATATCCATCGGTTACATGTCTATTGTGGCGTGTAAAAGAACCCTGGAGGATATGTGAAAATAGATGTCCCACTCATAGAAATTCTTGTGTACTGATATAATCAGTCGATTCAGGAAGTGCACGTTAAATATCTCAAATAAATAAAATTAATACATTTAAACATAATGCAAAAAATCAAGTATAACCTTTTTCAATTAATTATTAGTTTAGAAATGGTATCGTTTTCAAAAGAAACATTAATATAAAGACGTGTAAAGTATACTTTTAAAACAAGTTTCTATACGGTTTTAAATAATGCGAAAGCTTTAAACTATCAATACAGATAAGTACTTTATAATGAGTATGTTTGAAAAATAACTCAGAAATATGTCTATTTTAATTTAATTGCAAGCTTATAATACAAGAGGTTCAGTAATATTAGTAGTAATACATAATATATAAATGAGGGTTTGACTTGGCAACACACATTGTTTCCCATTAATACATTAACACCAAGGGTATGACTGGTTTAAACTAAGAGGATGGTATGAGGAGAGCAATTTAGATTAAATACATCCAAATTAGTGTAAAGAGAAGATGGTAAAGCAACCAGTGATAAATCAAATGTGGAAAACCACATTCAGTGCAACTGGCCAAGATCCAAACATCGGCTTCCCTGTCTTGATAAATTAATTATTTTGTGAGTCTGATGCCTTAGAAAACGTAACAAACAGTGTGGGTTACACATATTTTCTTCATAAAAAGTAAGGCAGTAGACAATATTTCACGTCTGAGTTATAGTTTACTGTAAGTTTTTTAATTATTTCAAATAATAAAAATGAGATATTAGTTCTAGGAAAATAATGCATTCTAAATAACTAATTCTCTTCTAATATTTAATTGGTGACCTGGCGGTCTAGGGGTAAGGTGTCCGACTTCTGTGCTGGGGGTCCGGGTTCAATCCTCCGTCCAGGCACAGATTTATCTGATTGCAGAACCCTTCCTTCACCTCTGACAAGACGTGTGTTAATCACAACTTGTGAACGTTTGGAATGCCAGGCCTCCACCGTGGTTCGGATCCCACGTTAAACTGTAGGTCCTCCATTTCATCTCACAATCACCCTACCATTACACATTAGCGTAAGTGCGTAAAACCCGAACGGGTAGTAAGACGCGGTGCTAATAATAATAATAATAATAATAATAATAAGTATAGTAAAATTGTAAATTTATTACTTTAAATTGTTTTAGGATATAACTTAAACCCAAAACAAAGATATCACTCTGGTCCGTAGTCAAATTGCAACAATCTTTTTTGTGCACAATGTTTTACTGCTTATTTAATATTATGGGAACATTTATACTACCGGAGAAAGGATAATACAAATTGAATTCAGAGGGAACCTACTGTATCTACATTTTTGAGGAGAGAGAGTGGCAAACCATTTAAGGAAAAACCTTTTCTCAGTAATTTTCCTTTTAGCACCACGTCCTACTACTACTACTACTTGTTCATATGCACTCAGTAATTACAATGTAGTCCGCTTCAGTGGCTGAACTGTCGAAGACGTCACTATCGTGTTACACCAGCCTGCTGAAGACGGGGTGAACAGGGGTTCCAATTCATGTCTGGTCTACTGAGGGTAGTTTTTCCTAAATGATTTCCCCTTTTCCTTCCAAGCAAATGCTGATATATTACCTTTAAAATGCTTCCTTCCTTATACATATCCCATTAAAATTAAAAGTTAAAATGTTAAGTTAAAAAAATATAATTTTTATTCTAGGTAGATTTTAAATGATAATTTATTTGGTCATATATAAATCAAAATAAAAACTAGAGACTTAGATCTTATTTGAGAAAGAATAAATTGATTTTTATTGAATCGTATAGAAAAATATAAATCAATAAAAGATATTCAGGGTGAAATTTTTATGTTAAAAACAATTGAAATATTTTTTATGTGACATACGATTGAAGGGGAGTATAATGAAAAGATTAAAACAAAAACAAATCTTGAATATACACAGTGAAAACTAAAATAAATACAATATTGTGATATATTAGAATATTTTTTATTACTATTCCGGAAAATTCATTTTTATATAAATTATTATAAATATTGTTCCTGTTGTAAGGGAAACCAGGTTAGAAACCTTCAACGCATTTAGCGAGGAATTTTTTATTTTAGCGATATTCTAACGTAAAACCTAGACTCCCAAGAAAACCATTTTCTTTGCTTTAAGCTATACTCGTTACAAAAAATATTTTCAAGAAATTTATTACTTTGTACATATATAGTTTCTGTAGAGAAGCCATTGTTCGGTTGGCTGAACATCTACGAATCAACTCTTAAAGGCTTTCAAAAACCAAGTCAACCGTTAAACCCTTGGAAAAAAATATATATATTCATAACGTGGAAGAAAGGAGATGGGTGAAAATCTTAGTGGTGTGTATTTTAAGAGAAGGAAGAAATGAAATGACAAAAAAAAAGTTTTTTAAAACTGGAATATTGTAGAGATATTGGTGAAATCTATTTCCACACATTTAAGAAGGGTTTAAATTAAGGTTACACATAATTTAAAGCTAGTGTTTCCCTTATGAATCTTTGTAACAGCCTCAAACATATATTTATTACATATACCTATACATTATTACAAATATATGTTCTAACTGCAGGGATTGGATGTGAAAAATTGACATATAAAATAAATTTTAATTCAAATTGTAAACTATTGCTTCAATTTCAAACTGTATTTTTTCTTATTATAAACACTCTACACATAATATCACACTTAAGTTGACAAAAATAAAATTTATTTAGATAATATTTTAAGACTGCCCACGCAAATGTAGATACTCTTCTTTTACCCTGAAGGGTGACCTGGTGGTCTAGGGGTGTCAGACTTCTGTGCTGAGGGTTCGGGGTTCAATCCTCGGTCCCGGCACAGATTTATCTGATTGCCAAACCCCTCCTTCACCTCTGACAAGATGTAAATTAATCACAACTTGTGAATGTGTGGAATGCCAGGCCTCCACCGTGGTTTGGATTCCACGTTAAACTGTAGGTCTTCCATTTCATCTCACAATCACCTTACCATTGCACATTAGCGTAAGTGCGTATAACCCAAACGGGTAGTAAGACGCGGTGCTAATAATACTAATAATAATAATTTTACCCTGAAAGGTAGCACGCTTACCTTCCACTATGGTAAAGTTTATAAGATGGGGTCATAGTGTAATCCATCAAGTTAAGACCTTTCAGGTAAACGGAGTGTATTGTACATGTCTTAGAGACATTCTAGTTTATCCCTATAACTACACTTATGGGATAGTGTCGATAAAGTTAGATTTTAGCTAAAGTGTAACGGCGTTTCATTTGAGAAAGATTGGGAAATAATTCAGGAAAAAATAATTTAGTGCACTTGGCCCAGATTTGAGCCTTGACCTTTATAGCACAAGAAAAACAAACTAGATGAATCTAATTCCTTGATTTGTACACGTTCCCACTGGTGTGTGTGGATAGTGTTTTTTTTAGCACCATGACGTCTCACCACAAGTTCAGGTTTTACGCTAATGTACTAATTACGCTAATGGTTTTAGTGATTAAGAAGGTTATATTTATATGAGATGTATCCACATTTGTGGGTAGGGAGAAGGGGAAACAATTTTGTAAAAACCACCCTCAGTACATCCGACTGAGATTCTAACCTCGATCTCCCCGTCATCCGCAGTCTAGTCTTCTCCGAGAATAACGCCTTAGACCATGCGGCCACTGAGGTGAGTGATAGTATTGTTAACTGTACTTATTGTATTTAATGGCCTTTATTTAAAAATATAGAGAACAGTTTATAAAACGACTTAGATAATAGCCTAAGCTAGGGAACTATTTTAATTTACGTGTATCACAAACTGATGAGTAATTATCGTCACAAGATCAGTCTTGATAGCTGAATTACATTCAATTAAGTGAAAAGTGTCAACCTGGGCACGGGAACCCAAGACTTTTTAATTTAGGAAATTGTACTTAAGAATACACCCAACACTAGTGGCAGGAATTTATTATTTGAGTAATAAGACCATAAAACAACACTGCATGTTTTAAAAAGATATCTGCGATATAACAATTATCCACACACAAGTCTTCCTTAATCAAACCTCATAAAAAATTATTATCAGGCCTCTAAAACATTTAGAAGGAACAATTAAATTCCATTACCACGTTTTATTTTTATTAGCTTCACTTAATATTGAGGGTAAATCCCCATCTACAGAGTCCATATCCGTAAGGTGCGTAGTACTCCGTAAGAGATCGACTCCACAGTAACAGATTGCACTGACTACAGAGTCCTTAGCCTTAAGAGCACTATATAGCTAGTCTCTTATTTCACAGTGAGGTATTGGAGGCGAAATTGTCATGCAGGTGGACTTGACTAATCAGCAGGACAGAAGGCAGGTATTGGCTCAGTGATTAGTAGCTTGAGCGCATTAGTTAGAGGGTGGGGGGAGCGCGTTACTTCCCCTTCTTTCAGTCTACTTCTGGTCGGCACGCTTGACGCACAGACAGCAGCGAGAGGTAATGCGCTCCAAAACAATGCGATCTGCTAGCACAAGCAGGGAGTCAAAATGACATTGTTATCTGTTCTCTAAACAAACATTTTAAAGGTTTCAGTTCTGGTTCGAATAAAATATAGGTTAATATTATTTTCGATTATTATAAGGTTCTGGTTCTTTTAAAATTTGATCAACAATTTTTTTTTGTTTTAATTGAGCACATCTTACTACCCGGTAGGTTTATAAGGTTTTGTAACAATTTCGCTAATGCTTATTTAAGAATAAGGAAGGTATATTTAGGGAATATATATATATACCTACATATGCGTGGAAGGAGAGTGGAAAATTACTCAGTATAAAAACCCCCTCAATACTCCTGACCGAGATTCGAACTTCAATCTTCCTATCATCGGCAGTATAGTATAGACCATGTGGCTATGTACACCCAGGTGACCTGGAAATTACATTAGACCTAATTATATATTTATAAACAAAATTCTGTTAACTATGTAAATGAGTTTAAATACTTAGTCGCAATTATTTTGACTAGCAATAACGATATTAGATTGGAAATTGGAAGAAGAATAAATATGGGAAATGCATCGTATTACTCGGCAAGTAAGTTGTTGATAATCTCGCCTGCTGTCAAGGAATGTGTAGCTCAGAATAAGTAAAACAATTATTTTACCGGTTGTTCTTTATAGTTGTTAAACGTGGTTTATTACCTTACCTTACCGTGTTTGAAAACAAGATGATTATGGATATATTTGGTGCAAAAACAAAATACGTCTATTAGGATGTGAAATTACGATGATGTGAATGATGAATTACATACCCTATACTCATCACAAGTCATTGATAAGATTATAAAGTCCCGTAGATTAGGGTGTGCAGAACATGCAGCGTGGATGGGGTAATTTAGAACATTGCTCAGGGTATTGACTGGCAAAACCAATGAGAAGAGGTTACTGGAAAGACCTAGATGTATATGGATGATAACAATAGAAAAGACCTGAAAGAGATAGGGTGTAATGAGGTGGACTGGATAGTGCTAGCTCAAGATAGGGATAGGGTGTAGTGAGGGTTACATAATAGCGCTAGCTCTAGATAGGGATAGGGTGTAATGAGATTGACTGATAGAGTAAGCTCAAGATAGGGGTAGCGGTATTGAGATTTACTGGATAAATACTATCTCCAGATAGAGATAGCATGTAACGAGGTGGATTAGATAGCGCTAGCTCAATATAGAGATAGGTTGTAATGAGATTGGCTGGATAGAAATAGCTAGAGATAGGGATATGGTGTAATGAGGGGACTGGATAGAACTAGCTGAATATGGGGATATGGTGTAATGAGGTGGACTGGATAGCGCTAGCTCAATATGGGAATAGTGTGTAATGAGGTGGTGTGCATATAACTAGCTAATGATAGAAATAGGGTGTAATAAGGTTTATAGGATAGTACTAGCTCAAGATAGGGATAGGGTGGAATGAGGAGGACTGGATTGAACTAGCTCAAGATAGGGATATGTTTTCAATGAGGTTGACTTGATATAACTAGTTCAAGATAGTGATAGGCTGTATTCAGGTGGATTGGTTAGAACTTGTTCAAGATTTTGATGGGGTGTAATCAGGTGGACTGGATAGAACTGGCTCAAGATATGGATAGGTTGTAATGAGGTGGACTTGATAGAACTATCTCAGGATAGGAATATGTTATGATGAGCTTGACTGGATAGAACTAGCTCAAAATAGAAATAGGTGGCGTACTTTTATAAGTGCGGTAATGAACTTTCGAGTTCATAATGCCATAGAGTTATTAATTAAGTAAGCATGTGAACAGTAAGCAATACACTGTAAATAATCTAGCACACAATCCAGACAGCCCGAACGAAGTAATACTTTGTTCTTTAAGGGTTATTTTCTTGTGAAGTTAGTTTATGAATTAATTCTGCACCTTTACCCCTGCCAAGACTATAAAACTAAGAAACTAGCTTTTTGTAGACATGTCGAACGTAGTTTAAGAAATCCATGCATGGTAGAGGAAAATTCATGAGAGTAAAATTATTGACATCCAGATACAGAGATTTGTATAAGTGTGGTGTCACTGTAATTAATTCAACACCTTAGCATGCATGTACACACACAAATAAACAACTTTACGGGCAGTGTAGAATTTGTGGATCACGAATGTAGAAGTAGCAACAACAAATAAATAAGTTTAATGTTAAAAACTTGTTACAAAAAGGATGTTGCCTTGTTAAAGGGAAGGTTTTATTGACTTTTTATGGAGCTAACTTGATGGTGTTTGGTTACACGAAATGGCCAATGCATAGTAATTTTGTTATGACTACTTGCTGTAATAAAAACATTCTAACATTTATATTGCTTTTTATTTAGTTTTTGGCATATTTTATTATCATTGATTTAACACTTGTACCTCCTTGTGCCTTTCCTTAATCCACAACATACTTATGGCACAGCCTTAAGGCTATTCAAGGGGTCTAAAAAATAATATTTTTTTAATGTTATTTCATATTTTTAGTTTTCCACGTTGAATGGTTTCCTGATGAAAGCTCAAAACAAAAGACAAAGTTTTTTCAATATTTTTTCGCTAGGATATGATGACCTTAGCTTTGAATTTTTGAAACTATTACACTTTAAAAGTGTAAATATCCCAGTGTTATATTTCGGCCTAAAATGGTTTTTCCCAATACAGGTATGTAAAAAGGAAATTTATTTTAAATCAAATGTGTGATTCATCTACAACAGAGCTGGGCAACATATTTTGCAATGGAGCCAAAGTGGTGGCGAATGAGAAGTGAAATTCGCCACTCATGTAGAAATAAATTGAGGAAGTAGTTTGCTCAATTGAACATTTAAAACAACAAACACTGTTTGAACAAGTTTATTTAAAATATGTACACTTTGATTACTCAGCAACAACCATCTCTGACATAAATAATGAACATTGTTCAGATTGAAAAATGCTAGAAATTTTTATGCGAATTTTGATGATTCTTTTGTCTGACAAGTTACATTAATATTGCCTGAATATTTGAACTCAATGTAGGGTGCATATGACTTTTAAGGAATGCTTCTATTGATGTGTAGGAAATATAAAGTTAACACAAACACACACTATCAGAACATTTTTATTCTACCCTGAGAGGTGGCAAACTAAAACTCACCACAATTTTATGACATATTTGTCACTTGTTGCGATTGGTGACAGAGTTGCCCGCCCTAGATTTACAATGAGTAGGGGCTCCGGAACAGGGGGGAAAGGGGGCTTGAGCCACCCTTGTTTTTATTTTGGGGGGCTGGACCTATCTCAAGCCCCCTATATTTTTCAAGTAAATTCAAAACCCATGTATAAAGCATATATATGTTACCACAAGTTTGGTAATTTTAAGTAATAAACTCATAAATTTATAATAAATTTAATATTATTATTATTATTAGCACCACGTCTTACTACCCATTCGGGTTATACGCACTTACGCTAATGTGTAATAGTAGGGTGATTGTGAGATGAAATGGAAGACCTACAGTTTAACGTGGGATCCGAACCACGGTGGAGGCCTGGCATTCCTCACATTCACAAGTTGTGATTAATACACATCTTGTCAATGGTGAAGGAAGGGTTTGGCATTCAGATAAAGCTGTGCCGGGACCGAGGATTGAACCCCGGGCCCCCAGCACAGAAGTCTGACACCTTACCATTAGGCCACCAGGTCACCAATATAAATTTAATAGAAAACTGAAATGCCCTAATTTTTCAGTTTATTTTTCTCACACGAGAAAAAACTTTTTCACAAAAATATAGTAAATTACATTAGGCCTAATTGCGATTGCCTTAAATTAAACAATACCAGAATAGTTAAGACAAAAGGTAATACTTATTGACATTTTCACCACAGTAAAAAACCAAAATTGAAAAAAATCCACATTTGAATTATAAGTTTAATTTTAACACGAGGTGGATTTTCAACCTTAGTTCAAACTTTATTTTTGTCACATTTTTATCAACCTTAATAAATTAAAAAATTGAACATCAATCAAATTAATACACTTTCTTGTTTTGGTTAGAATACAATATTTTAGTATTTTTAAACCTACTTTAAATATTGTTGTGCTAATATATTTGATTGTGGTGTATTCATGGTTTGTAAGAAAAATACTAAGTATTTAGTCAACCCTAGTTTAAAGGTCCATTAAGATGCTTTGCACAATATTAGTCTTTACAGTGTTGATACGTACACTTAGTTTACCTATGAAAATCGCAGTCTTACCTTGCATGGTTCAACTATGGCATACGATAGAAATATAGCATGGACATAGCAAGAGGGTAATTATGGGGTTCAAAAACCCCACATCTCCCCAAAAATGTCTGAAGTTTTAAATGTTAATCGTAAAGGAATGTTTGTGAAATTATTTATCCTAATTTGAATCTGTAATCCGTTCTTCATAGATAGTTATTTATCATCCAAAAGCATCAATTTGTAACATTAGCGTGTACTGCTAATATGACAATGTTACTACCCACCCCTAAACAAGCTATTATTCATAGACATCCAGCAACAGAAATACTACCCCAAAGTAATGCTGTACTCATAAACATCCAGCATTATTAGACATCACGATCTTACTATGTCAAATATAGGTGTTCTACTCACGTTAATGTCTGCCGGAGTAGAGCAACTTGCAAGTCCAGCCTGTTCACCACGAATGCTAGAATGGAGAGAAGTCCAAAACACGCTTCAAATTTGTGCAGCACCCTGATGTTACAACGAAGTTAGCTTGCAATGCTCTGATTGGCCCGTGCTGTACTAAGACAAGACCACTCATGTTGTTGGACATCTGGCTGTCCTACTAGATCTAACAAGCATAGTTCTACCTCTGCGCGTCCGGCGTCTTGGAGTTGATGATATGAAAATTAATCGAATGCGACGGTTGAATTCAAGACAACTAGAATGTGGTGTACGTGATAACAACAAGCGTCCTTCTAACCTGATGTTGGAAAATGACGTAATAACAAAGGACAACTTCCACCTTTCCTCCTTGCAACTGGACCTATATAACGACGGCACAAAGAATAGATTGAGGACCATTATCCAACAACCACTTCCACGAGAAGTCCTCTTCAGGACTAGGACTGTATCTAGCCAGGATGGCTAATAATAATACCTTTATTTGTATCTAAAACTTCATATTGCTGCGATGGGTTTTGATTTTCTTAAATACTTTGATTTAGTTTGTAATGTAAATCTGTCAGTGTAGGCATCGGTAATGTTTTGCAAAAAACTTTAAGTTAAAAGTAAATTATATTATGGAGCACTTAATGTTTCCTGTCGCTGCATGGGTGCTAGTATCTTTTTATTTTCTTGGTTTAAATGAATAGCCGCACTTCTTGGTTCTTTTTATGTCGGCAATATTTAGGTAAAATATTGCATTTTTTGCTTTTGTGGTTATCAGTAATAATTTAAATGATTTAAATTGACTATGTTTATTTTATTAGGTATTTAGTAGACTTATTTTCTTTGATGTTAATATTAAAGTAACTTATTTTTGATTAGTATAGTTTGACTTTAAGATTCACAGATTCATTTAGTCAAAATTATAAGTTTTCTAACGTAATTTTGTTTGTTTATGTAGCAAGTTAAATGTGGTAATCTTAGTTAATTCTTTAAAAAAGGACGAGGTTAAATGGTCCCACGAAGGTTTGAGTTTAGTCGGGAAGTCAAACCTTTGTGCTTTAAGTAAATATCTGGTGCGATATTTACTTTAAATTTCGTAAATTTAAAACTGAATTGTCTCTATTCACAGGTGTGAATCAGACGCGTTGTAAACCATTTAAAAGAGGCTCATTAAGCTCTTTACGATCTTGTAATATATTTAGGAGTTAAAACTTTAAGAATATAGGTGACCTGGTGGTCTAGTGGTAAGGTGTCAGACTTCTGTGCTGGGGGTCCGGGGTTCAATCCTCGGTCCCGGCACAGATTTATCTGATTGCCAAACCCTTCCTTCACCTCTGACAAGACGTGTATTAATCACAACTTGTGAATGTGAGGAATGCCAGGCCTCCACCGTGGTTCGGATTCCACGTTAAACTGTAGGTCCTCCATTTCATCTCACAATCACCCCACCATTGCACATTAGCGTAAGTGCGTATAACCCGAACGGGTAGTAAGACGCGGTGCTATAATAATAATAATAATAATAATAATTTAAGAATATATTTGGTTCGATATTTAAATTTAAACTCTGAATTTAAAACTGTTTTGTCTCTATTCACAGGTGTGAATCTGACGTGCTGTAAATCATTTAAAAGAGGGTCTTTAAGCTCTTTGAAATCTTTGTAATATTTAAAATTTAAACTTTTAATAGTAATTTTGTTTGATCTCAATTCTCTGTGGAAAATTTGAAGCTCGTATATAATAAAGAAAGTTTTCTTTAAATAATAGCAACAAATTTGCGTATTTCGTTGGTCTCTTCTAGACCAGTTGATATAATACTATGATTTGTTTTCCAACATACTTCAGTTTGACAGGTAAGGCCATGTAACTTGTTTTAATACGGTTTGTTACATTGGATAAATAATTCAACTATTTCTTTAACCTCCATATGTTTTACTATTTCTTAATATTTACAAATGTTTCACCTTTTCATATTATGATTCCCTTAGTTGTCGCCCCTCTCCTTTTTAGTCTATTTTGGCCGTAACTAACTAGAGTAAGAGTGGGGCGGTACACATTTTTCAAAAATGTGAAGGGGGGAGACAACTTCAAATAGCTTCTAGAGGCATTTAGCTTTGATAGTAACAAAAGAAAAAAGGCGAGGAGCCAACTTGCTTTATTTGGGCATCAAAATTTCTGGAGTAGGACCACTATATAACTATTTCTAGGGGCTCTAATTTATGAAAAATCTGGTCTAGCTACTTAAAATAACTTTTAAAGATATCCGATTTAAAAAAATTTGCTGTAGGAGGACTACACTAAATAGCCTCTAGGATTATACAATTTTTTTTAAAAAATCGGGGAGGGTCTACTCTAAATTTTTCTTAAATTAAGCCTAGTATAATTTTCAAAAACTTTCCACATTTGAGGAACACTCCAAATATGGTCTAGGCCATCACATTTTCAAACATTAACTGGGAGGAAGAAAAATTTATTAAAAAAAATTCTAGAGCATCTAATTTTTAAACATCAACTGGGAGAGAGAAAAATTCCTAAAATAAATAAATGTTAGTATCTCCCCTTCCGCAATCACACAAAACACAAGGTTCCACCACCACTTTTAAAATAATTTTCTTATTTCTCAGAAATCTTAATATCATGTCATAGACTTACAATTTGGAACCCTCCCAAAATTAAATTTTCCCTACGCCCATAAGACTTATACAGCTACCTTTCAGGATAAATAGTGTGTACATGGAATACAGAGAAAATCCGTAAAAGTGAATTAATTGGGTGTGAAATGAAAAGTAAAGGAGAAGTCAGATAAATTATAAAATGTCTTTGAAATTCTTTAATTTTTATTTTGCAATAGTTTGTGAAATATGAAGTGGAGAGCATAACCAAGTCCAAACTATTAGTTTTATCATCAATTAGTGTTATTTCTTGATGATCTTTGTGCCAAGAATTTAATAGAAGGCTATGAAAACTATGAGATTTTGTATGTAGAGCAATAGCTTTTATTATAAAGTACTGGTAAAGTAAGTATCCTTTGGTCTGGAAAACCTGGGTTAGTAAAAGAATTTTATGGTAGGCCTTATCAGCGTTGTTTGAAAGCGTGTAAAATAAATACATTTTATCAGCAGAAATCAGCCGGTATTTAAATTTTAATCAGCATTCACCCTGGATAGTATATTTCAAAAGGAAAGAACACCAGAATTTAGGGCCAGTATTTAGTCTCCCAAGTGTTTTAGGCACTCTACTTAAAATATCCTTATTGTTAGTTGTGGATAACCCTGGCATTCTGTAAGACCCGTAGCACCTACATAAATGTAAGAAATATTTCTTTGGTTGTGTGCATAAAACACAATTAAAAAAACTCTAAATATCCTCTATGGGCATCAAATTTAAAACAAAGTTGCCACTAAATAACCACTCTAAAATGTTAATAGAGGCATCTAATTTTCAAAAATTTGTTAGGGGAATATAACTTTAAATAGCATCTACAAGCAATAAATTTGCAAAAACCTCCAGGTGAGGAACACTTTAAATAGCTTTTAGAATATTCCAAATTCAAAAAAATCTTCTGGGTAAAAACCACTCCAAATAACTTCTAGAAGAGTATCATTTTCGTAAATTTTTCCAAGTGTGATCACTCTGAATAGCTTTTGAGGGCATCCAAGTTTCAGAAAATTTTAGGAGGAGGGCCTCCGATTCCCCTTTTGGCTTGGGAGCCAGGACTTTAAAAACACACTACTTTTTACTAATGACCGTTACCACACAAATACCACTGGATAGTACCACGTTATTCCCCACACAAGTTTCTACTATGTTTTTATTTTACATAATGACAAAGAAAGATATACAAAAATGTACTATCAGTGAAAAATAAACCTCCAGAACACCAGAATTTAGGGCCAGTGTTTAATCATCCACGGTCTAAAATTTTACCCTGGTAGGACCTCCGGACTCCGTCTCAGTTGAGCCCCCCTCCCCACACTTTCAAATATTTTCCGGAGCCCCTGACAATGAAGGTCTTAAGTTTTGATAATTTCAAGATAAAATTGCCAAAAATACAAACTCTTAAAGCAGGTGAACGACTAATTTATTTCAAACTAATTTCTTTATTACATTCCAGTGTTGGCAAAGATAATTTTAGGGCGAAATGAAAAATCGGGCTATAATTCTTTTTGAGTGTTATAGTCTGCAAGACTCTAATTAAAATCATCATATTCTAACTAAAAAAATTGAAAAAATATTTTGAGGTTTGTTTTGTAATTTAAATCAAGAAACCATTCAATGTGGAATAGTAAAAATAAAGATAACATTGAACTATATAATTTTTTTCGACCAATTGAGCAACCTTAAACAAAATTCCTGGGCTTGTTATTTTTGCTGTTGTTTATTTATCTAATGACTAAAATTGCATTTTAACCAGATTTAATCATTGTAAGAAACATGATATAGTACTGCATAAGGTAAAATTAAAATTTAAATAGAGTAGTGTAAAACGGTTTGCTGCCCACCTCTCTAATTTATGTACTCTTGATGCATTGACGTTCTGCCCTAATAGTCCATGTAACCTTCACACAGTTCTCACCGTCACCGACAAGGTCTGAATGGATGAATTATGCCAGGGTGTAGAACAATACTTACGGTGAAACTCTAAGCTGCATTTATGAGAGTTGAGGTGTGGCACCAGCGTCACGGCCTGTGGGGATTCGGGGATGCGTCCGTCCCAATATTTTACAAATGGGGAACCGAGGAATACGGTACATTGACATAAGAAATAAACACTACCCGTTTACGATTTTTTTTACAGATAATTAAAAACATCGAGAATTTCTTATTATTGTACTGAATACTGGCATTGAATTCTATAAAAATGTTTCTGCGTCAGAATATAACCAAGGTCCAGGGAGGGAGGAGAAGCGCTTTTGGATGAGTTTGTGATTTAATGAAAATTATAGATTTATTGTGTTCCTGCTTCTAAATCAAGGTTGGATAAAACAAGAATTAATCACATAAAATAAGCCTACACATTAAATATCATTAAGTTATGAACAAAAATGTACGTTCACTGAAAAATTACATTGGCGACACTCTATTTTCAGAGTTCAATGTGATGATTTTACCCCTAATTGGAATACAGCTGATACAAATTCTGGTGATTGCATCATCTTAAAGTATTTTAAAGTTTATACATTGACAGAGTGGGGAAGGAGAAATTCTTTTGTATAAATAATACTTTATTTTATGATGAGAAGAACAAGAGATTTAACTGCTTCAGTGCCCGCGTGGTCTAACGCGTTAATTTTGTGTTGATTAGATTGCCGAAGATGGAGATATTGGGATTCATTACCAGTCGAGTGCACTGATGGTGGGTTTTCCTAAATGGTTTTCAAATCTCCCTTTACACAAATGTGGGTGAATTTCTTCCCAATTAAACTAAAAGTTCGAGGTCCAAGAGAATGTTTACAGTATTTTAATGGTGTTGTGAACAAATTTCCTTAGTTTGGTTTCTTGGTAGTAAGTTAAAAGCACTTTTTTTTTGTCAAGGGGCTACATGGGAGAGCTTTGAGAAACGTTTAAAAATCCTGGAATATTTATGAAGTGGTTTGATATTTTTCAAATATAGCTTTCAGCAAAATACAGGCAAGTGTTCTGACCAGTTTAAAAAATTAAAATCTAAAGTTTAAATTGTTTAAAAAAATACCTATATCCCACATTATCATGAAATTTTCTGTTGTGACCCTATAAAAATATGACTTTATTTTATAGAGGAAGGGTAGATATCGGTTTCTAAGCTTCTCATTTAATCTTAAATTTATAAACTTATCTTTTGAACACAAAATTAACCTATAAAGTCATCCCTCTACTATTAAATCAAATTTATTTTCATTTTGTTGTTTTTGATAATATTAAAAAAATATATAATAAAATTCTAAGATCTGTCTATACAATGGAGTTTTTTTGGTGGCTCTATGTTTTCAAGGTAGTATAAACGATAAGGAAACGATTTTTTCTTTTTTTAGAAATTTTGTTTGTATGTTTGTTTGTTGTCAGTAAACTAAAATAATATTCCTCGGATCTAAACGGGACCTTTTCTATTGCACTCCATAATTTTCTGGGAACAGGGTAGGGTATAAACCATTACGTTATCTCATCAGTGAGCGAAGCAGTTAAGATAAAACCGTATGTAAGGAGTAAACATAGGTCGCTGCTGCTTGTCGCAGGTACAAAGCATTAAACTTTATGGCAGTTATTTCGAACAGCAGGAGGGGATTTGGAAGTTTGTGTTAGTTGGTTTCATTCTTTTCTAGAGTTTAAATTTGTCGGTTCTGTTGAATGCGTTAAAGCTAAAAATATTCTTGATTACTGTTTGGTACTAAGCCAAAATCACAATATTATAGAATGCTTCCATCAATTTAATTTATTTTTGTGTAAGCAGTAAATTTGTATAAACTATTCATTTTGATGATCACTGCAGCATTGTTTCCACGTAAAACTCACAAATGCGCCTTTAATTAAGCTAATTTTCAGTTACTACTTTTTCATTATTAGAGAAAGTATTTTAATCGTGAACATTTTCTACCTCACGATTATGATGGATCTTTACGTTTTAGTTGTATCCTAACCCAAAAATTAGATTTTACAATTCTGTAAATCCACATGTCTATCTGTATGTCCCTGGCCACGGATCTGAAACAGTTTGATGGATCTTGTTTAAATTTGATATTTAGATATTATAGGGCAATAACTCAGGACGGTTTTTTAATTTTGATACTATCCTTCAAATTGAGGGTAGCTTACTTATGTGTGATATTTTTAATTCTGAATTTTTTAAAATGACTAACGATTTTGTTTAAAATGAATATATAGGGAGCATTTTATCTACCAAAAACCATTGTTTATTTGTTTTTTGGGTAAACATTGTCAAAGGATGTTAACTAATGAATAATTTTTGAAGATTCAAAATATTTTTAAAATGGCTATAAAGATTTGGTTTTAAATGTTTATCTAGGAGGTGTTGAACATGACAAATTAAACTGTATACTAATTTTTGGGTAACATTCGTTTAAGGCTAGTTAATCGATTTTTAAATTTTATTATTTTTTAAAATGGCTTTAGCGATTTGGTTGAAAATGGGTATCTGTTAAGATTTTTACATTATAAATATTTGTGTATTGTTTTAAGAATTTTATAATAGTTTAGTGATGAATGATTTTTATAATATTTGAATTTTTTAAAAAAACCTTTTCCCAACGATTTTGTTTAAAATTGGAATCGGTGGACTATTTTACATGATCAATAATAGAGATTAATTATTTTTATAAAAAAATTATTCAAGGGAAATTTACTTATGACAAATTACATAAAGTTTGGAATTGGTTGAATAATAATAATAATATTTAGCACCGCGTCTTACTACCCGTTCGGGTTATACACTTAAGTACTAATTACTCTAATGGATTAGGAATTGGGAAGGTTGAATTTAGAGGAAGTGAACCCGCATTTGCGTGGAGGGAGAGTGGAAAACCATTTAGGAAAAACCACCCCCAGTTCACCCGACCGAGATTCGAACCTCGATCTTCCCGTCCTCGGCGGTCGAGCTCAACACGACTAGAGCGTTAGCCAACTACGCCACCGAGGCGGGTAATTGGTTGAAATTGGCCTTGAATAAACTATTGAATTTAAAATGGATATCCGGGAATAGTTTTTCATGACCAATAAGGGTACGTTTTTATTTCATTTATACAAATCAAAAATATCTTGGGGTAGTTTCTATATAAATTATTTTTTTAAATTTGAATTTTGTTAAAACTATTTGAAGAATTCTGTTTAAAATGCATATAAATGTGTTTATTGTGATAAATACGTTGATGTGTTTGATTTTATGATGAAAACTTATTTGATGGTAGTTTACTGGAAAGCTATTTTTGAAATTATTCTCAAGGCTATAATACGCAATATGAGAACGTTTGTGTGATTGTGGCGTCCTATTTATTTTTATGGCTTTTCGTGTAATTTAAGTGTATTTAGTTTTTAGTTCCACGTTAGAGGGCACTGTTAATATGCTTGCATTTGCACCTTAAGTTTAGGTATTTAGTTATTTTATGATTTTGAGGGTAGAATATGTTTATTTAGTTTTGATTTTTAGATCGTAAATTTAAACTATTTATTTTAAAGTCTATTACTAAAATTCATCCACATAAAAATTGATTATCTTCTACAAGGAATACAAAAACTTAATTTATTCCATTTTGTGTTCATTTAAACTGTGCCCCACGTAAGAGAGCCAATATTGATATAAGGACTGCCAAAATTTAAACAATTATTTCGGTTCGCTACTAAAGGTAGTCAGTCGTTAATGTGTGGTGTCTTCAACATATAAAACATTTTCACCCCTAATACATATTTAAAATGGTGTGTTTGGTAGTTTAAAGGATTAGCTGAGAAAAAGTTAATCCACCCGAATTAAATGTGAACGAAATCACGGGCCAACTCTAGTTTGTAATAAAATGTGTAGACCAAAGTCTTATAATACATGTTTTTTGATCATTTTATTAGACTACAGGAAGACTAATATATATATATATATATATGTAAAAACTAAACTATTCTTTAGTTTATTCATTTAACATCTAATTTATGTCTTCAACATGTAAATATTACTAAACTAGAATTTTCAAGACAAAACATAAACAAAGTTTAAAGCTTATATTAAAGTGTTGAAAGTTAAATATATTACCTCATGAATAAAGATGTAGTTTAGAATTTCATTAGGTTTATTTTTAAAAGTGGTATTAAGAAATTTATTTCTACAAAGTTTTGTGTGATTAATAGTAGTTAAACTATGTACGATACAAATATATTACTATGTTTAAAGTAGTAACCTGCATTGCAGCTATTTTATGGAGTTACATCCATATTCCAAAACTGCTAGTTAGACAGACCTTAGGTCCATCGGTAGTACGTCTGATCAAAATAAATGAAGGTCCAAAGTTCTACTCATTACTTGTGAGATTGGAACTTTCTTTTATACGTATATTAACAATGAAGAATTCTATTTAATACCCTTTCGGTTTATACGCCGTAGCTTAAGTAATACTTACGCTAATGGATTAGGAATTGGGAAGGTTGAATTTAGAGAAAGTGAACCAGTATTTGCTTGGAGAGAGAGTGGAAAATCATTTAGGAAAAATCACCCTCAGTTCACCCGACCGAGATTCGAACCTTGATCTCCCCGTCCTCGGTAGTCAAGGCTCAACACGAAACTAGCGCGTTAGCCAACTACGCCACCGAGGCAGGTAATGAAGAATTAATAACCCAATATTTCTTTAGCACCACGTTTAACTATAATTTGGGTCTATACTCTACACATATTTATAAATTGCGCTAATGTGTCAGGGACTAGTAAAATTGAACTTAGAGGAAGTGCAGCTGCATTGACGTGAAGGGGAAGTGGAAAACCACATAGGAAAAAATCACCCTCAATATACCTGACCGGGAGGTGAGCCCTAATCTCCCCGTCATCGAGAGTCTAGTCTTATGCGAAAGGGAAGCCCTAGACCTTTCTGCCACCAAGCGGGTAACTAGATTATTGAATGTTTTATGTGTTAGAAAAACCAATTATTTTCAATAAAAGTTCTGTTTCTTATACAATTAATCTATAAATTAGGACTACGTATTTTTTCACACAGCGTCTTACTATCCATTCATACTTATATACTATGCTATGGTAGGGATGAGAAAGGTAAATCTTTAGAAGAAATGTAATTTTATTTGCGTGGCGGGTGAGTGGAAAACCATAAAAAAAAATACTACTCCCCGCCAGTATTTAAACACCACCCTTCTCGTCACAGATAAACCAAACCACGCTAAGGTGACGCCATTACCCACGTGAGCACCGATGTGGGCTATATGGTAAGGATTGTAGACCACTATTCACTCACTTATTATAACAGTCTAATTTTCATAAATAAGAACTTTTAGACAATACAAATTTTGTGGTCAATATTGATAATATTTTACTATCTTATTATTGTTATTTTATAGGTAATGATAATATGTACCAACACTGACAGCTGCAAATTAAATAAACTGACGTATAAATACGTGAAAGTGAGTCGTATAGTTTTTCCATTTCTCAGATAAGGTTCTTCCCAAACTGGACTGAATTTACACAGATAAAATGGGACTTGATGTATTATACAGAATCGATACAAAGTTAATTTTTCTGAATGAGAAGCTACTGTCTGTTTTGTGAAGCTTTGTGTGTGTGAGTGTGTGCACTAGACCATAGTGTGCATGAAATACCAGATAGTAAGTAGGCTAATGTGCGAGTGATCGAGAGCAAATTCCCTGTGGTTATTTCAATAATATCCTTCACTTCACTTCATGATATATTACATCCGTTCTTCAAATATCAAATAACATTTTCATCAACATTTTCAATTGATATATTCCTCTATAAAATGAAACAAGAGGTAAATGACTTAATTATAATTGACAGTCTATATAGTATTTCTAGAAATAATATTGTTAGATGGTTTTAGCAAATGTATGGAAATTAGTTTTTAAAGTCAGTTAGGATAACAAAGTTATACCAGAGTTCACATACTGAGATTAATTAGGTGGAATGAACTTTCGAGTTCCTAAAGCTATAGAATAAGTAAGAGCTTTCCTTGTTGATTAAAATTGGTCTAAATTTTATCTATTTTCTCATTAATTAATTAACTGATGTGGAACTATTCTGTTTGGGTTTGATATCAAATATCACTACAGAGAGAGTAAATACTTTATGGAAGCAGACGCAGAATAGCATGCTCCAGTACTTCCTGAAGGGGAGAAAATTATAACACGTACCAACCAATTGGTCACACCATGTTATTGATCGTACTTAAAGACGGGTTGTCGCATTTCGCGAAGGTTCTGAAACAAGGAAAAGACATATTAATATAAGTGAAGGAAAAATAAAGTGGTAAGCCGCATAAGGGTTTCTAGAGATACGTGGGGAGACACTACTCTATAGAGGGCTGGGTGAGAGCCTCCCAAACAACTGTTTTACACATCTCGTTTATCCGAGCAGGGCTTTGGGAAGTCGGTGGTACCCGCCAGGGTCGATACCAAATAATTTACATAATTTATTTTCTTAGGTTTTAAATCTATGTTTGGGAACTTTGTGTAAAAAGGAGTGGGAATAATGTGTTTTGATATGTTTACATGGCAAGTATTTAAATGCTCTGAAAAAACTAATTTTATTAAGTTAAGTTAAATAATATTAATTAACATTGCAGAGTTAGAGAAAGCTCATCAAAAATATTATATTCATTCAACCCTATAATGAAGGAAAAAAGTGTAATCTACACACCCGCCTCGGTGGCGTAGTTGGCTAACGCGCCAGTCGTGTAGAGCCAGACTGCCGAGGACGGGAAGATCGAGATTCGAATCTCGGTCGGGTGAACTGGGAGTGGTTTTTCCTAAATGGTTTTTCCACTCTCCCTCCACGCAAATGCGGGTTCACTTCCTCTAAATTCAACCTTCCCAATTCCTAATCCATTAGTGTAATTAGTACTTAGGCGTATAACCCAAACGGGTAGTAAGATGCGGTGCTAAATAATAAATAATAATAAATAATGTAAGCTACACGATAGGTTTTACTAACACTAGAGGTAAAATTGTCTTTACTGATTTAATATTTCAAATTAATAGCTTTAAACTATTATTATCATTGTATCCTACTACCTTTTCAGATTGTACGCATATGTGACAATTAACCTAATGGGTTGGGGATGAGAAAGGAAGCTTTTTAGAGGTAATATACCCGCATTTGCGTGGAAATAAAGTGGGTAATCATTTAGAAAAAAACCATCAGCAGATTTTACCGGGATTTGAATCCCAATCTCCCCGTCATCAGTAGGACAGTCTAACATGAGAATGAAGCCTAAGACCATTCGGATACTGAAGCATGTTAGTTTTAAATTGAATAAATAACTTAATAAATGACTTCTAGATCTGCAGGTAGGGCTCAGAGCTCTCTCTGTATTTTTTTTTATTGTTTCAGGTCCTAAGTAAAACATATAGATGGTTGAGAACAAATTATGAATCTCTTTTACAATTTATAACTATTATGGATACTATGATTTTCATTCTTTTTAATACTTCTCTCGACCCTCGGAAAGAGAAATATTGCCATCGTTAGTTAGATCGAACTCAAGATTTTGATAAATGTCGACGTTTCATGACCTCCTGAAATCGTAAAAGTGGTTTTCGCGATGCCGTCGGCGTGTCTGTCTATCTGTCTGTATCTGTTTCTTGGTCTAGAACTAAAACGATTTTACCAACTGGGCTAAAAATTGGTATCTAGGATTTTCATAGTGTTGCCCTGAGATAATTTTGGAATTTTATAACTTAACTCAAAATCAAGGGTAGTTTACTGAAGGGAAAAGATTTAAAAAATCAATTTTCCGCTCTAACGATTTTGATTAGCTTTGTATCCAGGTATTGTTTAACATTAAAAACCAAACGGAAACTCTAGTTTATTTTGATGGAAATGATTTTAAGTGTAAGTATTAACATCAGCATAAATCCCAATTTTAATCATCTCCTCAACTAATTGAGATATGAAATAACTTAAAGTTGTAGGTAGTAGTATGAAAAATAAAAAAATTTGAAAAAGACATATATTTTTATAAAATCAATAGTTTTTGAGCTATAAGTAAATATATAGGCTTATTATTATATACATATATTTATATTTATGTATATCTTTTAAAACAAAAATATATTATGTTCTTTTGTGGATATAGATGTTCCTCTTTTATCAATTTTTCTGTAACATTGTATATTATTCCATCTATGCTCATTGATGAGTGTTTCTGAAACAATGTATATTACAGTCAACTCTCGATTCTATGACCATTCACGGTTCCCTAGAAAAGGGTCGTTATTTCGAAGGGGTCGGTTTTGGAATGTTAACTGATTTTGTTTCACCCCCGACCCTTATACGCAAAAATTGCTTTTTTTTAGACAACTTCCCGCGACCCTCAGGAACATCGTAGCGATCCTCATTTGAGTCGCGACCCGAGATTTGGGAACCACTTTCTTAGACCATTCGGCCACTGAAGCTGGTTAATTAAATGTTACAATTGGGTGAAGTCCGTGAATGCGGATTGTGAGCTTGGGATGCAGATACTATTTCAGCAATCTACGCAAATCTTTAACAATAAATCGTCTCCCAGGGAGGAATCCGGACCAGCCGTATATTACTTGTCCCAAACGCAGGTCTGGATGCAGGTGAAAGCTGCGATGGTGACTATAGTGCGGTGTGATGTATTATATTCTTCTAACATTCTTCTCAGACAAGGGTAGGGCTTGGTTCGGATATCCCTGTCTCTCTCTTAAACAGTATTGTGTTTGCTTACATCATAAAACACACACACACCCCGAACAAAACTCTACATACACCTACCTACAAGTGCGCTACGACATAGACTCGTTGAGACGTAAGGTAGATTCACGCCAACGGTAAATATTGTTGGAAATTATAGTAAAATTACATAAAACATTTTGTAAACTTTTCTTTTTTTCTTAGTTATTACCTTATTATTACTACTGTATTTAGATTTACAAAAACTACGAGAAAGTGTGTGTGGTATAACGTACAATTTATTCACTAGGTGAGGAAAGTTGAAAAATGCTAGTTGGGATGAGAATTTCAATACTAGGATTAGGTATTAATATTATTATTATTTAGCAACGCGTCTTATTACCCGTTCGGGTTATATGCTTAAGTATTAATTACGCTAATGAATTAGGAATTGGGAAGGTTGAATTTATAGTAAGTGAGCCCGCATTTGCGTGAAAAACCATTTAGTAAAAACCACCCCCAGTTCACCTGACCTAGATTCGAACCTCTATCTCCCCGTCCTCGGCAGTCTAGCTCAACACGAAACCAGCACTTTAGTCAACTAAGCCACCGAGGCGGGTTCATATTAATATTGATCCAACAATAAATACTATTAATAGCACGTAGAATCTATATTAATTACAGTAGATATATTATTAACTGCTCCTGAAATTCATGATACTCCGGCTAAATGTAAAGAAAAGATTGCTATATTAACTGAAGCTCCAGTATGAGCAATATTAGATTAAAGTGGTAGATAAACTGTACATCCAGTATTTGCTCCATTCTCAATTAATCTGCTAGCTAATAATATAGTTAATGCCTGTGGTAACGTGACGGGCTAAAAGATTTTAACCCTTCACAATAAGATATTATATATTTATTCACTGTTCCTAACTATATTTTCTATAAACCATCAAAAATACACCAATGACCATCTGATGCTACTTACCATGATCTTAGCTTATATGATTTACATGTTTTGGTTACATGTTCCAACTTACTACAGCTCCCGATACTGTTCAATTGGATTGACTCCCTCCTATCAACTAAAAAGCAACGAGGCAAAACGAAAGGATATTTCCCCTTCCTCCCCCCCCCCTTCTTCCGCAATTTCATTCATATAAATTTGGATGTTCAGTACGAAAAATTTGTACTTATAAAATACATTTAACGACCGAATATGTCACGCTGCTAGTAGTCACCTACTGCTCAGCGCTTGATGGATGCCCGTGAGGATGGTATTGATGCTATTGATGAAGGCGAAGGAAATCCATTTGGATGTTATAACTCTCCTTCAAAGAATGCTTTGATAGCTTACGTTTGCTCTATCTTTTAAAGCATATTTTAAGCTTTGTTATGTTGATTGGCAGGCTCTCTCTCTGTCTATGTAGTTGTGTTGACATAACCATTTAATTATACAAGGTATTTATTTAGGAGTAGATTACCCACTCAGTATTACTTCATGTTGCTGGGACACAGCGCGTATATTTAAATTATTTTTATGTTGAAAACTCTACTTAATTATTTGCATATATATACGAATAAATATGAATTTAAGGTAATGACAGCTTGGTATCCTTAAGAGCCAGTGTGTGTGTTTTTCTTGTGTCTTAATTTATGGACATTGGTGTACAAAGGCTTCATGTTGTTCTCAGTGGCTGTTGAGGTCTATGGAACATTGTTTTGTTACAGAATGGTTCTAGCATTATTAATACAAAAGGATTTGATCACCATTATGACTTTAAGACTGTGGGTATTACTCCTATAGAGCTATTGCTGATAACTGATTCCTTCTTTCTATTGTTTTGAACCCTCAGTGCCGAGACAATGTTTAAGGGGGATTTGGCCCCTAAGGGTTTGCTTCGGCTTTTGAATTTAATGCATGAGATTTAATTAATCTTAATTATTTAGCATTGTTGAGGATTCTTATAATTGTGATTATGCCGTTCAATTGTCATTTTGTATAAACTTAATTACCTGAGTGTGCCATCTGAGTATGTTCTTTCAATTTAGTTGGAGATATCCTTATCCTTCAAGGCCTACTGCTAGAATTGAATATATACATATATATTTCTACTACATGCTCATTATGTGTAGTAATGCAATTTTTTGATACTGTTTGTTACCCTGGGATGTTCTTAAGGGCTTTATATTATTACTAAATTACTTATTACTTCTCTTAAAGAACTAATAAGTATGTTTTGAATGTTATCACTTTTATAGTCCCATCCAGGGGACGCATGCAGCTAATTATATATTTGTAACATAAACTAAAATAATCTTAGAACTTGGATATAAATTTACATTATAAATTTAAATTATGTTTTAAATAAAATAGTTTAAGTTGACTTTCTCTATATGTATTTCCCCATTTCTTTGCCCAAATTAAGTGTTCCTACACTAATTATGTTAATATGTAATGGAATGACGTTTTGAGATATTGTAGTGAGATATGTTTGTTTTATTGACAATCAGGGAACACGTACTGCGTTCATGCTAAATCCTGTTTAGGACTAATGGTGAGCGTATGTGTCAGTAAAATTCAAAATCTTATTTTATCCAAAGGGTCCTTGCATTCACATGTATTAATTTAAATATAGGATGAAAAATAATACCTGGAACCTGGACAAAGGAGCTGAGCTAGAACACTTTGACTTATTGAGATAATTCTCTAACACTAAGATACTCAATTTATTAAATGGCCTAGGGTCATATATAAATTATATTTTAAGGCAATGTGATGGGCGTGAGAAATCTGTTTATACTTGGTAACTATTAGAAGTATCTTGGCAAATAATTATATATAAAAGGAATAGGACAATACACAAAATAGACCTCTGGAGAAAACCGCATGTTATTTGTATTTCATCCGATGTAGATTCCTTTATTTGAACATATTGTACTCAATTAAATTTAATAGTCTTATATCCGGCATCGGTGATCACGTGGTTTTAAGATGTTACGTTAACAATATACTGGATTTATAGTGACGTTAATATCAGGGATTGAATCTTTGCCGGCTATAATGAGGGTGGATTTTAATGAGTGGTTTTACACTCTCCCTACATGAAAACGTGAGTACAATTCATTGAAATTATATCCTCCTCATTTCTATCCCATTAGTGTGATTAAATATCGATTGTCCCGGCTAGTAGTAAGAAGAGAAATCAAACAAACTTTAAAAAAGTTTAAATGCTTTACCTCTAAGACGTGGTATTCCACTTTTTATAGAAGCATGACATAAACTATTGTGCAAAAGGCCATGCACATATCAATAAACACCTATAAACATATGAGTAATAAATCCACGTGCTGTTTTGATTGCTAACTGACAGTCAAGTACTAGTTTTATATTTGGTTGTGGAGATTAAATAATGAAATCTCCCAAGCATTCCAAATAACTTGCTTTTATTGTGCATTTAACTTCCGCTAACCTGTGCCTCTCTGGGTGAAAGACTCATTTTCTTCCCTCTACTTTATTTCGTATATTGGCGTTACAGTGTGATAGTGATTATAGTGCTTGGATGCTTGGTTCCCAATTTTATCGTTGTTTTATTGTTCAAATATTAATTTTGCGACAGTATCTAATATTTCAGTTGGGTATTTTATACTGCATAGGTGATTACAGTTTTCTTTATTGAATACTTTAACAAAAGTTTTATAATGAAACATAACTTTGTAGTCCGTTAATTTTGGCTCAAAGAATATTAAAAGTTTATTAAAAATAGATTGATTGGAATAGTAATCAGATACAAATAGTTAATTCTGTGTGACGTATCATAACTCTCTTATCAATTCTTATTGTAACAACGAAAAATTTGACCAATACTAATATTAATAATGTATTGCTCTATTCTAGCGAGTGTCTATAATTAAAAATAAGATAATTTCATTTTTTAATTGCTCCACTTTTAATTATTAGATTATTTTAAACACATATATAAAATTCAAGAAATGTATTAGCTGAATGCTCACATGGAATTTTACATAAAATTCCAATGACAGTTTTTTTACTAGCATAATACCAGTTAAAAATCAACAGCTTCATCTCTGGTCATGTAATGAGTCCCATTGGTATTTGTTGGACAATGATTGCGAATGACAATAATATTTTTATGATCATAAAAATCTGTGAGGTATACATCAATTAAAGACTCTATATTAGATCAAATATTTACTTCAAGAAAGTGTGTAACTTTTTCTCAATTTGTAGTTTCAATTATAAAAACATTTTTTAAATTTTTTTCAATCTTAGGAGGTCCCAATGGGAATTTTTGGCTACCAAGTATTCCTGCACCCTTTTTGGTTAGGGGGTACCTTCTTGTGAAATTTTTGCTTCCTACGTCTTCTGGGCTTGAGAGATCTATGTTTGGGTTAGGGTTTTATTCTTCTTTATAAATGCAAATTTGGGTAACAATAAATTAGTAGATGAATATATGTAGTTAAGAGTATGCCCGATGGATAAATTATTTGCTTTACGCATGATGACCTTCACTATAACATTGTTCTCATTTCTTACGCCTTACAATATTTTCGTTGTTCACCGTTTATATTAATTTTAGTAATCAATATTTAATCAACAGTACATCCATGTGTGTTTAATCTATGCTAGCATAACTCATCAGTTCAATGGTACATGTTTTAAATGTAAACATAGAGACAAATACATGTACCTCTTAAACCTTGGGCCATAGGATGAGCATGTCACCATATTTAGTCTTTTTATTACATTAAATACAAATTTAAAACTAAACTTAATCATGAGGTATTAAATAGAGAAGCTATTATAGTTGTTAAGTACGGTCATAGTTGGATCTAAATAGCATATATTTAAATTGAAACATTACACCTGGACACAGTATTCAAATCCTGGACCTTTGGCTTAGTACGAATATACGCTTACCACTGAGCCAACCAGGAGTAATCCCGTGCCCAGGGTCATTCTTCCCTCATATTTTAAGGCAGAGTCTGTGATGGACGTACAAATATGGTCAGCTACATATAAGCGATCAATTAAGATTACAAGCTATCAGATAACTCAGCCACCTTCAGCTCGGGAGGGCTTTGTTCTGCCAATAGTACAATGACAACTGTAAGAATGTGCATAGCATGATGGATTAAATAACCAAGTGATTCAATTGTTAAGTACGGTTGTAGTTGCATCTAATTTTAATATTATTTAAATAAATGACATTTGGACACGGGAATCGAACCTGGGGCTTTTGGCTTCGTGCGCCAAAGTTCTTACTTCTGAACTATCCAGGAGTCGTCCCATGCGCAGTGTCATTCTTCACTCATATTTCGAAGCTCATATGAAGCTGACAATTTTCTCACGTCCATAACAGACTCTGCCTTAGAATATTATTGAATAATGACTCTGGGCACTAGACGACTCCTCATTGGCGTACTAAGCCAAAGGTTCCAAATTCAATTATTCCCGTGTCCAGGTCTCATTTTTCAATTTAAAGAATTTAAACTTAATCAGGTTATGATAAAATCTGAAATCATTGAAATACTTTTGGTAAGCTTATATAATTTATTCATAAAATATGTCCTGGGTAGCCGATTAAATTTAAATCAATGTCCTTAGAACACCTTTTATACTTTACTAAAATATATTTTCTTTTGAGTAACTCGACCCCAATCTTGTTTAATATATTAGGAAACAGACTATATCTTGAAGTTAAAGGACTTACCTAACAGAACTAGATCTGACTGAGGAAAACGAGGTATTCTCAAGGGATTTTGGCGAATGGGAAATAAAGAGGAACGACAAAAAGAAGAAAGCCTAACATAAACGTGAGTTGAAGACAGACGTGTAATGGCTATATGACGTAATGAATGAAGAAAGGGTAATTTAGTTTAAGCTCATTTAGATGATTACAGGTTATGGAGTGGTATGTCACTGTAGGTAAAATATATTTTAAGAGAAAGACCTCCAATATAAAGAAATATAAACCTTTTTTACAGAGGAGAATAATAGGACTAGTTTATGGAAGATGGAAAATCTACCAAGCGTGGCTTAGAATTTTTATTAAAATTCAATAAATGACAAGGTGTCCTTTATGAACACATAATTTAATACTAATTATAAAATATTTCATGTTAGATATGTTAACGAGAGTATTTAACATTATTTTGATAAAAAACGAAATAATAATCAAGTTATCATATTTATAGTAAATTTGTATTAATTTGACTAATTGATTTTAACAAATACATAATTTTAATAAGAAATGAAACTAAAATTAACATTATAGCCTCTCTGCATATTTATAAAAAATATTTATAGCACATTTGATAAAGATATTACGTTATTAATAATAATATTAATAATAATAGATAATTTTAACATGATATAAAATAACTAAATTATATTTCACTACTGCCAACATACTATAAAATTGTATCCAACATAATTTTAATGAGATTGACGCCATATTTAGAAGAAATAGTCTAATTGGAGATCATCTGTGTGGATTTTGATAAAATATATCGTAAACGGATAATATTTTTAATTTTTGGCAAATATCAGAAAAAAAGTGAGAATACCCAATCACGGAACATCAATTATACATACATTTTAAAAAGATCTATTATTCACTTAAAGGAAACAAATTATATGGACCTGCCTCGATGGCCGCATGGTCAAAGGCGCGGCTCTTACAATATACTAGAATTGCTGATGACGGAGAGATCGTGGTTCGTTCCCGGTCGAGTGAACTGAAATGGGTTTGTCCTAAAAGTTTCCTAAAGGTTTTTCCTCGCTCCCCACGCAAATGTTTTTACACCTCCTCTAAATTCAACCTTCCTCATCCATAGCCCAATTGCTTAATTAGTACATAAGCATATAACCCGAATGAGTAGTAAGACGTAGTGCTAAGAAAATAATATACGGAATTTGAGTTAAGTTTGGAGAAATTGTGTAACTGATCAAACTCATTGAAATAAGTTTGACTGATACGCTAGACAGGGAATGGGCTGGATGTCACTTATCAAACACGTTTGAAATACATAATGGATTGAAACAAGGAGATGCACTTTCTCCATTACTCTTTAATCTAGCCTCACTATTAGGGTAAAATAGTAGGGAAGGGTTGACATTAAATGGTAAAACGCAGCTATTATAATTCGCAGATGATTTAGACTTGTTAGGAGAAAAAATATTTTTCCTACTAACTTTATCATATAAAAAGGCAGTTTAAATAATACGTAATTTAATTCACTAAATCATTTAACAAGTTTTTTTAGTTAAATTGCTTTTTTCTTCAAATAGCCGTAAAGAAAAATACAATAAATTATCTTGGTTTCAACAAATGGTACAACTTAGCCAACACCATTAAATAAATGGTACGATACAATCATACATACTTTCCCATAAAGTATATTGTAATTTGAACGAAATTTAAAAAATTGATCAATAAATTAGCTTTAATTAATTACTATCCTAAAAGCCAGTGTTTGGTGCTATTAATCATGGTAAACCCTACCTACATGCCTATAAATAAAACCTACAGGAATTTTTAAGCAAACTCAAAATATTCAAAAATCAGTAATTTGTAAACTTCTATTAAAATATTTAAAAAAATATTAAACACAAACATAAAATTAGGAATATTGTGAAAAACTTTTTAATTTTAAACCAAATCGTTATAGCCATTTTTACAATTTTTAAAATTGGTGTAGTAAACACAGTATATATTTTCTTCAATTTTTATTAACATTTATAGAAAATAAGTTGTTTTAAACAGCCTTGTAGGCAGTAATAGGTTTTTAGCAAGGTCAATAACTTGGTAGCCAGGTAGCAAAGAAAACCAGCCTTTGTGTGATATTTTCCTGCCCAAAACAATAGCGCGATTAAATCTTTTGTAATGGTTTTTTTTAGTTCCCTTGGTTTGGACCACACAGGGTACCGCCGCTAACAGTACAGGAGGACAGTTATTTGGCCTTTGTTTAATCATGAGGACCGTTGGAAGTGTTTTTCTTACTAATTTCAAAATTTCAAATTAGTCGGGTGAAGTAGGACTCGTCTTTCTTGTTTTTAACACGCTTGAGTCAAGGACGCTCTATGTCAACACTTGGGAGACATGTTTTATAAAGTATTTAACGGCACCTCGCTTTAGGTGATCGGCTAACTGCCGTAGGTATAGTTGTTTTAATAAAAGACTAGGTGTAATAACTAATAGTAGGCAAATTACGTAGCTTATAAATTTTGACTATGGGCCAGTTTCATAGTCAGATTTAGTACGCCTCAAGTGCGGCGCTATACTAAATACAAGACGTCACTTACCTGAAATTGAATGGAATGGGCCAGTTTCGCATATGAAACTGGCCCATTCCATTTTGGTCTAGGTAGGTGTCGTCCTGTATTTAGTATCGACTCGCACTTTAGGCTCACTAAGTCTGACTATGAAACTGGCCCTATATGACGGAGATAATAAAGTGATATTGTGAATTTATAAAACATATGTTGACAGCCATTCTCACAATATCCCAAACGCGTGACGTGTATTATGTAAAATACCAGAACCAAATCAATACTATAAATAGTAATTTAATTATATTCTGTTTTATTAAATTAAACACTATAATTCAGTCACTATACGATCTCTACAAGAACTATAATTTAAAAATAACCATTAATTGAGTGCCAACCTCAATTAATTTGCTAATTCACTACGATCATATACAGGCGGGCCACGAAAGCGAGTGTGTTAGCTGGTGTTCGTTTATGAGCGCAGTACATCTTTATTTGCAATGTTGAATGCTGCTCAGATATGTATTTTAAGTAAAATCATTAGAGCCATATTCCAATTTCAAATAAAAAAAAATCAAATCTCACATTCATAGACTACTCTTAAAGAAATTTTCCACCAAAAATATATATGCAACGCTGTTGTTTAGGCCAAACACTAAAAGATATTCATTTTAAACCAAATTGTTATAACTATGTCCAAAAATTTGTAATTTTCAAAAATACCTGAACAGTAAAATACTCTTAAGATGAGGATAGGGGACAAAATAAAAAAAAAACTCCCAAGGTATGTTCATAAAACATTTAAATATTAATTCTGAACAAAATACTTCAAACTTGCTTGGACCTAAGCCCAGGGAGAGACAGAATCATAATATCTACTTTTTTTTGGTTCGGAGGCACATAATCCGTGAAGATTTATCATTATTGCAAGGTCAAATATCTTCAATATTAAATACATTATATTTATATGATAAAGTAAACAATTAATATGTTTTGTTTGTATTATAATAAATTGAATTATTTAAAATTTTCTTGATAATGTACACTTTATTTTCATACATAATCAAATAAAATTTGAAAATAGCAAGTTAGTTGTGTCAGTTAGATTGAGCGTAACTCCACATGAGATTACTGTGCCTTTGGGTTAAGGTATCCTCAAATTTCCAAAGACCTATTTTCCAGAATTTCAAGTTAACAATTTACAAAAGAATTCACGTATAGCTTGTGAGGAGAGAAAAATTGTCGTCTAGTAAAAATACAATTTAAATTTAACAATTTGGATGTTTTCTTTTACAAGTAAGTTTATCGTTCGGATTCATAAAACTACTTGTAACTAACAGGGCCTTTAAAACCAGGAGTGCGTATAATTCTAACGGGTATTAAAATGAATCTAGAAGTATTTTTTACAAGTTTCAACACATACGTAGAATACTTTAGAAATGCACTTTTAGTGATTGATTTCTATATAAATGGTCAAATAAATACCATTTTAATTAATGAATCACTCGTGTAATTTTTTAAAAATAGCATGGCTATCATGTTTTCATACGCTGTTAATGATGGTGTAGGTGCACTGAGGATTGAGGCTAGGAGATTACCACATAATTTCGGAAAAGTAATAATAAAGGCGTTGTTCAATTTTTCGAGTAAAATGAAGAGTTCCGAACAAGTTTATTGAGATTCGAAAAACTATTACGACATACATTACATCAATTGAAATGTTCTTCTAAGAGAAATAAATCACTGTCCGCAAGCGAATCGAGTTTTGTAGCACTGCATTAGAGATTAACTGGTAGGCAGTCCCATGATTTAGTTGCATGTATACTGTATAGTGTATTTAACGTGCTTTTATATATCGATGTGTTAAAATTGCTGTCAAAGCTTTCAACTTTCAATTCCTGATTTTAAGAAAATATTTATCGTTACTCTCAGGGCCCGATTATTGATAACCTGACATTCTCACCTTTATTTTGGTAAAGCACAAGACAGTGCTCAGGCGCACATACCTTCTGTTCATGACCCCCTGTTTGTGGAAATTTTTTATATGTAATTTTTCGGTTTTTTATTTTGTTATTTTGGATTTTTAGGTCATATTTTCTTGGTTTGTTAGGGTTTTCAAATTTTAGGCATTTATGTTGTGTAGTTATATTTTAAGTAGGGGCTACTATCGATATTTTATAGATGCATAGTTATTCAAAATTACATTTTTTAATTACACAATTGTTGGAATGAGAAAAAGTGTAGGCAACGAACTTTGAATCCCTTTTTTTTTTTCATTTCTGGTTGTAAAATATACATTCTTGGTGAGAATCTGCAACTTAGCTAGAGAAGGTTACGTTGGAACGGGTAGCTTTATTTTTCTAAAGCAGATAGTTTGAAAATCTATGTTTTAATTATTTGAATACAGGAGTGTGAATTAAGTGTGAGTGTGTCATTAATTCTAAGTTTTGTTTAAATTTTTAGGTCTTTTTTGTAAATTTGAGGTAATTTTTTAGAATTTTTAATTAATTTTACTCTTTTTTTTATAATTTTTAGGTCATCAAAGTTTGGTCACTTGTTATTATATATATAAATCATTGATGGATGTATTGTTTTCCCCTTCAATTTCCCACTCTTCCTCCACGTAAATTAGGATGAATTTTATCTAAATTATTCTGCTTTCCTCCATACTCCATTAGTGTATATATGCTGATAAGGAGTGCAATTTCCGTCGGGTGCAAGTGTTCAGCCTCCACAATTAAGGTAAAGAGGAAAGCGAAGGAAGTTTCTCAAAACTTTAATTGTTTATGTGCGCAGAAAATAACCCATACTTCTGAATGCTAGCTACCCGTTGCTCCCACACCATTTCTATGTAAATCTGATGACGGGCTCCTTCACACATGCCTACCCTCTATGCTTATCTTATCGCAACTATTTATAACTTATCGCGTGATGCCTTTAACCTGCTCGCCTACTCAAACTCATTTCTTCAGGAGGGATTCCAGCCTTAGAGAATTATTCATCTTCATTAGGAACATTTATAATTGGTTAGGCTAAGAGATAAATCTTACCTTACATGAGAAAAAAATGTGGGGTTTTCGAAAATATGGTGCTTAGGAAGATATTTGGTTCAAAAAAGAGATGAGGCTGCCGAGGAGTGGAGGAGGTTATATAATGATGAGTTACATACCCTGTACCTATCAGAGGACATTGCTAGGATAATAAAGTCTCTAATAGATTATGATGGGAAGGACATGAAGCGTGAATGGGAGATTCTAGAACCTTGTTCAGGGTTCTGACTGGCAAACTCGATGGGAAGAGATTATTTAAAGACGCAGATAGGAGGATATATTAGAATTAACCTGAAAGAGACAAAGTACAATGAGGTGGATTGGATATAACTATCTTAAGATAGGGATAGGTGGTGTACTTTTGTAAGTGTGGCAAGGACTTTCTAGTTCCTAGTGCAATTGAGTAAGTAGCGAGGAAGATATAATACCATGTAGGGAATTTTTGAAATGTTTTACTAAAGAGAACATAACTAGTTCAAATTATTGGTGAAATCGGTACAAATATCATTTTAAAGCTATGAAAACTGCAGCGATGGGTAGGTTGGTAAAGGCATAAGTTTCAACTTGTCTGATTTCTTGGTGATGAGGTGGTTGGGGCTAGATTTTAGGTCGAGTGTATTAAGGTTTATTTTCTAAATGGTTTCCCATTCGACTTCCTTCTAATTGGGTCTGCACTTAATGTGAATTCTTCCCTCCTCACTAATACCCCTTTCGTATAAATATGCATATATCCCGAACCAGTATTAAGACGTGGGGCACATTTAATTATAATAAGAATATTATATAAAATAATTATAGGCAAATTTGTTAGGTTAGAGTAGGCGTGTCTTTGTTTAAGAATGTTATCGAATATTATTAATTTAGTAGAGGCATAAGGGTCCAAGCAACAATAAGAACACGAAAGAAAGGAAATTTTACAAAATACGGTTATATCTATTTTTTATTAAAATAGATTACATTTCTAATACATTCTTTAGAAAGTTGCATTTGCATATTAATAACCTGAATTATACTTATATGAAAGATGTTTAGGTAGCTTTATAACTGTCAAATAATGTATTTCTTCTCGTGATCTTGGTTACAACAACGTCACATTATTTTAAGCATAGTGTGAGAATAATGGATTTTGCATGGCTTTGATGCGCTCTGTATGGTAGTTTTATCTTTGCATCTATTTTAGGCCTTAAGGGTTAGTGAATTAAGATCCGTATAGTATATATTTTAGCTATCACAGGATGTAATAGCAATTGTAAACAGTTTAAAATAAATTTTAATACTATGTCCATCCTATGAGAAACGGGTTGGGTCAGCCAATAACAATTTATCTTTCAATAGAATTATGATAAAAATAAATTTTACAGTTAAGTTGTTTGTTTTAGGCATTAGACATGCGTATACATGATTGAAAATTACTCGTTGCACAGAAGTGGTGGTTCTGATTGGTTAAAACTGACAGAAGAGAAGAGTGCCATCCAGCGTCCACGCCAACTTTTTCCTCCTGTATGTTTGATCACAAGTTTTAAAATGGCTGAAGCTACTGGATGTATGGTTCATATTTACAAATAAATTAGTCTATTCACTATGGTATTAATTAATTTGTATAGCATCACATCTACATTTATAAAATTGATGTGATGTATGTCGGTCATTCCAAAGCTCTTGCTCTCCAAAAAGCTGAAATTTGGTATGGATTCTATGAAGCATGCCATATTTATGAAAAAACTTAAAATTAAATCTAAGATGACGGACGAAACGTCTAAATAGAGTCTGATTTGAGTGAAATCGGGGGCTCAAAATTTCCTAAGCTAATATAACAATGTACTCAAATCACGCTAACCCCTATTATGAAAAATCAAAAATAGAAACAAACAACAGGAAAGGCACTTCTTGTAAAATCCAAAATTGCGTCTGAAGGAGATATGGTTAACCCCTGGTATTAAAATAGTTTATTTAAGTTAAAATGATGATTAACAAATTTGAATAAAATTATCAAAACAAACAAACTTAATGTTCTACTTGTGAAGTATTCTTAGAATTAATTGAACCAAAGTTGGAATGATGAAAGTCAATTTAATTTATTTATGTCCAATAACACATTCTGAATGGGATCAACGAGTGGATACAAGCAATTAAAACATAACTTAAAAAATGCATGTCAATAGAACAGCTTTTCCTACACTTCCATTTACTTTAGTTCTAGGACCTGAATTTGATTTGGTCATCTACAAAAGTAGGATATTCTTGTGAATTAAAATTCCATGCTATTTAAGTCAAATTATTAATTAGAATTGGTTATGATTTTAGTTTTGTATCGCGTATATATTTAGTTGCATAATACGTGCGGATTTTATATTTAAAATTAATTTAGTGGTATATTAATGTTGGTTTATTTGTGCTATGTGCAGGATATTTAATAAAAACGCACCCGCTTCGGTGGCCGCATGGTCTATGGCATCAATCTCGCAATAGACTAGCCTGCCGAGGACAGGAAGTTCAGGGTAAGAATCCTGATAGAGTGTACTGAGGGCGTTGTTTACTAACATATGCGTGTAGCCCGAAGTGTAGTAATATGCGGTGTTAAAAATAAATAAATAGAAAATCAACTTGTCGAGTAAACCATTTATAAAAGGTTTGCATTGCTTTTCCAGGCATAAAGTTTAGCTTAAAACAAAACGTTCTCAGATTATCACAATATATTTTTGGAGATTGCTTCAATCATGGTATCTTAGAATCGCAAAAAATACATATTTTTAAACAAAACATAAATAAAAGCTTTACATTATTTATAATTTTTGCTAATATTATAATTTACAGAACAGACTTTTGTTAAATTTTCTTCCAAAAATCTCAACACCATAGAGTAGAGTGGAGTTAATAGATATTTTGACTCATAACATGTCTATACATTTTTTTAACCAATATTTATCGATTTAACAATATATTATGAATTATGTTTAGTAGTCTAATAATTTAGCTGAAAAAAGTCTGGCGTATAAAATAATTTAGAAAAATATAGACTATAAAATGAAATTGACATTTTAGGGAAACATGTGTGTGGTATTTCGATTAGAAATGCAGTTATTCTAATCAAGTAATTATTTCATCATTTTCAATAATTATATATATTATTTTTAAATTGGTATGTTATAAGAAACAAACCAAAATTGATATTTATACCCTTGAACTGCCTCCTGCCAAAGACAGAAACACGTTTATCCTGAACTCACGATTTGCATTGATAGTATTGAAATCAATCTCATCTTACATTTTAATTTATGTCAAGACTAGTTTTTTGGCGTCTCTTCGACAGGTCGATATAATACTAACCAAAGCTAACCTTCAATTGAATAGAATAGCACATGCAAGATTGGGTTTTGTCCTGGCAATTTTAACTATTAACAATAATAATGTGTATGCAGTTTCTACAATTATTCAGTAATGTAAATATAACATTAGATAACCCAACAGTCAACATTTATTTATAGTGGTATTGGTGGAAACGTAGATTAAATATCTGTCTCATCTAGTGACGGGTATGTTGGGATTTGAATCCTGGCAAGGGGTCCTGAGGTAATTTTTATTAAATTGCTTACTAATCTCTCTCCACTCATATATGGGTACATTTCCACAAAAACTATCTTTCTGAACTCTAGTCCATTAACACAATTTTTATTTTATAAATTTTATCACCACGTCTTACTACCTTTTCGGGTTATATTAGCTTATGTACTAATTGCACTAATAATTTAGGGATTATGAAGGTTATATTGAGAGGAAGTGCACCCGCATTTGCGTGGAAGTATAGTGGAAAACAATTTTAGGAAAACCACCCTCGGTGAACCCGACCAGGATCGAGCCTTCGGTAGTCTAATCCAACACGAGAGTAGCGCTTTAGACCACGCGACAACCGAAGCGGGTATTAGCACAATTTAAATATGTAGGCCTACATCCCGGACAGGTTGTAAGATGGGGTGAAAAAACCATATCCCATATATTGGTACATATATTCTCTTGAAAAAGTTATATTAGTGACGAGTGATCATATATAATATATTATATCCATTATGTAGTATAAATAAGGTTATTCTATGTTAAATAAACGTTATTAGAACACTTATGTTTAAAATAAAAAATATAAATAATAATATTTAGCTACATATAACATTTGATTGTGATAAATTACTGCATCAGCTCATTCAATTAAGGATAAATAATTAATACTTACATCTTAAACATTGTAGAAATTTGTATTTGTACAGGTTCATTTTCTATTTACCACGACGAACATAATTTCTATTCATAACTAGTCTTTATATAATGGTATATCAATCCTCAAATTATATGCAAATATCCTTTTCATTGTATCTTTTTGAGCAATCGTCAAGTTCTAACATTAATTTTTACCCCACTGCCTCCTTCATCCCCCATTGAAAAATAGCTTGGTCGGAAACAGAACGAAAAGCTAATAATAGTTTGTGGCCATGACTAGAGGTTTTAAACTAAAGAACGATATTTCTATTACAGCTCCATGTGTATGTTCTACCTAATCATTTAAAATAGATGGATTAACAAAACGGAACTTCAGAACCAGGAAGGAAGGGGGGAAAAAACAGATTTCATTCAGTTACGTCCAAGGGAGTAAAAAAGTTTCCTACCCTCTTTGTTCTAAATCTGAATAAGTCAAGTTGGTTGCTCAGTGTGTGCGTGTCAAATATCCCATATCGTCACGTGATTCAAGAGTGGAACCCAGCTACAACAGTTGTGTTTTAAAACACTCAAACAAGTTGAGCCGCTCCAGTTCTCACTAAGGATTAATGATGACATAAAATTTCGAAAGTTTTAATATTAACTTAACCTAATAATTTTTACTATGGCATGGTGGACCACAAATAGAACCTTAATTTCTTTTATTTTTAACTTTTTTTTATAAAACCTTTCTAAATAACCAACATTTCTTAAGTGATATTGGCTTGTAATATTTTAAAACTTTAAAATCATTTGTAAATCTATTTTTGCTAATTATTATTCCTTTTATCAGTATGACAAAACATTGTGTTTTTATGAATTTAAAGTTGACCTCGGTGGTCTTGACTCAAGACCCAATTTTCGTGGGTTCAAACTTAGCTGAGGTCAAAGGATTTTTCTAGAGCTATAAAAATACACAGCACAACTTCCTTAGGAGCGGAAGTAAAACCATAGGTTCCATGTAGATTGTGGCATTTAAATAACACTGGATTGTATGTGAAAATACCTTTCCCAATAAAATTAGTAGGTTCTCTCGTTCTCGATCATGGAAAAATTCTCGTGTGCTGACATAATCAATCTGTTAAAAATGTACGTGTTAACTACCTCAAACTCAAATAAATAAACACAAAATATGAGTTAGACAGTGATATTTATTTATAGAATCAATATATCTTTATTTGTTTACTCCATTAATTTTTACAATAGATTTTGTATTTTGTATTTAATTGTTTTCAAATATCAAGAAGCTTAACAGTGCCTCAGGATAAATAACCTAAATGTATTCTAACATTTTTATTAGCTTAAAATAATTATAACCATATCTTAGATGACTCGAGTACATTTCACACTTCGGGAACTATCTATATTGAAATCAGAAGTGTGAGGAATTTCGAGAAACTACAATTTATCGTGTTTGACCAAAATCTAAGCTAAAACTTATCAGAGTGAATATGATTTTATATTTTAATATATAGCTCAATGTATATAAGCAAAGTAAGTATACATTAAATTACATTTTTTTTAACACGGTGGGGCTAGGCCAAAAATAAATATTATTATTATTATTATTATTATTATTACTATTAGCACCACGTCTTACTACCCGTTCGGCTTATACGTATTTACGCTAATATGTAATGGTAGAGTGATTGTGAGATGAAATGGAGGACCTACAGTTTAACGTGGAATCCGAACCACGGTGAAGGCCTGGCATGCAAAAATAAATAGATTGATCCAACAACTGTCCTTGGTTAGTAAATAATAATAATGTATAGAAAATTATTTTAGTTTCCTTAGTCAATTAGATTATTAACAAGTTTTTACAAATTAAAAACAAACTATGCCTTATTATTTGACGAATATGAAAGAGTCTTCTGTAATCGACCCCATTGTTAAGAAATGGATGGGATGATTCTGTACGCTGAGGAGGCAACTGTCCCATCAGTTGTTCTGATGCTTGCGCCTTTAACTTGAAGCAGATGTGACTGCACCATTTGGTACAACTTGAATTGTACAATGGGGCTACAAGGAAAATATTTAAAATCAGAAAGACATAATAATAACAATAATAGATTTAATATAACAGAAAAATAAAAGAAATGTTTGATTACAAATACTATACAAGAACGTAAGTTAGAAGATCCAAATTGAAACTGTCTTGTGGTGATAAGGGTGAACGACTGTTCTAGGCGGCAAGATCAAATGCCGTAGGCTTGAAGAGCAATGTTCAATAACAATACAGCTGGACTGGCACCAAGCTACAGTTAGGTGATTCTAAAAGAAAAACAGTGAGGTAATTATCACCGAACGTTAACAGGAAATTATATACCTATTGTATTTTTAACACATTTGTAATTTTAAGCTATCTTGCTTGATTGGGACTTAAGAAAAGTCCTCAAGAGACATAGTATAATGCACAGCTATAGAAAAGTTTGTTGATTACATTGGTAGATGGCTAACAAACAGGCGTCAACACAAAATAGTACTATGGCCGGTCCTTTCCCTATTGGTACTGCCAGAGCATTCAATAGTACATATATTAAGTGACCCGCTCCCTGGGGTACAACACTAATTTAATTCATACTAAATACTAATTCTCAGACGATAGATGCCAAAAAGGGCAAAGAGAAAAAAGGGTATTATCTGCGTGGACCCCATATGGAAACATAGAAAAAACATAGTCACTTAGACCAATATAACAGGTCTGAAGGACTTGGGAAACATTAGAGTTACTTTGACTATGCCAACAAAGTCGGCAGAACACAAAACCAAAATCTAGTCACTTTGACTGAAACAAGAAATCTAAATAAACATAATAGTCGCCTCGACTGTACTACGTCTAAAGGACACAATTCTGATAAACAAAAAGTCTGAAAGACTTGGGAAACATTATCTAGTCTTCACACTAGACCCATAAGTCAGATGGACTTATTAACGTCGCCTCTATACTTAGAAAATCGAAGAGGATTCTCCTCGGCGGCGCGGCGGGAATCCCACGCCCAATACTCTATGGCCACCGGTTCCTTCGTAGAGTGAGGTAGCAGAGGTTCCTTCTTCGACGATGCGAAGTGATCAGATTACTGTGTCGTGAATCCAAGAGGCACTTATTTTATACCCTTTCTCTGACTAGAATGGAACAACAAAAAGAGAAATAGAAAAGGCACTGGTGGGATAGGAGGGACTGGAGATTGAGGGGGAGGTTCAAAGAAACGCCGCAACAACAGTGGCACTCGAAGGTCGTGGGAGCGAGCTTAACTCATTTGAGTTATTTTCCATCTCAGGTGTTGTAACGAGCGTATGTGTTTTGGAAGCACCCTGTCGCCATACTTGTTGAATATTTTGCTTGAAGGCATATTGGCGGTATCCTATCCCATCCAGTCACGGTGAGTAAGTTTTGAAGCATATTATTACTAAATATTTCAAATCTAGTTCTCTTCTTCAGGTTCTGCTATTATAACTATCACAATTTAGTGTTTTTATGCAACCACGTGTCCATTTTATATACTCGTAGTATTTTCTTTTGGAGACATTGTGATTATATCCAACCCCATCTAGTCATAAAAGGTGGACCTTGAAGTATATTAATTATCTCCTTTGGATTCTGCCAATATAATTATTATAATTTCGTATTTTTACGTAGCCTAATAGTGTAGCTATCATCTTACAAGATTGACACGCTACAAGACATTTGTGAATCACTAGGCAAACAGAACTCCTTCCATTGAGAATCCAAAATCGTTGTCTGAGTGACGATAACGTAAACTGTGTTCCTGCATGAAGCAAGCGGAGATGTTCATCATGAATGATCAGTTGGGTTAGATGATGCCTTTCTGGTAGAATCAATGGATGTTTTTGATTATAAGATGCATATGATGCTTGCAGTCTTCCGCCCACCCTAATACATTGTGACGGGTCAACAAATGGATGAAGGTCCTTGAGTTTACTTTTAGAGTTTACTTGATGTGAGATTTGTAGATCATGTAATTCTTGAGCAAGTATGATGCTGATGCATAGGGCTTGGAAGAACTCTTTGCTTGACAACGGTCCGCTCCTTCTTGCTTCCTTCAGACATTTTTTATTGGAACTGAATCTCAAACAGTAGGCAATTACATATTGCAAGTGCGAAAGAGACGAAAATTTATCAATAATTGATTCAACCATTGGTATTATTAATGGTAGACTAACGACGTTCTGCTTCTGCTTTGAAAGTTCACCCATCGGTTCAAGTGAAATCTCTTGTAGGGGCCATGAGTTTGGTGATGAGGATAACCATGTTGGGCCATGCCATCAAATGTCCATTTGCTTCAAAGCATTTTCATTCACTCTCCTGGGTAGGAGATCAGCTGGGTTTTCCTTTCCAATAACATGATTCCAATCTGGAATAATAGAAGATTTTTGAATTCCCGCCACTCTATTGCCAACGAAGGTTTTCCATCTATTTGATGGTGAAGTGATCCATGCTAGCACTACTATTGAATCGGTCCACATGAAAGTGCTGTGGATGTTAAGGCTCAGAATGGATTTTGTTTTCTCTTTAGGTGTATTAATAGCACTGCTGCACACAAACTATAGACGAGGGATAGATAGCACCTTCAAAGGTGCCACCTTAAATCGTGAACAGATGAGAACGACTGAAATTACTCCCGAAAGATACACACACCGCAATTATACACAAGCCCCATATGACAATTGTGATGCATCTGCGAATCCATGTAGATCAAGTGTTACTGTTGTGCCATGTTTAATCACTGATCTTTCTATGGCAGTTGCATTCAAATCTGAAAGCTGATAGTAAACAAGCTGGCATTCATTAAGAAGAGATGGTGGAAGAACATAATCCCATTGAAGTTTGATTTGCCAAAGTTTCTGTCAAAAGATTTTACATGTTACCACGATTGGACCGACTAAACCTAGCGGGTCAAATATGCTGGCAGTGATTCCTAACACATTTAAATTAGTAAATGGCGGTTGGTGGTGGATTTGGAAAGCAAATAGGAACTTGTCTGTATTTGTTTGCCATAATATATCAAAATCACGAATTATAGCATCATTTTCCATTGTAATTGGTAGGCTTGAAACATTTTCACGAAGTTTTGCTAGAACGGCCGCTACGACTTCTGGGAGGTTTGACGCCCACTTGCCTAGCTGAAAACCTCCCTTCTTCGTCAACTTAATTAATTTTGTTTTTAATCTTAGTGCCTCTTCAAGTGTCTGTGCGCCACTCATTAGATCATAAACATACATGTCTTCTTGAAGGACCTTTGCAGCAACCGGGTATTCAAATATTTCATCGAGAACCAACTGTTTAAGACATTTTTGTGGCCAAGAATGGAGCTGATGCTATTCCATAAGTTACTGTAGTAAGACGATGAATTCGAAGTTCACCTTCTGGGGATTATCTCCAAAGTATTCTTTTTAGATTTGTATCTCTTGGGTCCACTTGGATTTACGATACATTTTCTCAATGTCAGCTGTAAATACAACAGTGTGAGTACGAAATCTTGCGATGATAGAAAAAATCCTGGTGTATTGTAGGCCCTACCATTAAAATGTCATTACTAGACTTGCACGATGCATGATGCGTATTTGTTGTTGAACTGGTCTCCTAAATCACTGAATGATGTGGCATATAATAATTTGGTTCATTATCCTTGTACCTTGAGGTTTTATATACTACTGCCATGTGTCCTAGCTCCTGGTACTCCTTGATAAAGGTTATGTACTCTTGTTTAGTTGTGGGTTTATTACCTAGCCTTTGTTCTAGAATGTCAAACAGTTTTTTTGGCACAATATAATGACGTGCCAAGCTTGTCAACTGATTGACGAAGGGGTAAACGCACAATGAAACGTCCAGTGTGGTCTCGCCTTGTTTTTTTATTGGAAGTGTTTTTCACATTCTTTCTCTTCTGTTGATAGCACTGACTCATTAAACTCTTCAATTTTTCAGAAATTTTGTAGCTGAGTTTCCAAACCGCTGTCATGGCACACAAACAAAGACACACGACTTTTTGGTTTTTCGTTCCCACTGTGACCTTAGATATTGCTGGACAGTATCCATCCTAAGACAGTCTCTTGGATGGTTGGGAGGCCTGGTGCCGTGATTATTCCCCCACACAACAAGACAAAAAACAAACCTGCCCCAATGAGGAAATTATTTGGTCCTGGAACATTGAAGCCTTGGTCTGCCAATTTTACATGGCCTGGAATATTACATGGGTTGATATTGATATAAGAGTTTGGGAGAATACCAGTGATTTTTGGAAGAATTGAACATGTGATTTTAGTGTTGAAATCGTTAACTTTGGAATTTAACATAATGTCAACGCTGGGTCATGCTTCTGAAATGGCACTGTTAATACCACTAATAGGAACATGATTGCGAAACCTCTTTAGTCTCAGCCGCTTAACACATAGCTCTGAGATAAATTGTCATTGAGAAGCTGAGTCTAGCAAGGCTCTTCAGGGCTGCCATTGACCATTAACGTCACGTACCCTGACAATGGCAGTAGACAAGAGTACCTGACCAGATGTGCACTCCTTATAAGCACAGTAACTTTTGACTACCTCCACATTGTTACTACTAGGTCTGTCTTTGGTGTTCTCTAAACTTGTGTCACCCGACATTATGTTCGGAATAGAATTATCATGATTGTTTGACTCATTTATTGGGTCATTGTGGAGGAGTGTGTGGTGTTTTTGACTGCAGTGCTTGCACGAACCACTGTCCCATTGATAATACATATGACCTGGCCGTAAGCAGTTATAGCAAAGACTGTGTTTGCGAGTCAACATTTGCCGTTTCTTTACATTATCACTCTTAAATAATTTGCATTGATACAAAACATGAACCTGGTCACAACGTATACATGCCGTTGCAGTTGTTAAGTATGCCTCTGATGAATTATCTTACCTTAACTTAGTCGGAACATGTTTATGTGTAGGAGTAATTCTACTGTCATTTGGCTTCATCGCTTCTTACGCTTGACACCTTTTGTCTAAATAAGTGAACAATTCATCAGATGTGGGAAGTTTCTTTGGGGGGAGTGTAGCTCACATTCTCTTCTAGACATATAGTCCAGCCTATCAGTAACTAACTGCACAATCATGGCTTCCATGAGTTTCCTATCAACTATTTCCTGGGCCTCCAGGGCATTTAGATGACCCCTAAACGTTTCAACAAGTCTTCTCAACTCCCTTGCTGATTATTTGCTAACTCTACTTGCCTCTAACAGGCCCTTTATGTGTTTGCTCACTATCATTCTTTTGTTAGAGTAACGATAAATTAATGATGCTCACGTAGCACTGTAATTTTCTGCAAAAATCAGGAAATTTGAACTAATTATAATGTTTCTTCCTTAAGAGACGAATTCAAATAATGGAACTTCTGTATCTCTGTCAGTTCACTGTTGCTATGTATCAAGGAAAGAAATGTATCATGATACTTCATCCAAGCTGTGTAGTCACCATTAAAACTAAGTAGATTGATAGGCGGTAGCTTTATAGCTGGCCTTGCCTTGGAAGTTTGCGAAGACATAGTAGCTGCAGATAGTACTGCCCATGCCTCTTCATGTGGCTGTAGCCACGTTTTAATTAGTGCTATTACATCCCAGTATGGGGTTTCAAAGCCTTCACGATATTCTAACTGAGCATTAATTTCATAGCCATTTAATTATAATTCTAATTGAGTGCATTTAAATTCATTGAAAATATCTTCTGCTGCCTGACATCTGCCACTTAGCTGCTCTAAGTTATGTTAATTACTAAACTGATTCACATATGTTTGTATGCGTGTAAGTCTACCTCTCAAAGCACCTCGTTTCTTTACCGGTAATTCTACTTCAGTCGATTCCTTGATTAAAGGACAGAGACGATGCAAGGTGAGAAAATAGAGAAATAGCCAAAACTAGCAATACCTGTGATCACTGTGGTTGTAGCTCTTCGACATCTAAGCCATTACCACTGATTAAAGGACAAATGTTTTGCGTAGGTTGTTTCACACAATCATTGCACTCACGTAACAAAGTGCATAACCTAGCACACACTTGCGTTACTACTCGTCTCTTCCAAAGCTGCGTGACTCGAATAAATACATTTCATTTTCTATCCCGGCTGGTAGGACCAAAATGTTTTTTTTTTTTTGTTTCGGAGGACCAATAATTATTAAATACATGATTCCATATTGCTGGTTTATTTAACTCTATTTTCCAAATCACACACAAAAAACAAGTCTACAATAATACTAACATTAATCTCCTTGGTAACAGAACAAAATAAACAAAAGAATCAGTCTCACCAGCTTAGCATAATAAAAAAACACTCATCCAGCAGTGTAGCAGTTGAACCAAATCTCACTCTGCCAAGTGATGATAATAAGAACTATCTCGTTCTCATGACAGACAGCTGATCTGAACAAGACCCTTTATAACATTTTTACCCAAGACCAAAATATATTGGGCTATTTGTCATGTTTATGTCAAACACTCCACAAGCACATGCATATATATATATACATATATATATATATACATATATATGTATATATATATATACATTACATATATATATACATATATATACATACGTACATATATATTATATATAATATATATATAAAGAAAAATCGTTATTGCCACTATCAAAATAATTCAAATTTTCAAATATCACTCATCAGTAAAAGATACTTTATCAAATTTTTACCCAAAACAGAGTATACAGGGTTATTTTTCATGTCAAACACTTCCAAGATATCCATTTAGAACAAAATCATTATTGCCATCTTAAAAATACTTACGGTTTTTGAAAAATCAATAATCAGTAAACCACCCATAAATGAGTTTCAACCCATAAAACACACAGTCTTAATTACCATGTCAAACATTCCCAAAATACCTATTTGGAACAAAATCGTTATTGCCCTTTTTTTAATATTTCAAGTTTTTGAAAATTCAGTCATCAGTAAACTACCCTTTAACGAATTTTTGCCCAAAAAAAAATCGTAAACGGTTATTTTTTTATGCCAAACAAATCCTATATTTTCATTCTAAACAAATTCAATAAAGACATTTTTGAAAAATTTCAAATTAAAAAAATTACTCATCTGTAAACTACCCTTAGGGTAAAGAACACATATTTTGTGGAAGAGCTCTATAATATCTAAATATAAAGTTTGAACAAAATCAATCTAACCGTTTTAGATGTGGCCGGGACGAACTGACTGACAGACAGACAGATATTTGGTTAGACAGAATTGTAAAATTAACTTTTTTGGGTTCGTGTTCACATAAAACGTAAACATTTGTCATAATCTCGAGATATAATTTTTCTACGGTCACAATACTTTCTCTTAATATGAGAAAGTAAAAATGGTTAGAGTATTTGGTGCACAAGTCTGGTTTTCAAGATATGTGCCGATATAATAAGTTCATTCTTAAAGTACACGTTAAATTACTTTATTTAACCCCCATTCACGTTATACGTTTATGTACTGATTACACTAATGTATTATGGATTAGGAAGGTTTAATTGAGAAGAAGTGCACCCGCATTTGCGTGGAGGGAGAGTTGAAAGACATTTATGAAAACCACCCTCAGTGCACCCAACCGGGATCGAACCCCTATCTTCCCGTCTTCAGCAGTCTAGGCTAACACAAGAGTAACGCGTTATACCACGTGGCCACCGAAGCGTGTGTTAAATTACTCTAATAATAAATTTATATCACTAAAATTCTTAGTTAAATAACTCAACCTAAATAGACATAAAGTATATCAAATCAATTCAAAATTAATCGCATATTTTTCTATCTTTGACTAAATTAACCCTAAACCAACCAAATCTTTATTCTTGAGTAACTCGTAAGTTCATGACTCTCCATTCAACCCTATCATGAAATAATTCGATACCACAGCACAACAGTAATGCAGCTAGAAAATAATAATTTTTTGAGTGATTGACATCAATAAACTCTGAATATGTTAATATGTTAAAAGGTTACTGCTAAAATATATTTTCATTGAAAATTGTATTTAATTAATCTAACTAGTTGCTCTAACGAATACCATCCCATTCTGTTTTTTTAACATCTCATCTTACTACTACTTGTCCAGGGTGTACGCATATATGATAATTACTTTAATGGGATAGGGATAGGGAAGGAAGCAAGCTATAGACAATCTTCTCGAATTTGCGTGGAAGTTGAGTGGGAAACCATTTAGGAAAACCACCAAGAGTAGACACGACTGGGATTTGAACCCCAGGTCCTTCATCATCAGGTGTTCAGTCTAACACGAGAGTGACGCCTTAGACCTTTCGGCCTGCATTCTCTAAAAAAGGGTTTAATTGCATTATTAAATGCCCATGATTTTGGAAAGTAACACTTTTGTACCGAGATATCGACTTCCATTCAATCCCTAAATTTATCATCAACCTCCTTCAAAACATATGTTTAACATTATTCTCTTACTTCTGGTATACCTTACCCTACCCAAAATTAATTTAATCAACGTGAGTTTTTTCAAAGGAAGCTTAGATTATGCCTCTAATAGCTATGTCCGTCCACTGGCTAGTATAAATAAAAATACTACGACTGATACTAATACTATTAATAATAATGAGGATGAGGGATGATAATAATGATTATGATAAATATAATAATAACAAAGGCCAGGAATTTGATAACCTAATATGATCAAAAAATTACTAATAAAATAACCTAAGATTTTTAAAAAAACACATAAAATCCTGAACAAAACTCGTAATAAGTGAGAATGACTAAATCAAACACGCACTTAACAAACTAAGTAATACATAGGCAATGAAAAGCCTTTAACAACTAAACTCTTGCACTCTAGTAGTATAGATATGATATTGGTTTACAAATAGCTGCTAGCTAACCCCTCCCAACGTACACCTTTCAAGCTTAGTTGCTGTGTTTTATCAGGAATGTGTATTTTACAATAATACAATTAAATATAATACAGAGTTCATTGTCTATATTATCTTCTCATTCCGACAACTGTAGGTTGGAAAAACAAATGCATTTAGAAGATATCGATATTATTTAAAAATATACTTTATAAATTATACATTTCTACAACAAGGGGATGATGCACAGAGTTTATGTACTTATGAGCATTGTATGTCATCGTAATCCGGGCCCTAATAATAACAATACAATCTGAAATAACTGCCGATATAACGTAAAAATGGTTTCAAACTCTCAACATAAACAAACTGGTTTTCTATTCAGTCAAAGGGTTTGTAACCCACGCCCGCCTGACTGCCTAGCATCCCTTGACTTCACTGAAGCTCTTTCGAAATCCAGGAGGGTAGCACTTCAAAAGAAGTCTCACCATCCTAACACACCCCGACGTTTAAACTACGGAAATTTTCCAATGAAGTGGGTGCACATGTTCAAAAGAGGGCCAACCTTTCCCGCATCTGTCCCCACCTCATTCACTTTCCCTCTTCGAAACCCCTCTCTATCGACTGAAAGTGAAGCTGACGCATCAATATACACATGCCTTCAATTTCACAGCAATCCTACAAACAAAAACCAACGTCTGAGTTATTTGATCGACTTTGAAGTTGTGTTTTTATTTTCTTTACTCAAGTAACAAATAAAATAACATTTTGTTGGTCGAACGGTTAGTAGGTAGTGAATAAAACAAAACATCAGCTGGCCAGTTTTATTGCCTCAATCGTAAAAACACTTTCTATATTTTTTTTGTTAAAAAAAATCCACGCACAGTTGAGATAAACGTAGCTGCTGTTCTTTCTATAAGAAGTATCCATTTTAAACTTATTGGAACTACAGGAAAAGAGAAACCAAATAATCAATTGATCTAGGTGGTTTAAATTACAATGTTTGTTTCTATTGGTATGCTAAGAGATAGAATAAGCTCACGCAGATTAATATAAAATTGAAAATCCCTACGACCAAGATCTTAAAAAGGTCTATGAAATAAACCTTTGACTAGGCAAATACTTTAGTTTCTATCAAACATTTCTCAGAATTTTTAGTTTCTGTTCTTACCTAAATTGGTGAGCAGGTTCATCTTGTTTGGTTTTCTAGTGGCGGGGATCTTGAGATTCTAACACCCTCAGGATGTACCAAGGTTGTTTTATCCTAAATGTTTTCTATCTCTCCATGCAAACGTGGGTACATCTCATCTAAATTATTCCTTCCTAGTCCCTGACTATTAGCGTGATTAAGTGTACATAGCTTGGGTGAGAAATTAGATCTGGTGGAACAGATCAAATTCATGTTCTTTAGTTATTTATTAGATAAAAATATATTTTATTGACTAGAAAAATATTTGAAGTCTAACTTACTATCACCTCTAGCCCTTATCATAGCCATTATGAACTCCCGAAAACCAAAGCGTTCTAAAACAAATGAGAAGTTGATGAAAGTTTACTCAAGTTGGATACATACCGACTTAATAGAGTTTAACATTTTCTCAAATAAAACATGAAATTCAAAAATTGAGTAACGAAGAGGGTGCCCGTAAGGAAGAAGTGTGAAATTATTTGATACAATTTTACAACATACGAATTCTACTCAAATCGATTTTATGTTTTAGCTTTGCTTATAATTTCTGGTTTGCCAAGGACTTATTAATCTGACTAAATGCTAGCGCTAATGTTATTAATCAATAAAGTATTTTTTATCTATGCACTGAAATATATTTAGTTACTTACTTGAAGTATTTAACGTGCACTTTCTTAACTGACTGATTACATCAGCACACGAGAATTTCTATGAGCAAGAGCAAAATGACCTACCAGTTTTTGCGAGAATGGTATTTTCACACACATTCCAGGGTTCATTTACATGCCACAATCAACATGGGACCGACGACTATACTTCCCCTCCAAATGAAGCTGTGCTACGGATCTTTATCGCTCAAGAAAAATCCGTCGACCTCGGCTGTGTTTGAACACACGAACATTGAGTCGTAAGGCGAGCACCTTACCCCAAGACCACTGAGGTCAGCCACTGAATAATAAACTTACTAGTAAGCTTAACCTACAGCAATGAAATAATCAATTTTTGGTAATTTTACTTTATCCATAGATTCGCGCCTTTTAGAAAAATTTTTTCAACCGCAAGTTAAACTGCCGATGACGGGGATATTAGAGCTCTAATCTCAGTCGGATGTGCTGAGGGTAGTTTATTCCTAAGTGGTTCTCCACTTCCCTCCACTTAAATGTTAGTACACTTCTTCTAAATTCAATCTTACACATCACTAAAATATAAGCTTAATTTAGTTGATATGCCTATAGCCCGAAACTTTGTTGTATAGCTAGTAGAGATTGATTGTGGATATCAGTCTTCCGTAAAGAGTGTCAATTTAATGTAATGAGGACTAAAGGATTTGCAAATAATTGAGGGTATTTTAAAGTAAATTTAAGCCAGTTCACCTCGAAATAAATTAAATTGAAACAGATGGCAATGCCATAGATGGTCTTGAATGATTATTTAATATTTTATAAAAAAAAATTAATATAATTCTTCTTTTAATTCTCTAATGATGCCAGTGATGATCATCATCGGTTTACCTTAAGAATTTAGTCAATTCTACCTCTTAAATTTTACTGGCTACCATTTAATTTCAACAACGGCTGTCATATGACCATTTCATCCAACCATTTCGTCCAACTTCGCCACTCAATTCTCTACCGGAGGTTGATTAAAAATTATTAATAGCTTCCCTTTTACAATTTCAGTCAATGCCGTCCGTTTATTAATCACTGGTGGCCATTGCAGATCAACAACGGTTTATCCTTAACCATTTCAGTCAAATATGCATCTTTATTCTACTGGGGGCCATTGTGTATCAACAACGGCTTCCCCTTAATCATTTCAGTCAATTCTGCCTCTTCGTTCTCTACTGATTGCCATTGTATATTAACAACGGCTTCCACATGACCACTTGAGTCAATTATGCCTATTAATTCTCTTAAGATTGACCACTGCAAATAACCAACGGTTCTCTTTTTTAGTTAAGTCCGTTCTAACTCCATCCTAGTATGGAATTACGAGATCTTCACGCAATTAAGGTGTGGCTGGTACACTCTTATTAAATATCTAAGCATCTTGTTATGTTGTGTACTGATGCCTCATTCTCGATTTAGAGAGTACATTATACATGCCTACGTTTCACTAGTGTATTTTCTTTCACCAGAGTAAATATACATTTTAATACTATCCATGCAACTTCCTCACCACAGTACCATACAGTTTTTAGACCAATTCTATAAAATAGGTCGACCGCCGAGGACGGGAGATCGAGGTTCGAATCTCGGTCGGGTGAACTGGGGTGTTTTCCTAAATGGTTCCACTCTCCTCCACCAAATGCGGGTTCACTTCTCTATTCAACATTCCAATTCCTAATCATAGCGTAATTAGTTTAAGCGTATAACCGAACGGTAGTAAACGCGGTGCTAAATTTTATTATTATTATTAAAAATAGGTGTGAGATTGTTGTCTATAATGAGCTATCAGAAACAACCAAGGTGACTCTTGAGCTATTACATATCTTGGGAAATATATTTACTAAAATTGATTATATATTTATCATAACTTTGAAAGATCAAAACTACATAATAATCGAAGATAGCCACATGTTGCCATTTATATGTTTCTGATAGCTCAAAGTAGTGGACAATATTATACGTCCATAAAATAGGTCTACTACCTTAAAGTATGAGTGATGGATGTTCATGGCATATCTTGGTTATCCCAGTGTTGAGAATATTGATGCGCTAAGGGGAAAGGGCTCAAGTTTCTTTTCCAAGATCTTGGTGTCATTTTTCAATATATGCTGATTGAAGTTTCTTATTCCAAATCTTTTTTAGAAATATAAAAAATGGTCAAAGAGGAAAATAGCCTTCACAATAATGAAAAAACTAATATTCTTGAATCCTATCTATATGGGATAAAACTCAATTATTGATTACTTTTTCTGAAAATGGACTAGCCATAAATGGAAATGGATTTCAAAGCAATTCAAAATTGAAAGATTAAAAAAAATGTTGAAATACCGCATGGACGTAAATAAGTTTTTTGTCCAAGCAAGGTTGGGGGAAGGGGAGGGAGGGAAAAATTAAATTTTCAGGCATTGGCACTGGAAGGTTTTTTATTGGTCGAGTGTGTAGTAGGATTAGGGGGCAGAGGGGCTGCGAGATGATGTCATGTACGTACAAGTTAAGTTAAATTGAATAAAAAATAGCCGTAAGGTTATGTAGGCGTGGGTGATGTAGCTGTGGCATGACATTTTATTGAACTTCATTGAAAAAATCTACTGTGACTACATAAAGCGCGAATGTTGTGGCAAAAGATTGATTTTTCTGGTGGTCTAATGCTTCAAAATTAAATGAAAGTGTAGGATTGAGGTATAACAATTGATCTAAACCAGGAGAGTAGTCGTAAATTGATAGAAATGATATCTTATATCAATACAACTTTCTAACCTAAGTTTCCATCCAAAATCGTCGTTTAAATATTTTGTAAAATCAATAAAACAGAGTTCACTAATGAAATCTCCAAAAATTCCACAACACACTTTCATTAACCGATATTTTTAATTTTTTCTAATTTATTATCAGTCTAAGAATTTCTATAGCAAATAATGTAGGCTATGCCTGTTGTGTCAATTTAAAACACAAGTATGCGCGAAAGTAATTTAATATGGAAATAAAACTTCATATTGGAGGAATTCAGTGGTCCTGGGATAAAGTGTTCACCTCAAAATCCGGTGTTCGTGGGTTAAAACCCAGCCAGGGTTGACGGATTCTTTTTTGAGCGATAAAAATCCGTAGCAAACTTTCTTTGGAGGGGAAGTAGAGCCGTTGGTCCTATGTCAATTTTGGCATATAAAATGACCCGGGAAGATAAGTGAAAATACCTTTCTTGGCAAATTTGGTAGGCCCTTTCGCTCTCGCTCATAGAAATTCTCGTGTACTGATATATTCAGTCGGTTCAGAAAGTGCACGTTAAATACCTCAAATAAATAATTAAATATCTTCATATTTAGTTAATTCTACTCGCATGCAATTGCAAATAAATACCCGTCAGAGAAGATAATTTTTAAACAAACATTTATGCAAAGATTCCGATGGTCAAACTTTTTACTAACATTACTATATTAACACATTTTGACTGACTGTAATATAATTATATTTTTAGTTTTTTCTCACTACTACTTGAAGTAAGTATATATCTACTTTTGATACCTTTGGAAATTTGTTGAGCTCCTTTAAGAACTAATGGATCATAGAAATAAAGTACAATGGGATCCAAAGCTTAAAAAAATATATAGGTAGAAAAACATAAAAGAAGACAGTCAAAAGTTTGCAAATTTAAAAAATGCGTGTAATAATAATAATAATAATAATAAATTAAAAATGTTCTGACTTTGATTCAGTATATTAAAATTTGGAAATTCGACCCAATGGAATAGTGGTGGTTTAAATATGATTTCTCACCTCTTCCTAGACGATACATTGGAAATATTTCCTTTAAACTGTATTGTATTCTGCACCTATAAAATAGAATAGTGGGTACATATCTTGACAACGAAGTACATTTTTGCATTGGAGGGCACATGTACTAAATTTCAGGATAATATAGTTTCGTTTTCCTGTGTTGGAGGGGTTGGGGCTCAAATCCCAGCCAGTGTTTTGAAGGTGGTTTTTCATAAATTGTGTCCCACTTTTATTTGATACATTTGCTCTAAATAAACCTTATTCATTCATACCTCATAAGCATGATCAAAAATGGATTGCCTGAATTGCTAGTAAAATGCTGTGAGAATATTATAGGCCTTAGCTCATATATATATTAAATGAATAAAAACATTATACATGTAACATTACATGTATTTATTTTAAACCATACCATATTTTATTTAGAACAAGTAATTAGAATATATAACGTGATAAAGGCAAACGTTTTCATTTCCAGATGAACGTTGATGTTTCTTGCTGAGTGGCGCTATTGCGGTTCTAGCTCACCAAAGTAACATGATTGAAATACTGGAGTCGCACACATTGCGATGAAGGTTCCTTCCTTCGCGTATACAGAAGGATTAGCGGAAATGAAAACAAGAGGAACCACCACTACAAGATAAAAGCGCTGTTCCAAATAGCCATCTTTCATTTGTAAAGGGTCAGCGTCGCATCGCAAATCGTTCAACAGTTTACGTTTCAACCTATAATTGGCTGTATTTGTACGTTTATAACAAGGGTTATTAATGAATTATTTAGTTGGAGTGAAGACAGGAAGGATTGTTAAATTAATTCCCTATATTTCATATATATTTTAGAGGGAAGTCGGAAAAATACTTCCGTTTAAAAGCCTTCCCCAGTGCTCCCAAACGGGATTCGAACTTGAATCTTGATAGTCAGGAACTCCATGCGATCACACTAGTACTGAGCTATATATACTATTTGCACTTAGTACGTCTGGAAGTGAAGCCAGTATAATGCATTTAACAAATAGCTTATTAATTTGATCGTCTCAGTTTTAAAAACTGGCATCTGCGGGAAAGCATTCTAAACGTAAAGCTCTTTTATTAGGGTTTTATGGTGATGGGGAGTTTAGGGTTTAAATGCTTGCTGGATGAACTGAGGCTGTTTTTTCTTGAAAGGTGTCCAAATCTACCTGCATGCAAATATGGGTGAATTTATCAGAAATTTAATCTTACTCATCTCTAGCCCATTAGTGTAATTAAATGTGATGGGTATTATGATGCAGTGAAAAAAAAAGTTTTGTTTATTCTTTAATACATAAAGATGAAATTATAAAAGTGTTTTCTCTTTGAATTTTGATTTGAGTTTATAGTAATAGACGAGCTTTGAAGGCAATAAGTGTAAATATGGTAACGTCCTGTGTAGCAACGGTACTTATATAACTGCTCTCAAATTGAAGGATGAAAAATATCTAGTGGCATCAATATACTTCACAAAGCAATGTTACATGATGGCATAGTAATATATTCTACACCATTCTATAAGACAGGAACATCCAAAAGTGAGATATTAGGAATAGCTGTAAATTTATATTAGTTCTGACACTCAACATGGTAGTCATAAAAACTGTAATAAATATCCCATTTAACATGGTCTCACTTTTAAAAAAAAGTTACTAAAAATGTGAAAAATCTAAAAATATATTTTGTTTTACTAAATTAACTTATTTTACAAGAAAATGTCATATTTTGTTAGAAATATGTTATCATATTTGAAGAAAAGAAATAAAATAAATAAATATTTTTGTCACAGTTTTGTGGTTTTCGCTTAACCTAGTCAAGGAATTATAATATTTTAGCATATTTTGACAAATTAATTCTTTTTACTGCTCTGTTTAATTGATCGAACAGAGGTTTTAACGTCATTGGATATGATTCCTCTAGTAAAATAAACTTGTACACTTCGTCCACTGTGTAAGGTACTTTGACTGACTAAACTATGACACTTTCTTATAAGCTGCACTAAAAAGGAAACATGGAAGGTAAACTTGGAGCTTTTCAGGGTCAACGGGAGGTCTACCAATAGTGTAATTTAATTTTTTATTTATATTTTATATAATAATTAAATAATTTAGAGTGTTAAGAAACCTTTTTATTCAAAGATAACCTTGACACAGCTAAATGGGATTACAGTCAGATTTGATAAAAACTAGATGTATCTTCCTATATTTTGCCGACTCTTTCTTCTCTCTTTCATTTAAACGTTTTCATTATTTCTGTCTTTATCAAGTTTACTCTCATACTACTTACTCTTTATAATTATCTATATAAATCTCTTCTTATTCCTTTGTTATAATAATTATCTACATTTTACTCTTTCTTATTTTTAATCCATGTCCCTCTTTATATTACAACATCCTACAATTTATTTTTATTCCTCTATTTTTGACATTTATTATATTCATGTATTTCCCTTAAAATTTTCTATCTCTTTTATTCTATTTCCATTCCGGTCTCCTTCACTATTTTTACCTCTCTCTTATATTTAGTTTTCTATCTCTTCTGTGATATTATATTATCCATTTTTCTCCTACTATCTATTTTATTATTGTCACTCACACACAAGTATTCTCCACATTCTCTTGATCTCAACCTTTGTAATCTATCCTTGCTTTGAAAATGTTTGTCGTTTACTTCGTGAGTCCAATTCATATAATGGTATAGAGACAAACATTCACCGTGGAGTTGAGAAGGCCTTCTAGCTTCAGAAAATGAGTTTTCGTTAGTTTCATTAAACTTGTTTTGTTAAATTATAATACAATTATGGTAGAGGGTTAGTGAACCATGAAATGCTTTCTTGCTTTGAGATCAGCTGCAGGCCTTATAATTTATATAAGTTGTGCATATAAGAATATAATCTTTTCAAATGTATTAAAAAAATTATATTTTATATAATTTGGTTATATACAGGCCTATAAAATTCTTTATAAAATACAATGATATATCGATTGGTTCGTATATATATATGTATGCATTAAATAGTCCAGGTCAGGTATATTACTTCTATCATCGATTTATTTGGCATTGAATTTAATAAATAGATTTCATGAGTTAATCAATGCGTTTGTATTAAAAAAATTAAAATACTGTTCAACAAATATATCTCAATAGAGAGTTCTTCTTTATAACGGCTTACATTTCCCAGGCTCTTAAGGACACAAACTGATTCAAATAAATACACTTGGTATTTCTTATGAAACTTAAAAACCACTCAAACAATGCTAATTTTTTTCCAACCATTTAATTTTGATATCATAGGCTGCGACATATATGTGAAACGTCTTTGGAAATAAGATAAGTTCCCTTTTCATTAATTTTTAAAAAACTTATTTTTTTAATCCTTCAGATATAATATATATATATATATATATATATATACACACACTTACATTTTTAGCATCGTGTCTTACAATACATTCGGGTTATACGCTACTTAATTACTTACTCTATATCATAAGGAACTCAAAAAACCATTTCAGCACTTACAAAATACTCTACCTATCCCTATCTTGAGTTAGCTCTAACCAGTCCACCTCATTACACCCTATCCCTATCTTAAGCTAGCTCTATCCAGTCCACCTCATTACATCTTCTCTCTTTCAGGTATATTTTAATGCCATCCTCCCTTCTTTGTATAGGTATTCCCAATATTCTCCTCCCATTGGTTTTGCCAGTCAATACCTTGAACCTGGTTTTAGATTCTTCCATCCACGCTGCATGTCCTGTCCACCGTAATCTGCGCGATACGATTATCTTAACATTGTCTTATGAAGAGTGCAGGGTATGTAATTCATCATTATGTAAACTACTACACTCCCTAGTATCTGTATCTGTTTTTGTTATACATATCTTTCTAAGAGCCTTGTTTTCGAACACTATCAGATTTATTTTCGTCATCTAATCTAAGAGACCAGGTTTCACACCCATTGAGAACAACTGGTAAAAACTATTGTTTTGCATATTATAAGTTTTAGATTCCTTGACATCAGGCGAAATGCTTACAACTTACTAATCGAGTAATATTTATTATCGCATACAAATTAACTTTCAGACATAATCAGCAATTTCAAGATGTCTCATTTACATACAGTACAAGCTATGAATGAATTATACATGAAGGTTATAAATAAATCCTTGTTAGAACAAACACTAAAAGTATCGTACACAGTGAGGCCAACTGACCAACAAAATTAACCTTCAGCTTAGTTAGGCGCTACTATACAACTTATTAAACTAATAGCATGCATTTTCCGAATGTATTCTTTTCCTAATTTACACTCTAATATCGTTATTGCTATTTAAAAGATTTCTTGAATAATAAAACTCAATAACATATTATGTTGTTCACAGTCATCTCTAAATTATTGTACTCAGTCTATGACCAACTAATCATATACTTAGTGTTTTCAGCGTTAACTTATAAAACTATTTCCTTACTAGCCTCTAGTAAAATCACTACATTTCTTGCAATAGCTTCCGTACTATTATTTAACAAATCTAAATAATTGAGTATCTTAATAGCTGCATTGCACCGTTTATGTCAACCCTTCCATACTCTCTTGAATTACCTTAATAGCAAACTCTAATGCTAGGTTAAAAATTAATGGGTAAAGAGCATATCCCTGTTTCAATCAACTATTTATTGCGAAAGTATCTGATAGGTGACATCCAACGCGTACTCTTCCACGCGTATCTGTCAAACATACCTCAAATATGAGCTTGACAAATTTTTGGGTTTCCTAAACTTAACTAAAACTTCATATAATTTTTTTTTAACTTACTCATAGGCCTCAACCTATGTATAATAATTGATGTACCAAAATGTTTTATTCTCAATTTTTTTCTAATATTAGCTGAACAGTAAAAATGTGAAACATTTAGATCTATTTCGTCAAAATCGACAAAGATAATACCCGATTATTACCTCTGCATATGAAGTCAATCTCAATACAATTATGTTAGATACAATTTTGTATCATGTTGGTAGTAGGGTGTTAGGCCTAACTTTCCCTCCATTCTCGTAATGCATTATGGCTACATATATAGAACAGAGCACTATATTAATTTATATTGGTACTTAAATTTAACCACCTCCTTTTAATAGATCGGCTGGCATTGAATCGATACCTGGAGCTTTATGATTATTTGACTTCTTATAAATATACATAAATTAATATTAAATTAAAATAATTAAACGTGAAGAAAATATCTATTAGATGGTGAAACCAACACTGAAATTTAAATAAAACATAATATTATCTCATTGAATTTTACCGATTTTTAATACTAGTAGCGTAGATATATTTGTAAAATGAATGTTTGCATTTGAAACGCTTTATTTTAAAGTACAATTTAATTAACTATGCTAGTTTTTTGACAACAATTTTAATATTAAGCAAGACTATAACTACAAAATATGCATTTACTGTTTAATAGCTTGACACTTATTTAATTATTGCATGTAAATTAACATGCATTATTTTATATGTACCATTTCTAATTTATTAATACTTGTATTACCTTTAATGCAAAATGTAATGCGTTATTATTATCTCGAGATGGGTAGAATAGAAGGAAGCTTTTTGGCTTCTCAAGGAAAATAAACACCATTTAAATTTGTTATTATTTCTGTTTCTATTATTTTTAATGCCTATTCAGTCTATATGAGGTATATACCCAATTTTTTTCAACGGCGTATTACTACCCATCTGGGCTGGACTATTTTAACTAACCTAGTCATGTAAGGATTAACAAAATAGAATGTAAAAATATGTGCCCTCATTTGTGTTGAGTGAGAGAGTTAAACCGTTCAACGGAAAATAAAACATCTTCAATACATATGACATAGGCGAAAAAATTATATAAGTCTAATGTTTAGTACGCCCGCCCACTAATACGGACTTATAGTAAATTAATTCCAGGATAGACATAATGACGCAATAATAAGTATCTTTACACTTAGTTTACCTTTAGGTAACATGAAACAATAGGTGTACTAATTTACTACAAATCAAATTTTCAGCTCTTTCCTATTAATAAAACACATACCTTCATAACTCTTTGACTTTGTACACAATATTGGTACACGTGTGTGTATAAAAATAAATGTTGATGCTGTCAACCCCGCAGTCATTTCAACTTGACCATTAAACATATTTTCAAGCGAGTTATTGCTTAAAAAGTAATTTTTTTGTTGTTGTTGGTGATTTCTCATCACAGTTTCATTTGTGAAGCAGCGCTTGCTGTGTGTTTGGCGAGAGAGGAGAGGTGACCCTCTTTAAAGCGTTGTGACGTCTAAAATTGCCTTCACAACATAAAGCGAGCTGTGAGGAACTCCTCACGCGGTGAAACTAGGAAAATAACGCGAAAACTTGTCCTCTTTCAGTTTAGAAAGATTTTTTTTTTAAGAGGGATGAGAACAAGAGCGTAAAAAGTTTTTTTTTTCTGAGAGCATAGTGTGGAAGTGGGAGTTCGGAGGGGGTGGGGTAGGTGGTAAAGGGAACAAGGAGTGTTGTGGAAAGTAAGGGTAACTTTTAGGGAAAAGGGTGGAAGGAACCACAAGATTAATGGTAAGTGGGCGTCAGGGTAGGGTGTCAATAGCAGGACCACCATCTTATCAACTTTGTCGCTAAATCCCTCATTTGTAAGACCATAATAAAGAGGAAGAGGAAAAGTTCTTCGTTTAAGTTTTAAAAGGTGACGCAAGTGCAACTAGCATTATTGTTAAATAAAGAATTAAAACCTGATGGCTTTACTTTATTTTTTCTCTTAAAAGATGTATTTATGTGTGTAACGAATATTTTTTAAAATATCAATATTATTATTTTACCTAAAGGAATGGTTAAGTGCTAGCTATCACGACTATCGTTCTAGATTTCAGTCTTTTTAGACTGAGATTAACTTCTAATCCCGGTCTAATACAACATAAATTCTGAATGGGTTTGTTTTAGAAATAGTATTTAATATGTTTGGTTTGCTTCTCTTTACTCCTAGAAACGTTTATTCTTTTTTTTACTGTTGTTTGAGAAAATAATAATAATATACTTTCTTATCGTTAAAAATATTTGTATCAATGACTATTATTTAACATAAAATGTTTTATTAATAATTTTAACTAATTTAAACTTAAACTAACCCCCAAATCGGGGTCTGTCCAGAGTCTTTCTCAATTTTCCCAATAAGGTACAAAGCTGAAACTTCACACCTGGCTGATTAAAATTGTTTTTGTTTTCACCAAAATTCTTAAAACTGAAATTATTTGCAAAGGGGTGGCCCCAAGGGGAATCATCAGACCACGATCACGTGGCTTTAACTATAGATATAGTTTTGGCCTATGAAACATGCAATTTTTATGAAAAAATCCGAAACTTGTAAAAAAAATACTGATAGTCTGGGAGATCCATGGACAAAATCACGCTACCTTCTATTTTGAAAAGTCTAAATATACAGGATGTCCCAAAAGTCACGCATCAATGGGGAACTCGCTTGCAATTATTTCTTTGTCTCTTTTTTGACCACAGGTGGAACATGTTGATCTTTGACAAACGTGTTGAAGTCTTTTCAGGACGTGAAGGGTACACCCTCAGAGATGTCGCCGGGGAATTTAATCAGCGGTAACAAGAGCAAGACCCAATAGTGAAGAGCACCGTGAGCAAATTGCTCCACAGGATGTGTAACCGATGCACCACGATCAGGACGCCCCAGCACATTAGCCGAGGTGGTGGAAACGGTCCTGGCAAAGACGTTTGCGAGCCCGAGGAAATCCATACGCTAAACCAGCTTGGAACTGAATGTGCCTCGGACATCCGTTCATCGCAACTGAAGAAGCACAAATTCCATCCGTACAAGTTGCAAATTCTGTACCACCAGACCGAGGACGATCCGAACCGTCGAGTTGAAATGTGCGAATGGTTTCTGCGACAGCTGGAGGACGATGCGGAATCCTGTCAACAGTCATGTTCTAGACGAATCGAGTTTTTACGTCAATGGCGAGGTCAACCAGCAAAACGTGTGCTACTGGTCCCCAGAGACCCAACACTGGTTTGACGACAGCAAACAGCAGGGAGCGCGGTGGATCATGGTTTGGTGTGGACTGTAAAACGACCGGGTATTGGCCCGTACGTTTTTGACGGGATGTCAACAATGAATCGTTCCTGGCAATGTTGGGGGATTCTTTAATGCCATACTTGGACACCATTGGTTCTCAGCCGCTGTGGTTCATGCAGGACGGGGCACCCCCACATTATGCCACCCAAGTGCGTCATTGGCTGGAGAAAACTTCCCATGTTGGATTAGTTGCAAGGGGACCGTGGACTGGGCTCTTTAATCCCCAGACCTGAATCCTTTGGATTTTGCTTTATGGGGCTACTTGAAGTCGCAAGTGTATGCACAGAAGATCAGGACAGGGACCATCTGGTTGACGAATTACCGTAGAGTACCACGCCGTTTCTACAGGCAATGTGACGTTCATGGGGCTCATATTGAACACATAATGTAATTTCCCATTGATGCGGGACTTTTGGGACACCCTGTAGATAAAAGAAACACAGACCAGACTTGGATGAAATCCTAAATTTCTCCTTTCGGAGAAAGACCTAATCCCAACTAGCATTATAAAGTGCACCGTGAATAAAGTAAACTAATCAACTTATCTTAACAGGTCTTTATTCATGTACTATATCATTATTACTATTATTATTTATAATTACTAGCACCGCGTCTTACTACCCGTTCGGGATATACTCACTTACGCTAATGTGTAATGGTAGGGTGATTATGAGATGAAATGGAGGACCTACAGTTTAACGTGGAATCCGAACCACGGTGGAGGCCTGGCATTCCACACATTCACAAGTTGCGATTAATACACATCTTGTCAGAGGTGAAGGAAGGGTTTGGCAATCAGACAAATTTGTGCCGGGACCGAGGATTGAACCCCGGACCCCCAGCATAGAAGTCCGACACCTTACCCTTAGACTACCAGGTCACTCATGTTCTATAAATACTTATAGTTTTAATTGCATAATTTAACATTATCTTATTAATAATGTATTAATAATACTATTAACATTTAAAATGAAAAATTAAGCATAAAAATAAAATTAATGTTAGAATGGATAAGAAAATAGAAGCAACACTTTGAGAATATCAATATAAATTCATAAAGAAAAGAGGAACGAGAGAAGCTATAATGTATTTGAGGATGCTATACAAAAGTCTTTATGTTCAGGCGAAGTCAATCAAATGAATAAAATATATATATATATATATTAGCACCACGTCTTACAAATGCATATAGGACTAGAAGAAGTAAAGCTACAGCAAGTAGGGGAGTTCTTCTACCTAGGAAGTAAAATAACCTAGGATAGTGGAAGCAAGAAAGATAATTTTGATAAATTTAATAGCGCAGGCGAAGAAAGCTTTTCATAACAATAAGTCATTACTTAACTCGACTAGCTTAAATTGGGAAATTGGTAAAAGATTCCTTAAGGCATGTGTTTGTAGCGATGCGCTATGTGGATGTGAAATATGAACCAATGGTGCAAATGAAAGAAGACGATTAGAAGCATTTGAAATAGGGTGCTACAGAAATATATTAAAACTATCAAGAATGGAGATGGTATCAAATACAGAAGTGTTGAGAAAAGCAAATGAGGAAAGGAGACTTGATAAAGGTATACAGCAAAGTATAACTTCGTTAACATGGTGAGCCATATACTGACTGAAACATGAGTTTAAAACATTTTAGGTGTGGCATTTTATTATTAATTGGTTTCATTGCCTTTTAAGTGAACCATGTCTATCAGAACGTCCGGGCTATACCAATGTTTACATTAATAGGGTAGTGATAAGGAAGGAGGGATTTAGAGTACATGTACCAGAATTTGTGTTAAGGAAGAGTGGGAAACCAATTAGGAAAAATACCCTCAGTACACCCGGCAGAGTTTCAATTATGGAACTCCCCGTCCTCAATCCAGTCTGTGAAAGTGACATCTTAGACCATTCGACTACCGATGCGAGTCATAGCCTCAATATAAATACACTTGTATATTTGGTCAAGCTCTTTCTAAAACGCTATACATATATTGAAATCATATCGAGTTTATTTGTTAGAGTAAAGAAAATTCGGTATAGTTAAATTAGGTGAGTAGTTAAATGATGTAGTTAGAATACTTTGTGTAAGTGATATCGTTGGCAAACCCTATGGTAAGAGAGCAGTTGGAAGACCTATACACCGATGGGAGTATGGCATTAGAATGGATTTAAAAAGAAATAGCTCAAGATATGAATTGGGTGTATTAAGGTAGACTATATAAAGCACAAGATAGTGTGTAATAAGGTGAATTGGATAGAACTAGCTCAATATAGGAATAGCACTTTAGTAAGTGCGGCAATAAACTTTCGAGTTCCTAATGCCACTGAGTAAGGGATTAAGTAATTTTGTATTATTATATCATAAGCAATACACCATAAATTAATGTAAACATGCTTCTTGTTAACCAAAGCCATAGAGAGCCAGATGAGGATATTAAAGGCTGGTCAAGTTCAAGAAAGTCGAATAAACTAAAATAAAGATGGGATTTTCTCCAATTTTTGAATAAATTGTGTTTTTGAATAAACTCTATGGTTTTTTTGAGTTTTTAAAACTAAATGGTATAAAGTATAGCTGAAAATACATAGAAAGTCTGGTTTAAAACAGTGACACGCTAAGGTGGTTCCGGTGCCTCTGTCAGAACTCAGAAAGTTTATTTGATATTTTATTGATTATTGCTCAGTCTTTTCCAGACACCAAGTAACAAAAGTAGGCTACCTATTTTAATAAAGTTAAGTTATATTAGTAATGATATGCATACCATATATCATCACAGGCTTAGCTATGTATAACAATAAGATTTTTTTAAGTGTATATTTTTGAAAAAATAACCAAACAAAAAAAATTTTTACTGTCATTTTAAAGAGCGAACCAACACAATATTCTTTCATATCATTAAATCATTTACATAGTCACTACATATGCAATATTATATTTGGTGTCTGTTCAAGCTTTGGTTAACCTGTTCTTCACTTAACGCTAGAAGAAGCTTGCGTGGGTGTTTAGAAAGCGGATGGAAGAAGAAACAAGAGAGACAGAAAAGCAAACAGGAAATCGCTGACACCAGGCTTTCCAACCACGTTTGGTATAGTTTACCGGCAACCATTTAAAAACTGACAAGCGTCATTTTTTCGAAGATAAGGGGGTTGATGATTCGGGGTTGAAAGCTCATCAATTACTGAGAATAGCCTGGGGAGAGAAATATGAGATTGGGGGACGCTCAATGTACAATAAATAGCCCCATTCCACACTTGAAGGAAGGAATGGTTTGAAAAAGTTCGTAAACCTTTAACAAAATATTTTCTAGATTTTACGTGAGACCATGAGCTCCAAATTTGCATTTAAAAACTTCTAGTTTGTTTTAAAATTAAAATATTTTTACTATATACGCGAAAGGTTTTATATCGAATTTAAATTTATCAATTAATTTGTCATTTAATCAACTTGAGTTAATTTAAAAAATTAATCCACAAAAATATATTATTTTCTCGAACCATATTGTTTTTAACTTTAATTTATACATTATCATTAATTATTACACATGTTTGTTGAGTCTAATCAGTAATAAATACACATTGAAGGGGACACCTCGGTAAGCGATAAATTGCCGCGCTGACGTTCAGATCTTACACAATATTTAATTTATACTATGAGTTATTCCAAGATATTGTTCACTTCAAAATATAGTCGGAAGGTTTCAAAAGGTTTTTTTTTCTTAAAAACCCTATATTTTTAGTTTTATTAATAGGAGCCAAATATGTGAGAATGTGACACAGGCTCGTTTTCAACGACTTTCTAACCATATTTGCAAAAATATGAGACTGAGCTTTAATGAAAAATTGTTCTATATTTAGCCTTCCTCTAACAAATACCATAATTTTTTAAAGGCCTACAAAGTAAAATTTTAAGATATTTGAGAAATATTAGTTAGCTTTTCTTTTTACTTCGAGATAAGAGATTTCATAGTTTTCTTTTACCCTCTTTCTTATTGATGTGAAAATCTGTGGTTGTAGGTTAAGGGCGAAAGGGAGTATAAGCTAAGTTAGAAAAAGAAAATTGTTAAAGGAATCGAAACATATAATTATATTTAAGGCCGTGTGGCCTGAGCGATTGAAACTTTCTCGCTGACCGAGGCGGCTGCCTTAATTGTCACGTGGACTAAACGTAGTTCTAACCTAGTCATGTTTGTCTGTAACGGGGAGGTTGAGATTCGTACACAATACTAGTGTACTGAAGGTGTTTTATCTTAAATATTTTCTAACTTTCTGCATTTGAATGTTGGTGCACATATTCCAAATCCACCATCATCATCCCTACCATATTTAATGTAATTAAATGTGGATAATCTGAAAGGAGCAGTGGGAAAAAATGATGATTTAAAATATTTAAAAAACTCAGAGATTTTTTGCAAATTTCAGAACATTTAATTTATTTATATTTTAGATAATACATTAAATATCACAAGTGTTAAATAATTTTTAGTTTATTCGTATAACCCGCCTCGGTGGCGTAGGTGGCGTAGTTGGCTAACGCGCGAGTCGTGTTGAGTCAGACCACCGAGGACGGGGAGATCGAGGTTCGAATCTCGGTCGGGTGAACTGGGGGTGGTTTTTCCTAAATGGTTTTCCACTCTCCCTCCACGTAAATGCGGGTTCACTTCCTCTAAATTCAACCTTCCCAATTCCTAATCCATTAGTGTAATTAGTACTTAAGCGTATAACCCGAACGGGGAGTAAGACGCGGTGCTAAATTATTATTATTATTATTTTTTTTTTTTTATTTATTTAGCACCGCGTCTTACTACCCGTTCGGGTTATACGCTTAAGTACTAATTACACTAATTGATTAGGAATTGGGAAGGTTGAATTTAGAGGAAGTGAACCGCATTTGCGTGGAGGGAGAGTGGAAAACCATTTAGGAAAAACCACCCCAGTTCACCCGACGAGATTCGAACTCGATCTCCCCGTCCTCGCGTCTGGCTCAACACGACTGGCGCGTTAGCCAACTACGCCACCGAGGCGGGTATTATTATTATTATATTGTTTATTCGTATAAAGTTTTGATTTGACTAAAATATAAATTGGGTAGTGTTTGAAAAATGTGGTTTCTAGTAAAACCAATAAATATGTTACAAATAAAGGAAATTGATTATTTTTTCAAACATTTTCTTTGTTTATTGTAAGTAAAAAATCTTCCTAGAAGAGGTAATGGGTTAACTATGTATAACGTTTATGTATAATATGGTTTACTGATGTAAATATTATAAAAATACTATAAATAAATATTAAAATCACTATGCTTGGCTGTGAAACACATCACTTTAACATATGATAGCTGATCAATAATTTTTCAAAATACCTGAAAATTTATAAAAACAAAATTATTCTTTAATTTTAATTGCAACGCCCTCTACAAACCGGTTTTAAATCATTACATTTAAATATAGTAATCCTCTTAGTTAGTAAAATTTTGTTTTAATGTACTAATAAAAACATTCAAATATATTTGTCAGTTAAAATAAAAAAACAATGGCTTTTAGACTTGGATTTAAAACTAATCCCTATATAGAATTAGAATGGCTTCAAATAAAATCTTCCCAAAATAGTTATGGGCATTTTATTTGAAGTTAATATAAACATATTTTAAAAATTGAGCCCAACTTATAGAATACTTGTAAATCATTTTGAAGGAATTGAACCAACGATGAACATCAGGCAAATGTGTTGTTACAATTAAACTTTTTAATCAAATATGTTTAGGTTTACTCTATCTATAAAAATATTAAATTGCAACTTCATAAAATCAATTAAACATTAATTGAATAATAGTTCTTAATTTTACATCTACGAATAGTAGTTTAAAATTAATAATTAATTAAAATAATAATAACTATTTAATTGAAAATTAAAAATTGATGCGTTAGGTCTCTCTCCACTTTCCCAACTCAATTGATTTAACTATAAAATTTCCAGTCATAATTTAATTGCGTTAAAAATTTAGCAAATTTTAATTGATTAAAAATGTTCTCAAAATTTCAGACAATGCTCACCAATTATTCATATTATTATTCTGTTATAAAATCACTATTTTAAATGAATCTATCATACAAACATAATTTAGAAAATTAAATATTAGGAATGCAAAAAAAAAGTTAAACTGAAACAATGCATTATTTTTTATAAAAAATTATAAAAAGTAGAAATAAATATTTCAAACAAATTCTGGTTAACACATAAACGCACTCGAATACTTGGGTTATAAGAAAAAAGTGGTTTAAAACTCTTAAAAACTAAGGTAGGAAAAGTAATATAGAACAATGAGGTTTTGAGAACTAGAATTTGGTAGCTTGAAGAGATTATAGATCTTGAAACTTTGTGGTTGGATCTCTATTTTTCCACATTTGTTGTTTCTAAGTTTGAAAATTATTTCTTTTTCTTAATAATAATTTTTTCATGCGTATGCAAACCAAACATTTTCTCATGGACTATAATTTATTTCAACATGCATTGTCAAAAGGAGATTTTTATATTTGTATTTTTTGAATAATTACTTGATGTAAAATCATAAAATTACTTATTTTTGTAAAAAAATTAATTTTTCTTTCTTAATAAATACTTGAATCAACGTAAATTAATGATAAACAGTTTTTTTTAACAAAAGCCTGTTATATTCTACTAGTAGCATTAATCTTCCAAAACATAATTTCACTTACTTAAATTCACTGTTGAATGTAATTTCAATCTAGCTACTTGTTTATACGCATTAAAAGTAAGTGTATTTACCATAACTGAACTAACACAATTGAATAAACAGGACCCGCTGCAGTAGCCGTATGGTCTAAGGCGTCACTCTTGTGTTCAGACTGGCCTGCTGATGACAGAGAGCTCGGGGTTAAAATCCTGATCCGATTTACTGAGGATGGTTTTACCTATATGGTTCTCTACTCTACTTCCACACAATTTCAATTACCTACAAAATACCTCCTTCTTCATCCCTACTGAGATTAAAGTAATTAATGATCATAAAGTCAGAACAGATAGTAAGACGCCGTGATAAAATAAAAACTGGAGAAGGGAGAAAGTTACTTAATAAAGAATTAGCACTCTTCGTATTCATTCGTAAATACATTAAGGATAATAAGGTTAGCAGACTCATGTGGCACGTATGGGTGATGACAGGCGTGTACAAAAAAAAATTAGTTAAGAAACCTGAGGGAAAAAAGAGACCTTTGACGGTAGACCAAGACGTCAATGCCAGAATAATGTGAAAATTGATTTGAGGGAGGTTGGGTGTTAGGTTAGGTATTAGATAGAGGTGTCTCAGGATATGATTGAATGGTGAGCTCACGTCTGGGAGCCGTGAACTTTTTGACTCGCTTTAAGGTAAGGTGTAGGTGTCGCGAGAAAAGGGCAGTATTTTTGCAGTTTTCATAGAAAAAACTTTTTTTTTTTGCAAAAAAATAAATAAAATATTGCTCTAGTAGAAAACATAAAGTTTACTTTACTTCAGATAGTTATATCGAGAATTGTTGAATATCTGTCATGAGCATAGTGGTATTAGATGACAAACTTTTAAAACGGAGAGCAAAATATGTCATTCAATTCCAGGACAACCTTGAAAGATATTCAAGAACTGTTGAGGTCATCGAGGGATGAAAATTAAACTCTATGTTTGTACTGAAGCACTATTTAATTTCTTTTAGCCAAATAAGTTTTGATATAAAAACTGCAAAAATACTGACCTTTTTCTATCTCCCCCTAAACTCCCACCTAAAGAGTGAGTTAGTGTATACTATTTTATCTGACAACATATATAGCCATTATAAGTTTATCTATTCTTCTTGATATTTAATTTGATAACTTATACGTTTACATCCATCTGTTCAGAAAATTTTCCTGCAAACATCTACAAAACTTATTTTATAAATAAGATTTTGCTTTAATAAAACTGCACCTTTCAATACTAGAATCAGATTTCTATGAAAGTTGAATATAATACCGAGGTGAAAGATTTGCTTTGTAAAATTGCAGTCCAAAAATTTTGAATCAAATAACAATAATTGCAGGAAAGTAATATTTAGTTTATCTATAAACAATCATTTTGGACATTATAATTTCAACTGAAGAAATTTGATGACATTTATATGAAATTCTAACAAGATCAGCTTCCTTTTCTACGTAAAACTAAGCTGAGTTATAAAAATATATCACTTTATGACGGGATGTGATTATTTATTCTCATCATCAGTGAATTACCTTCTTCTCGCTGTACATTAAAAATACTATTTTATGAGAGTAAAATAAATACTGTACACTGAAAACACACGTTTTAAATATTGTACTTTATATCAATGAAAACAATTGTGTAAATAATGTTAGTAATATTAATATTTATCATTATATAGTTCAACTATAATATATATATATAACTATAATATATATATATATATAATACGTGTGTAATTGTTACGAAATAGTGTATTAAAATAGCTAGTATTATATTTGTTTTTATCAAAGGAAGTTTCAAACGTATTTCCTATATTTTAAAACTTCATTTTATGAATACATGTACTATTTTATTTTAATATTATATTAAGTAACAACACAGTTTTTTTTTTTACATTTTCTTAGTCAACCCTTATTCTGATTTCCTATTACAAACACACACACACATAGAATCCATAAATGAACAATTAAACTTTAATGCAAACTTCTAAAATAAATATTTTTTCAATCCCGTTAGGTAGGGATTTTGTAACATGTTCCCTTTCTGTATAAACTTATTACACTACTAATTTATGTTTGAAGCTTTAAGTAACGTACTTTTTTATTTTTTGTTTATGTACAGACATAGCATAGGGCTCTTCTTTGGAATGTAAACCATTATACATATCAAATATAAATAAATAAAAATACAACTATTTATATACTAAAAGAGTAAATATATAGACAGACATACTGATATATAATAGATGCCATGTTTATAAACTTTTTTTTGTTACGAAAAAAGGCGGTTAAAATTTATTCCCCGTTCAAATATTGATATACATTTTGCACACACCTAAAACTTTCTCTCTACAGAGAAAATATGATAAAGTATAAAAGTGACTAGATACACTTTTGCCAGCCTGGATATATTGGTTTGTTGCCTCGAGTCACATGGCACGCTATTGTGTCATGCTGGCAGGTGATGGGCGGTCTCCAACCTCCTTGTATTATACTCTACGTGACGTGGACTACTCATACGCTCGGCGGGCAGAACTAAACTCCACGGCGCACAGTCGAGCAACTGCCGGATGCAATGGGGATGATGTCTTTTTAACTACAGTTAAAGGATTTTTTCCCCTTTTTTACAATGCGGGTGGATTTTACTTATGTTTATATACATATATATATTTGTGCATACATGGGTGGTTTTTGTTTCACTATAAATTTAGAAAACATTTGGTTTATCTCTGCGTAAAAGTAATATAAAGATGCAAATAATTTTCAGGTATCTAGGAATGAAAATAAGTCTTGTTACACTATAATATATATATATATTATATATAATATTATATATATATATATATATATATATATATAATTTGATTAAACTAAATATATATTTATAATAAATTATATATATATTTGATAAACCAATATTATATATATATATATATATTTAAAAACCTATTTATATATATATATATATAATTTGACAAACCAATTTCCAGTAATTTAAATTACGAGAAAACAGTTGAACCTATTTCGACAAACAAACACTCATTTTAAGGATTATGGGTTCAGGATTTTAGCAAAAATAGTAGGTTTCAATGAAAACCCGATTTTACAAAGGAAAAACCAGCTTTTATGTTGTGTGCGTAGTGGGTCATCAGTACAATCATTCTTTGTTTACGTCACTATGGAAACCTTGATTTTTGTATGATTGTATATTGGTAATTTTTTTTGTGAAAAAAAAACGCCTGCAAAAGTGGTTTGTTGACACAAATAGGGTAAAACTATGGGAAAAATTTGTCTTTACTAATCAAACCAATAGTAACCGGCCCCATGGAGTAATGATCAGTGCACCTGGCTACGAGCCTAGGGGTTTCCCATTCATTTCCCAGCTGGTAACTTGGGTATTTATCCCTAAAGGGGAATGATCCCAATGGTCACCAGGGATTGGTTAATTACTCTTAAGTTAGGTTAAGACTCACACCGGCTACACAACACCATAATAAATATCATCACAGAATCTCATTGCGGGTATGACGTGTAGACAGCCTCTTAAGGTGTACTCTGGGCAACGTTCTGTGCCACCAGAGTGACAAATATTCTACACATAAGGCAACGAAACTGGATGTCAAATTCCCTCCCGGTTATATATGTCATACGATAAAAAATAGTAGGTTAAATATAATTTTTTGCATTGTTGATTTGTATTCTTCTTCCAGAGATACACTTAGATATCTGATAAAGGGATGTATATATTTTTAAGCACTGTGTCTTACCACCCGTTGCTTATAAACTTGATATTTAACTATTCATCGTTGTGTGAAGGGGATACATATAAATTTTGTTTAAAATTAAACACTAAAATCTCAAAATCTATGTAAAGTTTATAGCCTTTGACGAGTAAAACTTTAACTGGAAAGTCAAGTTATACCACACTCTGTAGAACTTTTACCAATAAAAAGTTTTGAATACATTTTAGCGTGATACTCTGCAGCCATCGCTGCAACGTAGCGCTAGTATTTTTATACACCCAGTCTTAATTCTTGTCCGGGCTTACAGAATATTCCACTCTAATAGAAGAGAAAGCGTTAGAAGCCATTTAGTAAAAAACCTTAGTTCACCCAAGATGGATTGGTGTCCAGCCGTTCCTATCATCTGAATAAAATAAGGTAGCTCATTTGTTAAAGTATCCGAGACCTTAGCTCATGTTGGTAGCGTGTCTGTCTACTGAGTAAAGGGTCCCGGGTTCGATTCACGGCATGACTGAAAACTTATCATTGGTTAAATGTGGCTTTACCCTTTCACATTGATGAAATAACGGCTGAGGACTCAATGTTATGACTGTCCTAATCTTAAGTTAGACTATAAGGGATATGAAGCTACGACAGGCCTAGCAAGCCGGTAGTGGAACATATATGGCTTGAATAAAAAACTGACCCAGGCCATAGGCTGGAAACAGTAATGGATGGGGAGTAAAATTTGTTTGTGTTCTCACAGATAAGCTTGAAATAAACATGTGTGCAATACATTGTGTTTTCAATAAACATTTAATAAATACTACAATATTAAAAGTTCCCTTAAGTACCATATAAATTAAATGTGGTGATACATATATTTAAAACATAGATACATTTTTTATTTTATAAAATTAAAAAAGGTTTCAACGTGAATGGACTGTTCTTACTAAATATATGTACTATATTATAATAATATTAATATTTTAAAAATATATTTTTTATACGTTGAAATAAATTCATTATTACATAAAAATTAAAAGTTTCATACGTAACTAACTAAAACTACAAAATAAGTGATCTAATACTAAAATAAGGAGGGAGCCTAATAACCTGACGCAACGCCGTCTAATTTAGTTAAAATTTGACCAAGATTCACCAAAAAAATAGTATAAACATATATTTTATTAGTCCTTTTGTCTTGTTAACGAAATTAATTGGAAGAAGATGACCTGAGCAATGGCCAAACAATATAACCTAATGGGAATTTTTGAAGAAATTCATAATTTAACTAAGAAATATTATGGAAAAATAATATTCGATTCTATTTGGTCATAGCAGGTTCATTTCATCTTAATTGATAGTATGAACCATGATTTATCAACTCAAGACTTTGTCCGATTCAAGCACTGTAATTTTATTCAAACCACAATTCAAGCTTTACACTAACACTGTTATTTATCAAGAGTTAGATATTCAATACAATTCTTTTGAAAAGCATTTTACAAACGTTCCAGGCTACACCCTTATGTATTCAAAGTAGCTTACGTTATCTCACTTATTTATATACTCATATGGAAATTTTAAAATCTTATATATTTATAATAAATGGGTATATGAAGGTTAGTCCTGATGTACTACTTCAGCCATCTGAAACATCAAGCGCACTTGGTGCATCAGCTGGTTAGTGACGCCCGTCCACTCCATATATGAGAAAGCACATGTAGTAGAGAATGGTCAGTAAGATGAGATGAAAAAGCCCCTATTACTATAACATTATTGATAGACACTCCATCGTTTGTGCATCTAATGTCTCATATAAGTTTCATTAATCTAATGTAATATTAATGTACGCCATAATTTATTTTTTACTGACCAAGCATAGCTAGGTCATGTTTTAACTTGGTCATTTGGCATTTCGTCTCTCAGTCTATCCGGATGGGTGGTAAGATGCAGTGATAAAAAATTAAAAATTAAGATAAACTTCCCAAGCGAGGCTTATTTGAAAGATTTCTATTTATATTTGAAATATTTTCTTGAAGTCATCCCTCTTAGACAATTGACAAGATAAGGAAAGCGTGCAAAGGAAAGAGATAAATATATTATACTGCAGCTAAGAATAGAAATAAATCTATTGTTGAGCAGTCAAGCTTATAACACCACCCCTTAAGAGCGTTCATTATATCAATCCCAACTCAGCTCCCAGCTTGAATCTGCGTTTGTGTGTGTGTACGCGAGGTATGGGGGTAAAAGAGCAAAGAAAAGACCTACGATATGCAGAAATGTGTGTAGTGCATTCGTATTTGAATGGTTACACGAAATTTTCTGTGGTAACGATGGGGGACAAAGCAACAAAGTTTCTTGTTAATAACTACAGTATGTCCCTATTATGACATAACGAAGATTTGTGCAAGGTGTTTATCTGTAAGCCTTTATAAAATGGACAAAAACCACCTTTTCAATGCAGTTTTTATCCAAATATTATTTAATATCTCAACAATGTCAAATACTAGGAACTTCTATTAAATCTTAATCTCCATTAAGGTTTAATTGTAAATGATCCACGTGGAATAGTGCTCGTTAAACATACGGTTTCTAGCCGATTTTATCACCGAGTTGATTGGCTTAAGTGCACGCTTAAACACCCTTTCTCAAACCAATGACAAGGTTTGTTTTTTACTCGGGAAGTTATTTAGCTGATACACTTTTATATATTATAGGATTCCTCCCCTAATAAATTCTTACAGCTATAAGAAAATATTTTGAAAGTTCGCTACCTGCTGAAGCTACCGCTTTATATTTTTAATTTTAAGTAAATATATTTTTTATGTTTTTTGAAAAATCACTGTAATTTCTGAAATTTAAAATTCGTGCATTTAGATTAAATATTTCTGTAAGCTTCCCACGCTATTTTCATGGGTGTATTAACCACTTACGCGTTTTTAGTGAAACTTTTCTGCCCAAGCCTTAAAACTTCAATAAATGAGTAAAACTGTTTTATGTAACAATGCAAATATTATTAAAGTCACTAATAAAGTGATTTTTATAACTATGAACTGTTAATTTTAGAAAGCAAAATATTTTATCTACAAACATAAAAAAATACATAAATTATTCAAATAAGGAAGGTGCAGTCCTAAGGGAGTTTTTAACATAATTACTTATTTTCATATTTAATTTGAAACATATTGTACTAAGTCACAATGCAGACAAGTATAATGTATAACTGTTTATAGAGTACGTTGAAATAAATACAATCCCAATATTTGATATACCAGTTGGTCTTTAAAGTTGCCTTGTAAAATCTTAAGTAGGGCATTGCCATCAGCAAATTAGGTTAAGACGATTTCCTGAATAATATTTGAAGTAATTTTATACTTACTAAGATTAGTTCTATTTAAAATAAACATAAATGACATTACCTAATTAATTACTCTATGGCATTAGGAAATAGACAATTCATCGCCTAATGGTCTTTTCCCATTGGGTTTACCAGTCAATACACGGAACATGTTTACATTATCCTATTTGCGCTGCATGTCCTCTCCACCATAATTTGCGAAACTTGATATCCTAATAATGCATTTGATGGGTAGAGAATATGTAACTCATAATTATGTTACTGCCTCTACTCTTCAGTTGCCTCATTATTATTTGTAGTAAACATATTCCTAAGCACCTTGCTCTTAAAACCCTAATTTTTTTCATCTTTTAAGGTAAGAGACAATGTTTCACACCCATAGGTACAACAGGTAAAATTGTTTTGTATATTCTGAGATTTACGTTCCTTGAAAGCAGGCGAGATGACAACAATTTAATGACTGATTTATAGCATGCATTTCCTGACAGTGTTCTTTTCCTAATTTTCAATATAACTTTGCTAGTATAAATTGTTCCTAAATATTTAAACTCATCAACCATGTCAAATGATATGCTGCTCGAAGTAATCTCTAAATTATGGTCCAAATCTGTGTTCTCTGTGTGATCATATACCTATTCTTTTAAGCGTTCACTTCTAAACCTATTTCTCAAAGCCTCTAATAACATTTCAAATTCTACATTTCATTCAACAGCATCCATACTATTACCTCACAAAGCTAAATCATCTGTTCATCTTAATAGCTGCAATGTACCATTTAATGTCAACCTTTTCCACGCTCTTGCATTACCCTAATAACAGCAAACACTAAGACTACATTAATAAGTAATGAAGAAAGTGCATCTTATTTTTCAACCCATTATGTGTTTCGAAAGTATCTGATAAGTGACATCCTATTATTATCATTATTGTTAACAATAATAAAAGAAAACTTTTTTTTTACATTAACAAAGAAAAAGAAATATTTTTAAAATATGCATTGAATAAAACAAAAGTAATTAATATAGGTAATTAATTTAGTCACAAATAAAATAAATATAGACCTAAAAGTCTAGTGCTATTAGTATGGACTAAATGATATGTTGAAATCAATCATTCTTACTATTTTATATTGAACTGACAAAACAATTTGATATTGATTTTAAAGCCTGAGTAGCGTTACTAAAAAAAAAAAAAAAAAGAACTCATGATAGCTATCAATTAAATTAATTTATCATAATATTTCCTGTTAATGTGGGGTTTTGTGTACATTACCTTCAACAAAGAAAGTAGAGGTTAGCACCACAACGTCGAAAGCGATAAAAGTTTCATTTATAGAAAACAGATTAATCAATCCAAGGACTGGAAGTTCAACCTTCGTAAAACTGGCTTGTACAACATGTTATGATGGCACTGCCTTCCTTACTCATGTCCCGGTTTCCATCAATAAAAAACATCAGATATCATATCATTAAGGAACATACCCACAGGTGGTCAAGAATATTGGATGCTGGACTCGTCTATAATAGTTTGCAGGTGACGGGTAGGTCAGGATTCGAATATTTTATGGGTGTACTAAGGATGTTTATTCTCAAATAGTTTCTCACTTTAACTTCACGTCAATGCGGGTAAATTTCCTCTAAATTATACCTTACTCATATCTACCTTGTTTGTGTACTTACATGTGGATATCCCGGAAATTAATAAAAATGGAGTGAGAAAGATTAAATAGAAGAGTTTCAAACATGTTTACAAGGTGTGCTTCAATAAATATTTAAAATTGTTTTGGATTAAATACATCACCATTTAAAAACGCATTACGTATTCAGCTATTATCTTCGTCTTATGTTGTCACATATTGCCAAAAAGAACATTATAGTAATTGATAATCAACATTCCTACTGACAAAATTTGAATAATGTAGCCATCTATTAGGGCCAAGTATTTCTTATGTGTTTTGTATCATCGTTGGTTGATCTAATTATAGTAATAAGAATTAATTCCTTAGTAATATCGAGTTATCAACATCAATTCGAATTTGAATTTCTCATTCTACATGAGAACGGGCTTTTCCAAAAGGGGGCGGTGGTTTGTCGTTGTAGATCCCCTCCTCAAGACCTTTGTTGAAATGTTAAAATGTCTTTAATAGAGATATTTCAGTTACTCAAGGTGATGTAATCAACGAATTAGTGAGGCATCCACGTAATCTGGAATGTAGGCATTAAAAAAACAAACAAAACAATAGTTATGAAACGAATTATGTTTAATAGTTTAATTATATAGTCTTGAATAACATTCAGAAATAAATATTTGGCGTTTATGATATAAACACTGAGTAAACTGGTAAGCCTGCATACGTGAATTGTATCTTAAGACTCCCATTCACCCTGCCCCCCCCCCCCCCCACCCCAGAAGAAAACATAAAATCTTAAATTCAAGGACCACTTGAGAAAAGTAATTTAAACTGTTATAGTCTTGATGAAATTACTGCGCATGCTGCTGCATAATACGATCTGCTATTTATTTAATTTGAAAAGTGGATAGGCTAGTTAAATACTAATTGAAATTTTATAAATATATTTACGTGGATAATTTCTCTTCCTTTACTTTCAAATGAACTGGGTGGCCCCCATTTTTGTTTGAACTTACACGATATGATTTTGATCTAATTAAGAAATTTAATGGAATATTCAGGAACCATCCAATTATTATCAGATAATACAATATAAAATACCCTGAAAAGCTAAAGGAAATTTATTTGAATGTTAATTAGTTTTCAATTTAATCTTTGCATTTGTATAGTTATGATTTATAAACATTTCATTGTGTTCTGACAGCGTTGCCAAAGGCAGCGGTCGGAAAGTGGCTTTTAGGCTTCGGATCAGTTTTGCAACTCTGCATCGCTGCGGACTAGGGTGGAAGACAAATGGCCTCTCTTGGCTGGGTCGACATGCTCATGTGATAACCAAGTAAGGAAGTCATAAGATAAAAGAGGAGCGCCCCCCCCCCCTCCCCCGGAAATCCAGGGCTAGAAGTAATAGAAGCATTCTGGCAAATATGCTGATGACCAGTAAGTAAAACCTATCTTTTCAAAGAACCCCTTCGTTGAGAATAAAGATAAAGTGCCTCCCATTACGTCGTGTAGGCGTTAAATCTTGAGAGGTAGTGATAAGATAGTTCATGATAAGTTGTCCTTCCTTGGATTATTAACATAATTTATATCCCTTCTTTTCATGTAGAGGTAAATTTTATTAACACAAAGAAAAAAAAATGTTGTGGACGAAAAGTCTAACTTAAAATGCGATTTGCTGTGTTCCTCATCATGAGTCGATATAATTTAGAATAGATTTTGATGATCAAAGAAAGTATTTGATGAACTTATAATTTTTTGCGTGGAAACAATTTTTTTTTTGTAAATGTTTGCTAATATTGCTTAATTCAGTTCAAATTTTGAAAATTAAAACGAGATTTTTTCCTTGTTTTACTACCTGTCCGGATTATACGCTTATGTATTAATCACGTTAATGGGATAGGAATGAGTAAGGTTGAATTTATAGGAAGTGTACTCGCATTTGGGTGGAGAGAGATTGGGAAATAATTTAGGGAAAAACCGTCCTTAGTGCACCCGAATGGGTTAGAGTGACGATCTCCCCGTCATTGTCAATATAGCCTATTGTGATAGTGACGCCATGGCTTAGATCACGCGGCCACCAAAGTTAGTCTCTTTGAATTTTTTTTTTTCAACAATAATTGCCAAACGGTAGCAAGATTTTGTATATTATTTTATAAAATTGAATAAGGTAAGCTTAAGATTATTTTAAATATTATAGTAGGTAGTTAAATATTGGGACTAGAAAAAATGAGTTTTTCTCTGTCATAAAGATGTGTTTAAGGTAAGTTTATATTTAAATATTTAGATAGTTATACCTTATTAAATGATGATAAACAGTTTGGAGAATATAAAGTGTAGTAATTACAATTATAATTTATTATTAACTAACGTAAAATAGAGTAGTAGACATCTCCCAGTATTATAATATATATTCCAAAAATTAAATTATGAAATATTAATAGACCTATGCAACTATTGAATATTTTAGCCACTATCATTTTAATAAAACATCTATGATAATAAACCAAGTATTGGGTCAGAATATTATTTTAATTCTATTAGTAATAAGTTGACGTTTGAAAATAGGCTAGTAACCCTAATTTGAAGTAAAATATTATGTAATAGATAGCTTTATAATAATCAAACTTGATATTAAATACTGCCAAACATTTATGGATCCATCAATGCAGTTATTTTAAATAAAGAAGTGTCTCATCTATTGAGGATCATAAATAAAATGTCTTCTGAACTGGTATATTTTTATATAAGCCAGGTGAGTGAATATAAAAAAATATAAAACATTAAATCAAGAAATTTCTTTCACATTATATATTCTATCAAAAAATGTGTCAAGACTTGATAGTAAGTAAGCAACACTCAAGATTGAGACACAGTTTCCTAAGATGTTGAGTGAAAGTCTAAAGAAAAGATGAAAATAAAAAAGAAGAATAAAAGAGAAAGATGAATAAGGAAAGAACTGTGGAGAGACATACACTCATATTTTATGAGCTCAAAATATGTGGGAGAAGTTTGTGAGATAATAGTATGTTCTTTAAATGGAAGAAGGGAATATAAGGAAAAGCAAAGATCAAACTTGAGAAAGATCTCTGAAAATAAGTGAGACAAAGAAGACATATAAAAGAAATATTAATTAAAAAGTGTGAGCGGATATATTCTTGACAACGGTACAAAACGAACAAAAATTCATAAAGTTTGACGACATTAATGTAAGAAACGACTATTTCCTCACTACAAAACGTTGAAATGGCAGAATAAGAAACATTAATTCATGTTGGAGGAACGGAATGTTTAGTGGGCTGTCTTGGTTCAACAATTCCACTCTCTTAGAGGGAATTTAGAAAGCAGGTTTCGCTTCCACGAGACCGAATTTACATACACGGTGAATGTTGAGGCTCGGAGAATACATTTACTGGCATCTCTGGAGGGATAGAGAGAAAAAGAGAGAGGGACAGCGATAAAGATATAGAGTAGAAAAGCCTAGAAAATAAAATAGTAGAGGAGGGATGGAGGTTTTTTTAAACTGAGTAGATAAATCTGGAAATAATATTTTTTTAATTTCAACTGGAAGAGTATTTTTATTTTTTACTCATTTGTCTTTCTTTTAAGGATGAGCTGACAAGTCAATGGTATTGATGTTTTAAAAACAGGGTTCCATTCTAACTTTTAACCGGCCCCATGGTGTAGTAGTTAGAGTCCCTGGCTGCTATTCTAGAGGTCTCGGATTCGATTCCCGGCTAGAAAGTGGATTTTCCTCTAAATGGGAATAATTTCCATGTTTCCTAGGGTTTGGTTCGTTATGCTTAAGTTAATTTAAGATCTTCATTGGCTTTACCCCATCGTATTTATTAAAATCATCCCCTCATATCATCTGGACATGAACTGGCCCCGTGGTGTAATGGCGGGTGCACCTGACTACGAGCCTAGGGGTCCCAGGTTCTATTCCCGGGCTGGTCCCTTGAGTATTTTTCCTTAAGGGGATCACAACAGTCATCAGGGTTTGGTAAATTAGGGCTAAGTTATGTTAAGACACACACTGGCTCCACAAATTCATAATAATTGTCATCAAATCATCTCATTGTGGGTACGACGTGACGTGACGTGACGTGACCTGTAGACAACCCCCTATGGTGTGCGCTGGGCAATGTTCTGTGCCACCAGAGCGACTAGTAGACTACTCACAGGGCGACCGAACCTGGATGTCAGGTTTCTCCCGTTATAATATATCCTACGATAAAAAAAAAATCGTGACATGAAAATAATTTCCACGGAAAGGATGTAGGATTATTACATTCTGGCTCTCCTGGGCAACGGTACATTAATACTGGCTAATCTTTCCACAAACTCAGCTACAGATTGATGTAGCTCAGATAATCCATTACAACTATTATTATTATTATTATTATTATTATTATTATATCACGTATGATTTATACTCTAGAGGAATATACTATGGAACCCACCTCGGTGGCGTAGTTGGCTAACGCTCCAGTCGTGTTGAGTCAGATCACCGAGGACGGGGAGATCGAGGTTCGAATCTCGGTCGGGTGAACTGGGGGTGATTTTTCCTAAATGTTTTTTCACTCTCCCTTCACGCAAATTCGGGTTCACTTCCTTTAAATTCAATCTTCCCATTTCCTTATCCATTAGTGTAATTAGTACTTAAGTGTATAACCCGAACGGGTAGTAAGACGCGGTGCTAAAATTAAATTAAATATGATATGAACAAATTGTCTTGCAATCATTTTTCAATAACCCCTGCAGGTGAACACATGACTAATTTCAAAATTATTCTATTATAGTTTACCGGTAACGGGAATGTTAGGGTTAGAATCATAGTTGGGTGTACTATAGTTGCATTTTACTAAATGTTTTCCCACTCTTCTATAAGACAATTGCTAGTATATTTCCTCTAAATAATATTTGATACACTTCTCATTTAGTTTAGTAAAATGCGTATAGCTCGTGTGAGTAGTAAGACGTGGAGTAAAAAAAACACCATTAAAGCAATTGTTAGGTAGTAATATAAGAAATCATTTAAAACTAAAAATATATAAAATTGATAATTTATTACAAAAATAAACTCTATTTTAAGATAAAAACCGTAATCACCACTTATAATTCTACACTATACGGTTTATGTTGTAAGTTACTTTATGTAAATGTCTAATAATTTATCTTATATTAAATCTCAGCCCTTTTGTTTCTTGATATAGGTGATTTTTTGCATCCGTTAGTAAAGGACTAAGTTATGTTAGTTAAGGTCTATAAGTTAAGTTCTATAAATAGGGAACGTATGTTGATGAATATTTAAATAGTATGAAGACGTATAGTATAGTCAATAAATTAATCTATGGCACTAGGGACTCTAAAGTTCATTACAGCACACACAAAAGTACGCCACCTATCCCTATCTTTAGCTAGTTCTATTCAGTCCACCTCATTACAATCCATTTTGTTCAGGCCCATTCTAATATTATCCTCCCATCTGCAACTGGGTCTTTCTAATGGTCTTTTCCAGTAGGTTTTCCAGTCAGTATCCTGAGCAAGATTCTAGATTCTCCCATTCATGCTGCATGCCCTGTCCACCGTAATATAGGAGACTTGATCATCCTAACGATGTCTTGTGATGAGTACAGGGATGTAACCTATTATAAATTAACCTTCTCCACTCCCTAGTATCTTCTTCCCTTTTTGGGCCAAATATCTTCCTAAACATCTTGTTTTCGAACACCCTAGATTTGTTTACGTCATATAAAGTAAGATACCATGTTTAACACCCATAGAAAACAATAGGTAAACTTGTTGTTTTGTATATTCTTAGTGTTACATTCCTTGAAAGCAGGCGAGATGTCGACAATTTACTGACTGTATAGCATTCATTTCCCGACTGTATTATTTTGCTAATTTTCAATCTAATATCGTTATTGCTACTTAAATTTGTTCCTAAATATTAACACTCATTAACTCTATCAAATGATATGTTGTTCACAGTATTCCCTAAATTAGTGTGATCAGCTTGTAATATCCTAAGAAAGCCTCTCGTTGGCTCGCAAAATAAAATATTCTAAAAGCCCCACGTTGGGCAGCCAATTGAAAAATTCTAAAGATCCCTTTGGTTGGGCAGCCAATTGAATAAAACACTAAAGAGACACTCGATGGGTCGTCAATTATAAAACAATATGAAAAAACGACTTATAATTTTAACATATGTCCCTGGCTAGTTCAGCTTCTCTTATCGACGCGATTATCATATAAGGAAATTCCCATTTATATAAATATACTTTGATTACTTTTATATTATTTATTATTAGAACGTATTCCTTTATACGTTATTACTATAACAATTTACAGCTTCAGCTTGTACAATTGACCCGTCCCTACGCTAGTCACTGTACACTAAATCATAATTAAATATGTGGGCACAGACAACACACGTCTTGTCGCCACCCTGGTTACTGCGCGTCTCCTACTGATGTAACAGTCAGAGTTTGTTTTTGCCTCACGTTTTTTACCAAATTCTGATGATATCGACGATTGCACCAGAGTGGACTGACAATCTCGACCTATCACCAGAGAGTAGTTTGAATTCTGGCTTTCTGGTTGGCTGGACAATGCAACCGCTCCGTACTAAGGAAAAGTGTATTTCTCTTAGAACGAAAACTAAGTGCAATATCAGCTCTTTCTGTTTTGGTTTCATCGTCCAACGCACCCAGTAAGCACATTTAAAATAAAATAAATGTGTTGCCTTCCAAACTGCCTGAAGGGCTTAAATATTCTAAAATGCAAATGAATAATTAAAAATAATACTATAAAATAAAGAGAACTCCCGAATTTAAATATAAAATGCAAATACAATATTAAAACTGCAGTCTCATCCTTCCTTTTCGAAACAACATAGGGTTTACAAGTTGGGACATTACAAGCTTTCACCGTGAAAAATAAATGGTGTGGAGCTCTGCGCAGACTTTCTCACTCCCATTAAAAAAAATGGAGATATTTACTCAAAACTAGTAATATATGTGAAACGAAATACTACTACTACTACTACTACTAACTACTACTACTACTACACTACTACTACTACTACTACTACTACTACTACTACTACTACACATAATAATAATAATAATAATAATAATAGTATTCTAAAAGGGGCAGTCTTAACTATTGAAAATTCTCAATTTAAAATTAATCTTACTATATTTTTCTAGCATTAGGTAAATACAAAATTGACCACTAGCATTGCCTTCAATTATTTTAAAATAGGGAGGGAGGGAAGTTTAATCAATCATTTATGCATTTCAGAAAATCTGGGAAATGTTTTGTAAATAATAATATTTTTTTAATCAACTGATTGAAGAGTAAAACATGATCAAGTTTGTTCTGCTGAAAGTGGTGTGAACATTTCATCATGGTTTATTATTGACAAAAAAGTGTTATATATATATATTTTTATTTATTTATTTAGCACCACGTCTTACTACCCGTTCGGGTTATACGCTAGTGTTATATTAATTTAATAAGTTTTATATAGTACCTTTACCAGTAAAAGGCAAAAGACATGACTCTCGTAATTTACTTTTTTTTAAAAAACAACGCATCTTACTACCCGTTCAAATTATACGTATATGTACTAATTACACTAATGTGTAAAGATTGGGTAGGTTGAATTTTGAGGAAGTGTAGCCATATTTGCATGGAGGTGGAAAGGAAAATTATTTAGAAAAAACTTTCAATACACCCAACTGGGATCCGAACTCCTATCTCCCCGTATCCAGCAGTTTTTCATAATTTACTGAGCTGCTTCAGACGAGAAGGTCGGAGTTCGAGAGTCCTCAATTGTTTCTCACCGTCCCTCCAAGAAAATGGGGGTAAATTTCCCTCTCAATTATTTCTTCTCCATCCCGTCTCCATTATTATAAATATGTTGGTAGATCGGAAGTATAGTTATAAACTTAAGACATAGGGCACTAAAATAAATTATTATGTAAGACGGATATTGCTGAATCTGACTTGGGAGTTAAATAATAAAGTTTAAAGTCTAGCTTGATAATTTGGGGGAAGTTTCGTTTAAACAAAGTTGTTTTATATAACCTTGATCAATGTTGACGTTCTTTTTATAATATTTTATTACTTACTCCATACAAATGGGATCTCATAGAGTCAAAAGTACTACTCACGACCGCATCAGTCGTGTACTTGCCTAGTGAGAATAAGTGATCAAGAGTACCTCAATCATGCACGAATTCTACCAATGGTGGTCCTATATTATCCGCCTGGGTGGAAAACTAATTAACCTTGCAATCGCGGACAGTCATCTGGGCGTAGACCTGGTCCAGGTGCACTCGTGACAAAGTGTTTGTTGACAAGATGAGATCTTCCACTTGACTGAGAAAATTCACAATTGAAATTGCCAGTGTCGTGATTACTGGTCCAAGACTACGACCAGTCAAGACATTCAAGAAAATACAAGGTTGCACAACGGACTTCGTGAGAACCCATATTAAGCTTAAGTCATTAATAAACCTGGTTGTAAAAGTATTGAAAAATATACATAAAAATGTGCTATTTTACCCACTTATTAATGGTAAATGTTTTTACATTACATACTTAGTATTCCGAACTAAAAATTAATTTTTAAACAGATGAAACTGAAACATTGTTTTATTATAATACTGTATAAATGTAGCTTTGGAATTCAGGGTTTGAAATCTATAAAATTTTGTTTGAATATTGCAGATAAACAACAACACTAGCAAGGGGAACGAAAAAAGGACCATTGACTTAATTAATCAACTTTTTAAGTATACTTTCAATTTTTCGTCCCGTACTAATGGTCATTAATCACTTATGGACCGGATAATTAAATGGTAGAGCATCGGAGTGCTAAGTCAAAGCTTCTATGCTTGATTTAATTTCCGTGCCCAGGCATCAGTTCTCAACTTTATTTGAGTGAATATCAAGTGAACGACCTTAATTTATCCTAACTATTATTCCAATGTATTGTCTACCAGTTTTATTGGGTTTGTATTTTCCCACTATTTTTCTAGGAAGATACAGCTTCAAGCCTTTAAGTAAACCTTTTTTATCCTTTATCGTTGCTTCACGCCTTAGAAGTAACCTTTTGTTCAAGATAATCGTTAAAAACTAAATTAGAAACAAAATAGACCATTACAATCAGTCGAGTCCAAGTCCTGAATAGGAACTGAACAGAAATAGATCAATCTTACCCTCTCTTCTCTCCTGTCTTATCCTTTCTGGTTGTGAAATCGTTTGGTTGGGCTATTCCTCTTGGTGGTGCCATTCATCTCCTTCAATGTCCGAGTAGGGAGCAATACTAGGATCCTTTCCTTCTAGTCCTTCCTACGAGCATTGCCAGGAATTCTGTCACATATTTCAACAGTCAGCAGCCCATGTCCGGCTTGGGGTTCTTGCTAAACTAGCAAATCACATCTTATCGTATTTCATTCACTGGAAAAGTTTTGTATTAGAAAATAAGGGAGGCATTTTAAAATAGATGAAATTTTGATTAAGAATATCTCCGATTATTTGGTATGTATTTGAGAATATTAAGGTATGATGGAAGAAATAGCCATTTAAGATCCGTGTATTTTCAGTTTTTGGCCAAAATATATAATTCATTGCTCTAGTAGATACATTTATTTTAAGCTTCTATATAATTATAAACTCAACAGCTCTTGAATATTTGTCATGGTAATCATGGAATTTGAACATGACCCTATTCTCTTATTTAAACGTTTCTGGTCAAATTTCATTATGTTAATGCCATTTTGACAAATTTATATTGAAAAATTTAGATCAACTACGTTTTAAAACGAATGTATATTTAAAAAAGTGTAGATAATTTATATAAACGAAAAAATAAAATACTCATAACTGTACGAGTAAATAAAGTGTGACGTGTATCTACCCACATAGCCGCAGTGTTCTAGCGCTTCCTACTTTCGTTTGATTCGTTTCTTTCTCACATCTGAGTAATTTGGACACCTTCCATCGCAATCTTCCAGTATCTCTTCCTCTCCCAACACTTTTAACCTACCCTCTTTGACGAAGAATCATAAATCAGGATTCCACTTTTACGAGCAAGTCTTTAGTACTAACAAGAAACTCTTATCGGATTTGGTCTCTTTTCATGGAGTAAAAAAATAAAATCACGTTGAATTTTGCCTTATGCCAACCAACATTTTTATTCAATTTGCGAATGTTATTTGATTACAAATGTTCCCTTTTTTATAAAATAGATTGAGAATAAATCCGTTTAAAAAAATAAACAAGACGTATGTAAAGTTATGAAGTATTTACAGGTGTGTTTTTTTTCAGTAAAATTTTTTATTTTTATTTTAACCACATTTTACTCCCACTTGTATGGAATAATTTTTAAAACCATATTAATTAATAAGAATAGTCTATATTAAAATAGCTATCGATTGGATAATCTTGATGATATTACTATTTTGAACACAAACCAAAATTCATTAAGTTGACCTAGACATATTAATAATGAAAAAATTGACTAAGCAACACTATAGGTAACTAACGACTCAATTGTATCGACATCATCACCTGTGACTATACCGGCAAAGGTGTCAGCTTATTCTGGTTAGTTTGCACGTGACGCAAAGGTCAAGGTTAAAATTCTGGCTGGGCTTACAGAGTGTAGCTTAATCTAAATAGTTTCAGATTCTATTTATTTGGACATAAGTTTGATTTTTGGAAATAAGAGTGTGTGTAAATCCGTACTAAAGGATTAATTCATGCCAGGCCCACCAACCCGAGCTTCCTCCAGAGGGACTTATTAGTAGACACCAGGGTAGTCATTGAAAACTATTTATTGTTCTCTGTAGACTTGCTGACAAGTGATTATTTTGATCTTATGAAAACTGTTCCTAACAGTATTTGGAAATATGTTTCTACAGTTATTTAATTGGTAAACTCCAGTCTTGTCATTCTCTGCTAGAGTAAGTGTTTGTAAGTTTCAACGTTATTATTATTTTTTGTGTAGCAAAAAGCGTGAGAATAGAATATGGAGGTGATTCAAGCTCAAAATAAATTTAACCTGTTTATTTATATTCTTCTAATTTCAGTTTTCAGCTACGCATTAATTTACATGAATTGCTTGTTTTAAGTAAAAAAAAAGTTTTCAAAACATGTGCTGTACATACATAAGTCTATTTGTGCAAATAAAAAGGGGCCTTGCACTTTCTCATAGTACTGGACCTGGTATGAGCGCCTGGTGGTCCTTGGCAGATACGTTAAAGTTTGTTTTCGTACATACTAAATTCACTAAGAGATTCTGCACGTGTCCGAAAGGGTAATGTGAAAAACCATCTGCCATGTCTACTATCAGCAAAACAAGGACAATCATGAAGCTCTGTGAAGAACATGAGGATGTCTCGGAACATATATTTAATACTAATTTAAACCAGTGGTGAAGCGAGATGATAATGTTTGGGTAAGCTGAGTCATGAAGACTCGGGACACACTTAACGATGGCGAAAAATTAAATTTTTATGAAGTTATGTAATACAGTACTGGCAGACTACTACTACTTACTATATACTACTACTAATACTACTACTACTACCATTACTACCACTACTTTTCATAATATTAATAATAGTAGTAATAATAATATTAATGATTTCATTTATTATAGTGCTTGCCAACAGTCGTGAGACCTATGACAGGCCAGCACTTAAAAGTACACAAATACCAGAAAGGTACGTATAAAAATAAAATAAACAATAATAGCTAAATAATAATATATACTGATGAATAATTACAAAAAATAGGACATATTAATGATAAATGATAAAAATAATAAATAACTAACATGAAATGCAATGTGATTATTGAAATTCAAAGAAAAGGAAGGTATGACCTCATGTACCAGAAAGCAAAGGAACTGGGAAGGAATGAAAAAGGTTTGTGAACAAGAGGAATAGAAAATCCTTAAGGTCAATGGTGACGAATCATAAAGAGGTCTTTACGATTTGAGAGAGCTATATAGAAGAACTGTTCAGCAAGGAAAATCGACCAGAAAACCTAGAGATTGAAGCCGAATATGAGGTAGAGGAAGACGAAAAAGGACTCAGCATTTTATAGATTGAAATGGAGAGAGCCATAAAGGACATACAAAGAAGAAAAGCTGCTGTAGATGATATACCAGCTGACCTTCTGAAAAAACTGGGAAACAACAGATGAAACTTATAAATAGGATCTATGAAACAGGAGAGTGGCCCAAGGAATTTCTAGACGTAACCATGGTGGCTATAAATAAGAAGAAGTAAGCCAAGAAATGCAGTGATCATAGGAACATCAGCCTCATCTTTCATGTGGGAGAAGATCGTGATAAGAATAATCTAAAGGCGAATGAAACAGAAAATATAAAGTGTGATGGGGAAAAAAAACTTGGATTCAGAAAAGGAAAAGGAACCAGAGATGCCATCGGTATGCTGAGAATAATTTCAGAAAGAGTATTGGAAGTGAATAAAGAAGTCTACATGGGTTTCATTGACTGGCAGAAGTCGTTTGATAGAGTGAATTGGAGGAAAATGTTGGAAATAGTCAATAAGATCGGCATCAACTGGAGGGACAAAAGGCTAATTGCAAACCTGTACCTGGGACAGCGAGTGAAGATGAGGCTAAATAATGGAGAGACCAACAGCGTAGAGATAAGAATAGAAAAGAGACAGGGATGATTTTTATCACCTAGTCTGTTCAACTTGTATGGAGTGTGGCTGGTCAGGGAAGCCCTAGGGGGAAGTGGAAATTTCAGGATTGGAGGAAGGGTCATTAACACAATAAAATATGCAGATGATCTAGCATTGCTTGCCAGAAATCAAGAAGAGTTGCAGGAAATGCTGGACCGGCTAGTGGAGATAGGGAGAAGATAAGGCATGTAGATCAACACTGAGAAGTCAAAAGTGATGGTGATATAAAAAAGTAAAGACTCACTGAAAATCAAAATTGAAAACCGGGAGTTGGAAAACTTAGAGAAAGAAAAGTACTTGGAAAGTCTGCTGACAAAGGATACCTACTGCACTAAAGAAATTAGTTCGAGGATCTCCATGGCCGAGGAAGCTTTCAACAAGGTTAGGTTACTGCTGACCAGCAAGTTGAGTATGGAACTGAGGAAAAAGCTGATAAAATGCTAAATTTTTAGCATCGCACTGTATGTAGCAGAAATTTGGACTCTTAGGAAGATGGAAAATAAATACTTGGATAGTTTTGAAATGTGGTGCTGGAGAAGACTTGGAGAAGATTGAGTGGACAGACAGGGTGACAAATGAAGTCCTAAGAAGAGTGGGTGAGATGGAACCATTTTGGATGTGATTCTTCGGTTAAAATCAAACTGGATTGGACATATCCTTAGGAGGAAATGTCTTCTGCACGATATCATGGAAGATAAGGTTGAGGGAAAGAGGAGCTTAGGAAGAAGGAGGATTAAAATACTATATTACTTGATGGAAGGAAGAAAATTCTGGGGGCTGAAGGATGAGTCAAAGGATAGGGCGCATTGGAGGTATAATTTTCACTGACAAAAGGACGGGACCTGTCATAAGACAGAACACATAATGATAATAATGAGAGTAGTAAAAGAATAAGTATTTAAAAGTGGTAACCATAAGCAAACATATAAAACAGAAACATATAAATTAAAATATTTGATGCAGAGCCTCTACAATGTAAATTAGTTATATGGGAGTTCCTTAAATACATCTCTGAATTTGACTTTTCTTTTATGATAAATGTCGAATTTGACCAATCTGGAATTAGCGCTGTGTATATAGCGGCCTTGAGTGCTCACCTTGTAAGAGCTGTAGGGAGAAAATAATTTTGGGTTGTGAAAGGTCCGAGAAGGGACATATATGCCTACATGATTAAGGGTAAATTTTTAAGAAACTTCGCTACTGAAAATATTAGAAACAAAAAGGGCATCACAATAAAGTTTACGTGAGTATAGAGTTTGGAGCCCTAAGAGGTTTTGAATTCTGTCATGATCATCATAAATCTGGTTAGTAAAGAATTCATCAAAACATGCAGCGCTTTTTTTTTTACGTTTACAACCTGAGAGAGTGTCAGTTAAGGTAATGGAATTCTAAGCAACAGTAGCATATTCTAACTTAGATCTAACCAGGGCATAGTACAGACATAGAAAACAGTCATGATTTTTTAAAGATGAGGCAATAAATTTAATAAGACCAAGTAATTTCAATGATCGGGATAATATATTGTCAACATGTTAGTGGAAGTAGAGCTTGTTGTCCAAGAGAACGCCTAGATCCAATGCCGTAGTCAGGGGTGGGGGGGTTTCGGTGTTCAAACCTCCCCCGAAATTTCATGAACAAAATATATATTGCTTTATTTATGGTTCAAACAATATCAAAATTAAGGTACAAGTACAAATTAGGGGGCTGTATTACCATAAAAAACACTTTAGAGAGCTTCTAGAGCCGTTTAATAATTAGAATTTGTCCTAGCCCCCGATAGTTAGGGGGCTGTGTTACCATAAAAAAACACTTTAGAGAGATTCTAGAGTTGTTTAATAATTATAATTTGTCCTAGCCTCCGATAGTTAGGGGTCTGTGTTACCATAAAAAAAACTTCAGATAGCTTCTAGAACAGTTTTTTATTTATAATTTTTTCTAGCCTCCGTAAATTGAAGGATGATCCCACCAAACCCCCCCCTGAAATTATTGGCTGGCTACGGCCTTGCCTAGATCATTATATAAAGGGAGTGAACTATGTTATCACTGACCAATTTATAAGTAAAAGAGATGGGATTAGTTTTCCTAGTAAAAGATTTAGATTTGGTCCTAGATTTATTAATAGACATTCCATTTTCAAGAGACCATTATAAAATACCATTTATTAGTGGGCACTGTTAGTGGCAAAATATTTCACTTCTGGATACCAGCACCAAATTTGGTACAGTTCTTATTTATTTATTCAAGAACCGAAATAAACCGGGAGACAATCCCAGAAACCCTTGCGGTGGCCTGTGATGACGTCATCAAAATGGCTGCCATATGACACTACCTCACAATTTTCACTCAGTTATATTGCAGGAACTACTTAATAAATCATCATGAAATTTTAGGTGGTACTTGATTACGTATTAAAAATATAAATCAGCCAGCATACGTTCACAGAAATCCTTGCAGTGACCTGTGATGACGTCATCCAAATGGTTGGCATCTGACACTACCTTTACAACTTTCACACAGGTATATTGCAAGAACTGCTTAATCAATCATCATGAAATTTTAGGTGGTACTTGTTTACGTATTTAAAAACATAAATAATCCAGTATATACTCCCAGAAGACTTTGCGGTGGCATTAGATAACGTCATCAAAATTGCTACTATCTGACACTACCTCAGAACATTCACCTAGCTATATTGCAAAAACCACTTAATCAATCTGTAGCGTGTTAAATACATTTTAACTCTTACAATAAATGAAGCCCGATAATAGGTTTAAAACTATTACTACCAGATCTAATATGTTCTAATAATGTGTGGCAGATATAGACTCACTGCGACATCACAAGCGGGTATGAGAGTAGAAAAACATTTAGGAACTCCCTTCCAGTTCACCCGAGTGATAATTGAACTTAGATTTCCCAGTCCTCGGCAGTCTAACTCAACACAAAACTAGCGCGTTAACTAACTACGCCACTTAGGTGGATGAGGTCATTGTAAAGATTATGGTAATCACCACGTGCATAATCAATATATATGGTGGGGGTGTCATTAACTTTAGTAGCAATGGGTATATCAAGTGTAATCAATAAGGGCGGATGAGCTTAATCACTATTTACTAGGGGTGGTGGAAATTAGCAAAGACAAGGTCAAGGATGTTAGGGTCGTTATCAGCTTCGTTAAGTTGTTCTAATCCTATTATATTAATCGATGCAAGAAGTTGAGTAGCTTTTAATTTAATGTAGAAATGCCATATTCTTTGAGCATGATGATATTTCCAATCAATGTTGAGGCAGTTAAAATCACCTAATAGTATTATTCGTAATGGGTAGTTGGTCAAAACATCTTAAAAAAATGTAAAGTAATTATTAAATATTTCGACCATTGTTTGAGGATCAAGATATATGTTCCCAATTAACAGTTTTTAGTGATCAAAGGTTGGGATTTAAACCCAGACACATTCCATATTATTCTCTAGGTCAGTTCTTCTGGCCACACCAGAAAGAGAGTCAATGATAGAACTAATAACACCACCACCCTTTGAGACAGTAGCTTCATCATATAACCTATCAGCTCTATAAACATTATAGTTAGGGGGAAAGTAATTTTCATTAACATACTCACTAGAGAACTAAGTTTCAACCAAATAAATGATAAAGAATTCATTCAAACAAAAATTTGTAAATAATTACCCAACTTTAGTTTGAAGACTACGAACATTTTGAAAATATAATAAAATATCACTCTTATTCACTGGGAGCTGGATTGGGAGGTATATTTCAGACCTTTATTGATGGTCATGGGTGGGGTTCGAATTGAATCCTCTTGAGAGCCAAGGTCAGATGCAACAGTAGCTTTCATGGGGCCGATACACAGGGAGACTCTTCACTGATTATTTCCCTGGGAGCAACTTCCCATAGTAAGGTGCAATGAGACAGCCAGACGACTAAACATCACCATTGTTTATAAAGGGAAAATCGTTTTCTTCGACATAAATTTGGAATGAGGAATATGAGTCAGAAGAGTTTGAAGAGACAGGGTAGTCAAGATTGAGTTCTTTATTCAAATAGGACTTAATGTCCAAGGAATAAACTTCAGGGGAAAACGAGTAACGAATAGAGATTATTAAAAAAAAAAGTTAATTGTTTGTAGGTCAGTGGCTGTATTGTTACCAGTCAGCAAAGGCTGAACTGGCAGATCATCTCGCACGTTGGAATTCGCTGACTTGTTTCTTCGACGCAACACAACCATAAAACCATCATCAGCGCTTGCTGACGTGGACTGTTATCCATCTGGTGATTGCTTAACAGTCTTAGAGTCGACAACAGAGCGTGTTTGATTATAATTTAAAGCTTGACTAAAAGTTATTTTGGGTGATTTATGTGAATTAGATAGGTGAGAAGTAGATGGGGTAGATTCAATTGGAGTAGAAGAGTGCGAAGATAAGGAGCATTGAGTTTCAACTGAAACTAAGCAGGCCGAAGACTTTAAAGCTAAAGGATCAGAAATTTGGGATTTCAAAACAGCGTTATCGTTCATAGTAATAATAATAATAATAATAATAATAATAATAATAATAATAATAATAAACCCTTTAATTATTAATTTTTTGCTAAACCTACCTTCTGTGGAATATCTAATTTTCTATTTCTATTTTTCCTTTTAAATGCAATTTTCGTTTAAAGACAAAGCCTCAGTAGAATTATTTAGCAAAAAGTCAACTGAACCAAAATATTCATTGTTGATGTCTACAACATATCCAAGTTTTTCTACGGTACATACACAAAATCCTAAAAAATTACTCATATACGAAATCTAAAACAACTCATTAAAGTAATAAAATTCAAGTCACAATCACAAAACTAAACTAATCTACACCGAGATAAACCTTTGAAACACATTCTGAATACTCAGAATATAACACTAATGAGTCGGGGATAGCCAGATTACTGGTCGCCTTCAGTGGCGGAGATGAATAGTTGCGCACGCATTACCCTCTATAGCTTCCCGCAGGCCTGATTCTACGCGTGGTTAGGGCGGAAAGGTTTCAGCTTATCTTGCCAAAAGGAACTGACACATTCGCTTCACGTGCCTGCTAAAATTCCACTATGCATTAAAAAAAAGACCATTAAAATTTTAATTCTACATCCGTTTTTACGAAACTTTTTGGGATGGCTGAGCTTATCCTAGCTTATCCTGCCTACCCTGACGCCTCACTACTGGTGACACAGGTTCTAAGATGGGCTGACCATTCGTCACGGATTTTTCGTATAGTTCTGGATTTTAGAACGTTGTCCAGCATCTTTAAAAGATACGGAAAGCATCTAGAAACTTTAAAATCGTCTTGTTTCGAATGTTCACGTTTTTACTTTCTCTCTATCTTACAGGTAGAGAAAGTATTGTGATCGTCAAAAAAATCGAACTCAAGATTTTGATGAATTTTGACGTTTCATGACTTCCTGAATCCGAAAAAGTGGTTTTTGAATTTCCGTCTGTCTGTCTGTCTGTCTGTCTGTACCTCCAACTAGAGCCTAAACTATTTTACCGATTGAGCTGAAACTTGATATCTAGGGTTTTCATAAGGTTGCCCCGAGGGATTTTTGGAATTGGATATCTACCCCTAAAATTAAGGGTAGTTTACTGAAGGGCAAAAAGAGAAAAAGTCGATTTTCTCAAAATCGGCTCTAACGATTTTGATTAAATTTCATTTATGAACATAAATAAATATTCCAAACAAAATGGCTACTCTCAATATTTCGGAAAAATCGTTTTAAGGGCACCGGTCTGATGCGTAAATTAACATTTTTTATAATAGCTCCGAAACTATTTGAGATATGAAATTACTTAGCATTACAAATATGTATATATATTTATAATACAAATATTTTATTCGAAACATATTTTTATAAAATCAATAACTTTCAATATATACGCAATTATATATATATTTTTAACTTTTTGGGCATTAAAGCTTAAGTATTGCGACCGTAAGAAAAACTAACCTGAAATGTTGATGGATGTCGACGTCTCATGACCCCTCGAACCCTTAAAAATAGTCTTTGCAATGCCGTCTGTCTGTGTGTCTATTAAAACTTAAAATTAAGGGTAGTTTACTGAATGGCAAAAAGAGAAAAAGTCGATTTTCTCAAAATCGGCTCCAACGATTTTGATTAAATTTCATTTATAAACATAAATAAATATTACAAACAAAATGGCTACCCTCAATTTTTCGGCAAAATGGCTTTAAGGGCTCCGGTCTGATGCGTAAATTAACATTTTTTTAAATAGCTCCGAAACTATTTGAGATATGAAATTACTTAGCATTACAAATATGTATATATATTTATAATACAGATATTTTATCCGAAACATATTTTTATAAAATCAATAACTTTCAATATATACGCAATTATATGAATTTTTTTTAACTTTTTGGACATTAAAGTTTAAGTATTGCGACCGTAAAAAAAAAACTAACCTGAAATGTTGATGGATGTCGACGTCTCATGACCCCCCGAACCCTAAAAAATAGTCTTTGCAATGCCGTCTATCTGTGTGTCTATAAAAACTTAAAATTAAGGGTAGTTTACTGAAGGACGAAAAGAGAAAAATTTGGTTTTCTCAAAATCTGCTTAAACGATTTTGATTAAAATTCGTATTTAGGCGTTGATTAAGATTATAAATAAACTGGCTATTTTCATTTTCCTATGAAAATGATTTTTAGGGTACATTACAGAAGCGTTAATTTCCGTATCTCCACAACTATTGGAGAAACTAAACAACTTATCATTGCAAAATTGTAGGACTATTAGAAATAAAAAACTTTTATTTGACATATATTTTTATAAAAACAGCAGTTTCTGAGATATTTGCAAATATATTAATACAATTTTGTGAGCTTTAGTTGTAAACATATACTACTTAAGTCTTAACGCAATAATACTCCAATGCCATAGAGTAATTAAATATAAGTAAGTATCTAAAAAAAGTATGTTATTTTTCCTTAAATCTCTTAGGAGAAATGTTTGCATAGCAATGATCTATCTCCATTTTAGACTCAATAGTCAATATTTACATTTTTTATTGGTCAAAATGTATAAATGAATAATTAAATATCAATGCGATGACTTGAAGATCTGCAACATCTTTTAAAATGTTAAAATTTTAACCAGAAATCGAAATTTTAATACGAAGTGTTGACCCTTGTGGAAGACATTAAACTGTTTGAAATGTTCTTAGGTGGACAAAGATGCGCCTCTTTTCTCATTGATTCTATATCATTGTATATTATTTTATGCGTGTTCTTATGTGGAGTGGTGATGATACAATGTACATTATTCTGTTCAGAAATCTTACGAGTTTATAGAAAGAGAGAGAAAGTCTGTGCGGTGTGCCGTACCATTTATTTTTAATTTCCACGTGTCACAAAGTTTCACAAGGGCATTTTGCCAACGCACGTTTTGATACACTAGTACCTTTTGATATTGTAAGGCCGCATGTCCCTTCACGGATTCCTCATGAGGTCACACACTTCATGAAAAGTAATTTTTTCCAAAATCTTAAAGACGTATTCTACCGAAATATAAGTTTATATATCTAGTAACCAATAAAGGAGCGAGTGTTTTTTTAGTTTAATTCTTTTCCTTTTTACTTTCTCTCTATCTTACAGGTAGAGAAAGTATGGTGATCGTCAAAAAAATCGAACTCGAGATTTTGATGAATTTTGACGTTTCATGACTTCATGAATCCGAAAAAGTGGTTTTTGAATTTCCGTCTGTCTGTCTGTCTGTCTGTCTGTACCTCCAACTAGAGCCTAAACTATTTTACCGATTGAGCTGAAACTTGATATCTAGGGTTTTCATAGGGTTTCCCCGAGGGATTTTTGGAATTGGATATCTACCCCTAAAATTAAGGGTAGTTTACTGAAGGGCAAAAAGAGAAAAAGTCGATTTTCTCAAAATCGGCTCTAACGATTTTGATTAAATTTCATTTATGAACATAAATAAATATTCCAAACAAAATGGCTACTCTCAATATTTCGGAAAAATCGTTTTAAGGGCACCGGTCTGATGCGTAAATTAACATTTTTTATAATAGCTCCGAAACTATTTGAGATATGAAATTACTTAGCATTACAAATATGTATATATATTTATAATACAAATATTTTATTCGAAACATATTTTTATAAAATCAATAACTTTCAATATATACGCAATTATATATATATTTTTAACTTTTTGGGCATTAAAGCTTAAGTATTGCGACCGTAAGAAAAAACTAACCTGAAATGTTGATGGATGTCGACGTCTCATGACCCCTCGAACCCTTAAAAATAGTCTTTGCAATGCCGTCTGTCTGTGTGTCTATTAAAACTTAAAATTAAGGGTAGTTTACTGAATGGCAAAAAGAGAAAAAGTCGATTTTCTCAAAATCGGCTCCAACGATTTTGATTAAATTTCATTTATAAACATAAATAAATATTACAAACAAAATGGCTACCCTCAATTTTTCGGCAAAATGGCTTTAAGGGCTCCGGTCTGATGCGTAAATTAACATTTTTTTAAATAGCTCCGAAACTATTTGAGATATGAAATTACTTAGCATTACAAATATGTATATATATTTATAATACAGATATTTTATCCGAAACATATTTTTATAAAATCAATAACTTTCAATATATACGCAATTATATGAATTTTTTTTAACTTTTTGGACATTAAAGTTTAAGTATTGCGACCGTAAAAAAAAAACTAACCTGAAATGTTGATGGATGTCGACGTCTCATGACCCCCCGAACCCTAAAAAATAGTCTTTGCAATGCCGTCTATCTGTGTGTCTATAAAAAACTTAAAATTAAGGGTAGTTTACTGAAGGACGAAAAGAGAAAAATTTGGTTTTCTCAAAATCTGCTTAAACGATTTTGATTAAAATTCGTATTTAGGCGTTGATTAAGATTATAAATAAACTGGCTATTTTCATTTTCCTATGAAAATGATTTTTAGGGTACATTACAGAAGCGTTAATTTCCGTATCTCCACAACTATTGGAGAAACTAAACAACTTATCATTGCAAAATTGTAGGACTATTAGAAATAAAAAACTTTTATTTGACATATATTTTTATAAAAACAGCAGTTTCTGAGATATTTGCAAATATATTAATACAATTTTGTGAGCTTTAGTTGTAAACATATACTACTTAAGTCTTAACGCAATAATACTCCAATGCCATAGAGTAATTAAATATAAGTAAGTATCTAAAAAAAGTATGTTATTTTTCCTTAAATCTCTTAGGAGAAATGTTTGCATAGCAATGATCTATCTCCATTTTAGACTCAATAGTCAATATTTACATTTTTTATTGGTCAAAATGTATAAATGAATAATTAAATATCAATGCGATGACTTGAAGATCTGCAACATCTTTTAAAATGTTAAAATTTTAACCAGAAATCGAAATTTTAATACGAAGTGTTGACCCTTGTGGAAGACATTAAACTGTTTGAAATGTTCTTAGGTGGACAAAGATGCGCCTCTTTTCTCATTGATTCTATATCATTGTATATTATTTTATGCGTGTTCTTATGTGGAGTGGTGATGATACAATGTACATTATTCTGTTCAGAAATCTTACGAGTTTATAGAAAGAGAGAGAAAGTCTGTGCGGTGTGCCGTACCATTTATTTTTAATTTCCACGTGTCACAAAGTTTCACAAGGGCATTTTGCCAACGCACGTTTTGATACACTAGTACCTTTTGATATTGTAAGGCCGCATGTCCCTTCACGGATTCCTCATGAGGTCACACACTTCATGAAAAGTAATTTTTTCCAAAATCTTAAAGACGTATTCTACCGAAATATAAGTTTATATATCTAGTAACCAATAAAGGAGCGAGTGTTTTTTTAGTTTAATTCTTTTCCTTTTTACTTTCTCTCTATCTTACAGGTAGAGAAAGTATGGTGATCGTCAAAAAAATCGAACTCGAGATTTTGATGAATTTTGACGTTTCATGACTTCATGAATCCGAAAAAGTGGTTTTTGAATTTCCGTCTGTCTGTCTGTCTGTCTGTCTGTACCTCCAACTAGAGCCTAAACTATTTTACCGATTGAGCTGAAACTTGATATCTAGGGTTTTCATAGGGTTTCCCCGAGGTATTTTTGGAATTGGATATCTACCCCTAAAATTAAGGGTTGTTTACTGAAGGGAATAAAGAGAAAAAGGCGATTTTCTCAAAATCGGCTCTAACGATTTTGATTAAATTTCATTTATGAACATTAATAAATATTCCAAACAAAATGGCTACTCTCAATATTTCGGCAAAATGGCTTTAAGGGCTCCGGTTTGATGCGTAAATTAACATTTTATAATAGCTCCGAAACTATTTGAGATATGAAATTACTTAGCATTAAAAATATGAATATATATTTTAATACAAATATTTTATTCGAAACATATTTTTATAAAATCAATAATTTTCAATCTATACGCAATTATATATATATATTTTTAGCTTTTTGGACATTAAAGCTTAAGTATTGGGATCGTAAAAAAAACTAACCTGAAATGTTGATAGATTTCGACGTCTCATGACCCCCCGAACCCTAAAAAATAGTCTTTGCATTGCCGTCTGTTTGTGTGTCTATTAAATCTTAAAATTAAGGGTAGTTTACTGAAGGGCAAAAAGAGAAAAATTTGGTTTTCTCAAAATCTGCTCAAACGATTTTGATTAAAATTCGTATCTAGACGTTGATTAAGATTATAAATAAACTGGCTATTTTCATTTTCCAATGAAAATGATTTTTAGGGTACATTACAGAAGCGTTAATTTCCGTATCTCCACAACTATTGGAGAATCTAAACAACTTATCATTGCAAAATTGTAGGACTATTAGAAATAAAAAACTTTTATTTGACATATATTTTTATAAAAGCAGCAGTTTCTGAGATATTTGTAAATATATTAATACAATTTTGTGAGCTTTAGTTGTAAACATATACTACTTAAGTCTTAACGCAATAATTCTCCAATGCCATAGAGTAATTAAATATAAGTATCTAAAAAAGTATGTTATTTTTCTTTAAATCTCTTAGGAGAAATGTTTGCATAGCAATGATATATCTCAGTTTTAGACTCAATAGTCAATATTTACATTTTTTATTGGTCAAAATGTATAAATGAATAATTAAATATCAATGCGATGACTTGAAGATCTGTAACACCTTATAAAATGTTAAAATTTTAACCAGAAATCGAAATTTTAATACGAAGTGTTGACCCTTGTGGAAGACATTAAACTGTTTGAAATGCTCTTAGGTGGACAAAGATGCGCCTCTTTTCTCATTGATTATATATAATTGTATATTATTTTATGCGTGTTCTTATGTGGAGTGGTGATGATACAATGTACATTATTCCGTTCAGAAATCTTACGAGTTTATAGAAAGAGAGAGAAAGTCTGTGCGGTGCGCCGTACCATTTATTTATTCAAGAAGATCAAATTTCAATTTTATTTATATTTACTATAGTTTCATTAAGAAAACTTTAAAAATATAAATATATATGTACATACATACTCGTGGGTCGTTGCAGCGATGACTACAAATTATTGAACTTAAACTTATTTTAAACTTTTTATTGGGAAAGGATCTTTATATTAAGCCCTCACTCAATTTTTAGTTAAAAGTTTACTCACCAAAGGAAATCAACTTTACTTAGATATATAGTTTTCGGTATGTAATTTGAATAAAAACCAGATCTCTATCTATTCGTTGCACCAAACCACTCAGTAACGACTGAGCTAATATGATTTTTAAACAAAGATAAATGTTTTATTTACCAGTAATATACAGCTATACACAAATCATGGTTTCCGTGGTTATGTAAGCAAAGAATGATTGTACAGATGAACCATTGCTCACACAGAAGGAAAAAATGGAGAATTCGCTAGGAAAATTGGGTTTTAGTTTTAGACCACTATTTTTACCGGAATCCCGATTCCCTAATCTTTAAAATAAGTGTTCGTTTATAAAAATCTGTTTAGTCACTTCCTCGTGGTTTCTATTACTGGAAACGGGCCTATCAAATAATATATTAAGATACATGATAGAGAGAGGGATAAAATATTATGTTCAAAATGAGGATGTAAGTGTTTGCGTGTGTGATTGTGATTGTATAATTGTGTGGGTGAATGTAAAAATGAGTGTGTGAGTGTAAGAAAGTGAGTGTCAGAGACGGAGAATGAGCAATTGAGAGAGAACGAGTGTGTATGAGTGATAGTGAGAGTATGTGTATGTGTTAGAGAGAGAAATACTGGGAGAAGATAAAAGGAGTGTGTGTGTAGGAGGAAAGAGAGTGTGTGTTTGAGAGAGACCGAGTGTTTGAGAAAAAGTGAAAGAGAGAAAGAGAATATCTAAGGGAGAATGCGTGATAAAGTGTGCGTGTGTGTGTATGTGTGTGTGTGAAAGAGAGAGAAAAAGAGATTGTAAAATGTTGGAAAAGATATTGTGTGGAAAAGAGAAAAAATGTGAGGGCGTGTGAGAGACAGTTTGAGAGAGAAAGTTAGAGGAAGAGATTAGTTTAGAGAGAGAAAATTAGATTGAGAAAGAGTTAGAGAAATAGTTAAAGAGAGAAATTAAGTGAGCGAGTTTGATAGAGAGTGAGTTTGAGATAGAGAAAGTGAGATAGAAAGAGTGAAATTGCATTAGGGAGAAAGTTTTAGATAGAGGGAGTTTGAGATAGAGCGTTTGTGATAGAGCGTTCAAGATAAATAACGTTTGAGAGAGAGAGAGAGCCTTTGAAAGAGAGCTTAAGAGAGAGAGAGTATAATAAAGATATTGTGAGAGATATTGTGTGATAAAGAGTGTATGTGAGGGTAGAGAGTTTGTGAGAGAGAGAATGAGAAAATATTATATTAGAGAGAAAGTTTTATAGTGTGTGTGTATGTGTGTGAGGGGAGAGATTGTGAGAGCATGTGTGAGAGCGTGAGAGAATCTGATAGAAAGAGAAAATGCGAAAATATAGATGTGGTACTCAAATATTAAAGTACTTTTAAATAGCATTCCCTCAAAATTAAATATAAACATGGAAACATAAATGAACTGTATTTTTAAGAATGTGAAAGAATAGATGAGGTATACAAAACTTTACTTTTAATATGTCATACACTTAAAATTAAGCGGTAAAATGAAAACATAACTTAACTTATTATGTATGTGTATTGTGCTACTATTCGCTAAAATGAACATAAAAACCCATTATTTGAAAAAATATTTAATACCAAAACTCAAACTTAAATAGTTAAAATGGCTATTTTTAAACATTATTCAAGATCATGTTTATCGTTTTTGAGCTTATAATACATACCTAAACATATTTAAACATCATTTTATCATTCGCGAAACGAAACGTAAATAATATTTTCACGAACTAAACAACTTAACCTTTTAATTTTTGAATTATACTCAATATTATTGATTTAAATGCGAATAAACGAGAACAACATTCCAATAAAAAATAAATGTTTCCCCAGTTTAGGAATCTCAATTTAGCTGTGTTATGACCAGCATCTAAAGAGAAATATTCATCCAAAGAGAACATTGTGATGTGATCGGACCAACAAATAAAGATTGAGTTATTATATTTTAGCCAAAAAGATATATTTTATTTAGAGATTTACAGTCATGCAGCAAATAACGGTTTCCATGGTGATTAAACAAAGAATGAAAAACTGAAAATTCTCTGTGCAAATCGGGTTTTCATGGAAAAATACTATTTTTCCCGACATCCTGGACTCCTAATCGTTAAAATGAGTGGTCGTTTGTCAAAATCTGTTCAGTCATTTCCTCGTAATTTCTATTGCCGGAAACGGGCTTATAAAATTATAGATAAGATATAAATTATAAAATATTTGGAAGCAACAGTTTTTAGATTTTTCTTGAGTTTGTTCTCCGTGGATCTGGATTTATTTTTTAATTAAACTGAATTGTATTGTATAGTATTGTATAGACATGTTTAAAAATATATATCAGCATGCAATAAGGATTAGGGCTATAATATTCAGGGTGTTCCCAGCATGAACTTTGGGAAGTGGTAGAGGATCAAATAAACTAACTCAAATTTTTTTTTTGGAGATGTGCTCTTTTGCGCTTCTTTTTCGCGCAAACAACAAAACAACAAAAAACTTAATAAAAACAAAATCGTTAATAAATGAAATATTTTATTTATTTTGTTCAAAATGAAGGCCTCAAGTCCAGAGACTAGTATTGCACCTATCAATGACTGAACAAGTGGCTGACAGATAATGTGCGGGTGTTGTTTCCTTGCACACTTGCCCTATCCTTTGTCGTAATGATTGAAGATCATTAATAGGCACTTCATAAACTTTTTTCTTGAGAGCTCCCCATTAAAAAAATTTAATGTCATTAAATCAGGTGAATGCAGAGGCCAAGCCACAGGTCCAGCATGACCGATTCATCTTCCTGGAAAATTAATACTAAACCTTTCATGTTTTTATTTAGTTTATTTTTACTGTTTGCGCGAAAAGGAAGCTAAAAGAGCAAATCTCCAAAATATATTTTGAGTTAGTGTTTTGATCCAGTTCCACTTCCCAAAGCTTAGCCGTTTCATTCGGGAACAACCTGTATAGTGGAAAATTACTCAAAAATAGATTTAACAAACTAAATATCAACAGTTAATAAAACAATTGGCGTACCGGTACAATCCAAACGGGTAGTAAAAAAAACCACTTCATTTTATCATATTGTAGGAATACAACTTGAGTTTGAGAATGTATAATTTATTAGCTAGGCCTATGCACTGACATAATTTAAAGTATATGCGAAAAGGCCGCACTGAAAGTAGGTAGTAAGACGTGAAAGATTTTTTGTTATATGTATTTATCGACAACTGTATTTTATTGGCATTGAAATAACAATAAATCAAAGCTTAAGTGCAACACTTTTCATATGTCAATCCCCACTTCCCCCCCACCCCCAATTGATGGTTGACGACTCAAGTTTATGGGTAGAACCTAGAACCTTGTGAAACAGCTTCGTAAACGCTTTCGTTATTTTCCACTCTCTGTAATACCAGTGTGTTTGTGTACGTGTGAAGCACTAGTTTCCTGTTGTACAGGTCGGAAGAAAGGGGGGGGGGGGTAGAAAGCTTCAAGAACGATAAATCAGTAGCCCCATTTGACGGGACTATACATAAAGGAGGAAGCCAGTGGGTGAGAGCTCGAACCATTGAACAGAGGAACGCACTCGGTGAATTGCGCACTCCGTGAGAACCGTTGGGTTAACGCTCTCTCTTCCCTCTCATTTCTTCTCTTGGAGCTCAATAACCCGGTAGGGGACCTTTTCAACCTGCCCTCCTAACCCCCACCTAAACAACCCCCCTGTCTCTAGCTCTTTACCTATTTTCTCGTTTACAAAATGCTAAACTTCACTGGCCACTGTAACTTTTGACCTCTACTTAAAACGAAACAAAAAACACTATATAACTTGTCTATAATACAATAAAAGCACAAACTTTCCGATAAGGTACAAAGCTGTAGCATCCTACCCAAATAATTGTCATAGCTACCCCCATAAAATTATTAAAATTTGAGTTTTTGGCAGAGGGATGGCCAAAGGGAGATTCAGCACACCTAGATCACGTCTGTTTGTCCAGAGTTTCCCCCAAACTTCTTAAAAACTCTTTTTTTTTGTAGGGAAGTGACCTTAGGGGGGATTTAGTATACCACGATTACGCTGATATAATTAATTATAAATATAGTTTTGGACTATGGAGAATACGATTTTTATGAGAAAAATTCAAAACTTGAAAAAAAATAAATTGATAACCTGGATAAGCCATGTATTCAAATCAAGCTACTTTATGTTTTGAAAAATCTAGAAATAGATCAATACAACACGGCAGACTTTGTGTGAAATTTTAAATTGTGCCTATTGGGGTCAGGCCTAAACTCAAGTTATTTATTCAAGGTATACGATTACTTCTATGAGCGAGTTCTTGAGGGCCAATCAATTTTGCCGGTAAAGGTATTTTCACACCGTTCAGGGTTCCTTTATATGTCACAATCAACATGGGACCAACGGCCTTAGTTCCACTAAGAAGGAAGTTGTGCTACGGATTTTTATCGCTCAAGAAATATCCGTCAACCCTTGCTAGGTATGAAACCGCGAACATCGGGTCTTGAGGCGAGTACTTTACCCCCAAAAAATTAAGAAAATACAGAAACCAATTTAGCAAGAAAATTACTAGGCCTATGCCAACTTATTCTGGGTATTTTATTTTTCATTTAATAGTTTTTTCTGATCTGGGTCCTATTACCCATCCCGCATAATTTAGTCTTAGTTACGATACTTTTTTTATTAATTTAATTGAGGTATGTCATGTGCACTTTCTGAACTGACTTATCAAATCAGCACACGACTTATAAACTAACTTATGTCTAGAACAGACACAACATCCACTCTTTAACGTTAATTCATCACTGTGAAAGGAGAAACCTACATTTAACCATTGTAAATTTTTTTCTGCCGTACCAGGAATCAAACCAAAAACCCTTAGCTCAGCAGACAGACACGCTACCGACTGAGCAAAAGTGTCAGTTAATTACTATAGTGAAGGAAGTATGTTAAAGCTAGAATTTTACAATAAATATATCTGAATTTGCATGGAGGGATAGTGAGAAATCACTTAGACTAACTAGTAACTACCCTTGCCCCCTGCCAGGATTCACGAAAGGACCTCACCATCACCAAGAAAAACTGACTAGGTGAACTTAACATGTAGTCCGCGTGTCCAATGGTGCGGGTCTCAGCAAATTTATGTGTAAAGTAATGTATCTTGAGGATATTTAGGATCAGTTGGATTTATTTTATTTACAAAATAAACACTCGTGAAATAATGAAACATTATCATTGTTTTATTTAATTTTGTTAGGTTACGTCCGATGTATAATAATCATATTTGTTTTGTTATATACTTCGACTTTTTTAATGCTAAAGCTACCGCTTCGGCGGTCGCATGGTCTAATCCGTCACTCTCGCAATAGACTGGCTTTCCGATGATGGAGAGATTGAAGTTCAAATCCCGGTGAGGTGCAGTGAGGGTGTTTTTCAAAAAAAAATTCCACTCTCTTTCCACACGACCGTGGGATCACCTATTCTAAATTCAACCTTACTCATCCCTAACTCACTAGCGTAATTAGTACATATGCGTATAGCCTAAACAGGTAGTAAGACGTGGTGCTAAAATATTAAAATATATATTTATGTAGCCATGTTGTCCGACACTTTAGCTCTGTCAGTATTCCATGCGTGAATGAAATATTTATCATTGTTTAAATGTTGGTGTGTCCATTCTAGTGATGAATTAACGGCCAATGGCTGAGTGTTGGGTTTTTTCTAGATTCAAGTTATTTTTATATTCGTTTGCTGACATAACTAGTCGGTTCAGAAAGTGAACGTTAAACACCTCAAATAAATAATAATATAATAATAATATATCCTATTTGCTCACCTATAATAATGTCTCAAGGAAATCCGGCCACCTTAGCTCAGTCGTAAGCGTGTCTGCCTACTGAGTTAAGGGTCCCGGGTTCGATTCTCTGCATGGCCTAAAAATGTATCATAAGTGAAATGTGGGTTAACCCTTTCACATTGACTAGGTATGTGCCTGTCTAGTCTTAAGTTGGATTATAAGGCATATGAAGCTACGACAGCCCTAGCAAGCTGGTAGTGGAATATATATGGCTTGAATAAAAAACTGACCCAGGCCACAGGCTGGAAACAGTAATAGATTTAAAGTTAAGTAACACAAGAAATGATATATTGTTTAATATCAATTTTTTGAGTCTCGTTGTTCGAGAAACCTTGTAATTCGAGGTAGGAATGTGTCCACTACTCATTATTTTATATATATATATCACCTATCAAAGTATTAATGATGTTCAGAAGGAAAGAATGTGGAGAACATCTGACACTAGTAGACACTTTCCTGGTTGTGAAGAATCCGTTGAAACGAAAATTCAAGAAAGAAATCTCAAGAATAAAATACCTAAAATAACGTAATTATTCTCAACTTTCCCGGTTACTCAATATGGCTATTTATTTTTATTTTATAGCACCATATCTTACCACCCATAAATTTGGATTGTTTTTTTAATAGATCAAACTAGGTCTGGTCCTATTCAACTTGTACTTATATTTTCTATTCTTTGTCTTTTTATTTTATCACCGCGTCTTATTACCGGTTCGCATACGTACTAATTAAACTAACGTGTTATGGCAGAGGAAGGTTGAATTTAGGAGAAGAACCCATATGTGCACGGTGGTAGAGCTTAAAATCATTAATGAGGAAAACCACCCTCAGTACACCTGACCAGGATTTGAATTCAGATTACCATCATCGTCAGTCCAGTCTACAGTGAGAGTGACACCTTAGACCATTCGACTACCGAAGGGGTATTTTCTTTTTCAACGAATATATTTACAGATAACCTTAAAATATTAGCCTATTGTGTATACTTGCTGATAATTCTAACAGTAGTAATACGTGAGCTAAGACTTTAATCTCACCTTTTCTTAATTTTCCAGTGATAAGGAGTTAAAGGTTTGAGTCCCGAATGGGTGTGTTTAGCGTGAATTCTCCTAAATAGTCTTACTTTCTTCCTTCACGCAAATGCAGGTGCATTTCCTTAAAAACTTTAATAGTTTAATCACAGTAACACACAGTTCACCTCTTTTCTAACTGGTCACTCCCTACTTAGTGTGTTTAACCTTCACCGGTAAACCCAAGGTATAAGGTGTCAGGCTCACGATATACTAAATTTAAAGAGAGAGAAAGGTCAAAGTTCAAACCTCAACCAGGCATATAAGGGTAGTTTTTCACTTTGTATCGATGTGGTTTTTCAATCCTATACCCACGTGAATGTGAATTTAATTTTTGCTTAACCAATGCAAATAAATGAATAAACTTAAAAATTCACGCATATAAAGTGATTAATTAATAATACTCATATTTGGATTTTGTATGTAAAAATATTGATATTGTAACGCAGGTGAGTGTGACTTGGAAAGTCTAGGGCCATTTACACATCACCGTATGAACTGGGAGTTCTTTTCGGGATATTGAGGTACGCCATTGTTTAGACACGATTGAAAATGCACACGAACTATTCAAGGTTTTTATTATCATACACTGTTAAAATATAATTAACTAAAACCAAACAAGTCACTAAATGAAATAATAGAAATTATCAGCACTTAACTTCTGACGGAACGCGGTGGAACGGCGTTCCGGTACCTCTATTAAGGCTAAGGGTTCGGCCAGACTGACAAGCGTGCGAGCGCGCAAGCGACTGGGTGGCCAGACTGCGAGGCGAGCGAGCAAGCGCGTGACTAGCAGATATCTCTCGTTAGTTGTTGACGAGGAGGCTCCGAATCTTATCTGACTGAACTGAGGGTGATTTTAACAAGTGATTTATTGTTGTGGTTTTCTCATCCTCTCTTCACGCTAATGGTGATTCTTATTAGTAAAGGCCTACTTTGATAGTATTGAAGTATTTTAAAATATCAGTTTTACATATATATATATATACATACATATAAGTATGGTTTATGATCTTAACAATTAAATTAGGGCGCTAGTAGCAAGTGTGCTAAACCTATCGATAGTAATAAAAATGTCAAAATTAGAAGTTTTCCTAGCACTCAATGAACCAACATATAATAATATTGCCTAGCGCCTGTAAACTATACTGTACCGGGTCAAGCGCGCGCGCTTGAAAAATAGAACCAGTTCTATCTTTCAAGCTTGCAGGCTCAGTCGCTCGCTCGCATGCTCCAGTCTGGTCACCTCTCATTACAACCAATGTGTTCTATTTTATATTTTAATCTCTCGCGCACTCGCTCAGTCTGGCCGCCCCCTAACACGAAATTCAGAAAATATATCTTTAGAAAGACGTGATTAGCAAATTAATTACATACATAAGCGTGGTGTTTTATTTAAAGATTAGCTACTTATGTGAACAAAAGTTTATGTGCCCAATAATGACAGATACTTTCCCTAACACGCAGTCTTGTTTTCTCTCACTACAAGGAGTATCACTAAATAAAATTACCTATTCAAACTTCATTTTAGATCTTGGCTTGATGTGCGATGCGTTACAGGTATTATCTGAGTTGAGTGGGGCTTTGCAGCATCGAAATGTTGACCTAGTCTTTGTGAACGAAAAATTGAAATTTACAGTCTCTGTATTTGAAAATAGAATATCAGTACCAGATATTTATTATACCACTGCCCTAAAAACAATATAAAATTTTAATTTGGTGGGAAGCGCCTCTTCATCAAAGGGAAGGACGCAAGAGTGATCCTTTAGATCCTGAGAAGTTCTACGAAGCATTGGAACAATCAATTGAGAAGAGACTGCTGAGTGAACAAGATTTGGAGATTGTTAACTTGATAAAAGTAATAAATATAAAAAAATGCCCCAAAATGTGCAAATAACTTATGGGGAAAAACGAAATGAAGTTCGCAGCTAAGTTCAAACTCAATGAAAGACAATTAATTGAGAGTTTCTAGGAATATGTGTATAGTACTTAATACATTTCCGGACAGTCTTGTTGTATTAAAGAATATAATCAAGTCAGTTGCTATATCTTCCAGTGAATACGAGAGGAGTTTCTCCCAGATGAATTTGATTATGACATCACTAAGAACCTCTTTTAAGACAAAAACAGTCTCTGGTATTTTATTTATTGGAATAATTTGGACTCGCTCTTCGTTTATTTAATCCCTTTAAGTATGTTGACTCGTGGCTTGTTTCAGGGTGGCATTCTGCCATAAACACTCAAGAATAAGGAAAGGTCTAAAGGCATTGAATATGATGAAAACATGAAATGACTATGGAGTTGCTTCTAAAATGGACAGTCATTTTTTTCTAGTTATGTATATAATAGCGTTTGTGTATGCTTAATTCAAAATACATCTGTAAAAATTAAAACCATTTGTTTTGTGTAATCTATGACTTAAAATTTCTAATAGCTCCTATTATTCCCGTTTGTATAGTAAAACTAGTAGTAAGAAAATCAAAATTAAATTAAACATCTAGTGAGCATTTGATTATTTGCTTAATTGAAAAACATTAAAACACAATCACATTATGATAGATTATAAAACAATTTCTTTATTTTTTAGAAGAAAATAATGGCTTTAAAACACGTGAGGCCCCCCCCAACATTCCCTGGTAGTGCGTTCCGGTACCTAAAATTTAAGAAATCAACAACTGGGAATTATAATTTAATCTGTAAACAGTAAGATAATGAGAACACATAAAATGGAGTTAACTTAGTAATCAAATTAATAACTATGAAACACATAACTATCCAAATAGTTAAATCAGTCACAAAAATGTTCATTATTAACATATATCACTTTAATAATCAATGTCTACATCACCCGTGTCATTCGCTTAAGTCACCACTAGTCCCTACACAAGACACACTGCGTTTACCTGAGTTACACGAACGCTAGACTCACTGATTCACTAACTGGACACCCCAGTCCACTCGCTGAACACGCTTCCCACTCCTGGGCACGCTTGCCCGGACACGCTGGTCTATTCCCTTGGCTAGCCTCAGCTCGGACTGGAAAACTCTGGCTATCACGATTATAGGGGTCACAGTTAAGAGTCTGTAATCCTCAATTTCTAGACTACTCTACAGGATTCGAAGGAAACTAGCCCAGACTCTCATAAACGTGTCCCTTTTCTCTCAATTACGCCCCTCCTTCTCATCTTCTCTAGTTTCCCCGGCAGTGACTCTGGCTACCTGCTAAACAAGGATTGAGAGACAAAGAAAGCGCGCACATACACATGACATGCGTGTCAAACCCACACTGCTGGCAGTCAGACACTAATCTCGTTACAAAATAGATCACAATTTGGTGCTACCATACTAATTTTGTAAGTCAAACAAAACCATACCTTTAATATATATTTCGTATAAGTTAGATCTAGATACTTAAGATTTATTTCATCACGTACTACTACCCATCAAGGCTATCCACATTTTAATTCCACTAGTCGGATAAGGACGCATTTTAACAAAGGTGCTACTCTCGCAGTAGATTAGACTGCTGAGGACGAGATATCAATCAGGTTTATCTAAAATTATTCACCACTCTCCCTTCATGCAAATGTGGATACACTTCCTCTAAATATAACCCTCATAATACTTGTAAGCTTATAGTACGAATGGATACTAAGACAAGGTGCTAAATTCACTCTAAAAGGGTAGGGATAGAGAAGATAGAATTTAGAGGAAGTTTGGCTGCATTTACTTAGAGAGGGAAAGATTGGTAAAATATTTAGGAAAAATCATCCTCAGTGCGCCCACCTAGTATTCAAATTCCGACCCTTCACGTCACTGTCAAAATAGACTGGGTGATCCTGAGATTTAATATACGTCCCCCGCTGATGCTGGCACTGCAGTTGTTCGTCTGCCTTGTCAGAAGAGCCTTACCATTTTACTAGTGTACTCAAAAGTAAATTATATCGGTGCGGGTGGTATAAAGCATCAGACAAAATCGTAACCTCTCTAGGATTTGAAGAGACGGGTCAGACTCCTTGATTGAGTGAAATGCAGAAGTGGAAATAACTCAAACCCATTATTATTTTATTGCTTTCCATCTCAAAATTTCTGTTCTCATTTAGAGACTAGGCTTACAGCTTTGGATCGTTGGTTTCTCGCACTGTAAATAGAAAAGCTTTCTGTTTGTTCTCATTTGAAAGGGGTATCAATTTGTTTTGGTTCGTTCTCATCCACTTCCTATAATAATAATTATTATATATATTTTACTCTCTTAAAATTGTATCATTTTATACCTTTATCTCATCTATTTCCTTTTATATTTATTTTCTATGATATATTTTTTAACTTGCTTCGGTGGCTGCATGGTCTGAGGCGCATCTTATGTGTTAGACTAGACTGATGATAACAGGGAGATCGGGGTTCGAATACATGTTGGGTGTTCTGATGGTGGTTTTTCCAAAATGGTTTTCCATTCTTCCTCCACGCAAACATTGGTACACTTCCTCTAAATTCAACATTCTTCATCCCTAGCCCACTAGCGTAATTGGTACATATCCTATTAAGACGTGGTACAAAAACTAAAATAGATATTTTTCATTTTCTCTATCTAATCTTGTTCTTATTATATTTCTTCTCTTAGCTTATTATTTTTATATACTCCTGTTTTTTAAACTTAATTCGTCAAAAAACTATTATCATTTAACCTATTTCTTGATTAAACTCTTCCTTTCATTATTCATTTAGAAAAGATTATTATTTTTATTTAAGTTTCTTTCGGTAAAATATCTACCATACTACGCGAGTATGGTATTAATAGGCAATTATATTATTTTAGTTATATTCGTATTTTCTTATTAAAACATTTTAAAACAAACCATTTTAATATTAATTAATCTTCATTTTTTAAAGGCCCTTTGTGAATGTGGTATATTTTCTTTTTCCAATCCATTTCTTATTATGCTCGTGTTTTAGGTCCAACGCAAGCAAGGTAGAACTGGTTCCGAGAGTAACGGGATTACCGCGTGTAAGAGTTTTGCTCTGGAAAGAGGAGAGAGGGTGTGTAGAGTCAGCGAACCGCAAACAGGTGGATGAAGAAGCTTCCGCTTGCTCACTCACCTGGACCCCTAATTTTGAAACTTGCGGAAATATTCGCTTGCGAGCTAGCTCGCAACTCATGAACTCGCAAATCGCAGGCTATACTAAAACAGAGCTAATTTTGAAAGGTTTCTACTATCGTGCGAGTTGGTGTAGTGTTGTTTCGCTTGCGAATGAGTTTTCAATCCGACAACACTGTAAAACCATGACGTTTGCCAAAGGATTGAGGCAATGAGATGCCACAACACGCCATTATACAAGATACGTAACTGAAAATAAACTCTATTATTGTGTTGAGTGCATCATATAAAACGATTTGTTTAGTTTTATTAGGAAACCATCTTCCTTTTGTATACATCTACGCTTGTTATAACAAAAAATTTTCAACTTACATCAGTATATGCAAAACCGTTGAATTATATAATGTCCACTTTAGCACACTTGGTAGCGTGCTAGATTCATAATCATATTTCCATGAGTTCGATCCCACCCCTAATTGCGATATATATTTTTTTTTTGTCTGAACTCAAATCACTTTTTAGTAATTAGAATTCAATAAAATATTTTATTTTCGACTCTATTTTTAAACATAAATATGCCCTAAAGATTTTTATTATTAGAATAATAATTAGCTTGCTTAGCCTTATTTTAAAATGTGTACAGTTTTACGTCATAAAACCCATTAATTTAATTTTAAATAATCACCTACAAACAAAATTTCAAAATTAATGTATATCTTAGACTCTGATGTGGGCCTACCGTTTTTAATTTACTACCTTTTTAAATTATTTTTAAGGACTATTATGTTAGTCTACGCAGGCTCAAATACCTTGTATACTTCTATAAAAAATATTTAAAACAAATTATATGCTTACTAATACGATACTTTAAAATTAAAGTTTAAAGTCCCATAAATAAAAATAAAGAGTTGGGGTTGACAGGATTTGAACACGCTAACTCTAGATTATCAGACGGTCACTCTACCGACTCAGCCAAATTGACGGTTGAATATAAAAAAAAAATTTAGAATATATAATTATATTTTCACCCAAACTAATATTTTTATTGAAGGATTGTATAAAGTGTACAAAGCAATCATATTTTTTCCTTCTGTAAACCTATTTTGTACAGTGGTAGGTTTATTTCAACAAAATCACTCTCAGAAAGCTGCAACCGAAGAGGGGGATGGCATCCATTTTGTAATTTTACTGTCAACTCGATAGACAAAGCCTCTCTCGCACGGTGTTTGGCTGGCGAGTAGAATCCGCTCGCTATTCGATCGTGTGACGTCAGTTTTCACAGCGAAGAAGTTTCAAAATTAGGGGTTTGCGAGATTGTGTGCGAGATGAGAGAAATACGCTAGCGAATCGCTACTCGCACGTTTCAAAATTAGAGGCCCTGGAGCTTGGATTGGTGGAGGGGGAGATGGAGGTTTTTGTGTGTGTATGTGTGTGTGTGCTGGCAGGAATTATCATGAAATTTGTATCCTAGCTATACAGCCCCGTAGAGGGGTGTCTAATATCAAGGATCGAGATTTGCAGGTAACGTTGATAATTAATGTTGTATGCGTTGAGAAACGCATATACACTAAAGCCTTAGCTTATAACTACCTGACATTTGAAACTACATAGAGTTTGTTAACGTGTGTTCGTATTAACTGCTGGACTGCATAGTTACCTCTCCTTTACTCTTATTCCCGATTCGTATCTATTACCCTGTGAGGCTTGAGGATTTCTAAAATACAGTAGCTGTTTTGTTTCGTTGAGGGACTAGAATGATTTGTCTTTAGTGTTTGAGCTGGGAATGGTAGTAAAAGATTGACCTATGGAACAAAAGAGAAGTTATATTAGAAATTGATATTTTAACAGCTCGTTTTACCACGTGAAATGGTATTAGTCTTTAGACTTACATGTTTGAGAGACATGTTTTATTACAAGTACAGGCTATCTGCATATTTTCATTGATAGGGAATGGATGAGGAAGGTAGAATCGAAAGAAAATATACCCACATTGGAATATAGGTAACTAAGGGGAAATATATTTAAGAAAAACTGCTCTTGGTTCCACTGTCTGAGAATTTATCCCCGACCTCACCATCCTCAGCCATCAATACCAGACAATATTAATTCTTGGCACGCGTGCCCACAAATTATCGTGGAATAATTTGATTCTTTACACTTTATTTTTTTAATTCCAAACTCTGTTCTCTACGAGCATATAATATAATTTTACTATTTTACATTTTCATTTAGGTTATTTAAAGTGTAATTTCTAAACTAATTGATTAAACCCGTACACGACTTACAACTTATTATGTTCTATAAGAGAGACAGTATCTAGTCCCTAAATGGTTAAAATATTACTGTGGAAGGGTAAACCCCAACTTCACTATAAATTAATTTTTTGTCCATGCTGGAAATATAGCCTGGGAAGTGGGACTCTCATTTAGGTGGAGGGACATGATGCCGATTGAGCTAAGACGTCAGATTATTTTCGAAGATTATTTCATTTGTTTTGGTTGTGTGGGACTTTAAATTAAATATGTTCATTTTGATTTGTGGAAAATAGAGTTATTATATTTGATCTATTTTGATAGTTTTTTGTCAGTTTGTAAGTCCAATCTGAATGAACAAAAACTTTAGGTTTTATAATTATTATTATAGTAGTGTGGTAAACAGCAAAATGATTTTTCGTTTTTGGTACGGATTCTAGCTTTTTGTTGGCTATAATTTTTGAACAAACATTCATTTTCATTAGATGGTCTTTGATTTTGAGGTAAATATTTAATGTTTTTGAAAATATATCTGGTGTTTGTTTTGTGAATGTTTTGCCCAGCTCCTGAAAATTGTTATCTAGCTACAATTGTCTTAAGGGCTAGGTTTCTATTAACTCTTTGATGATTTTTCTGTGTTCATATATTAAGGTGAACGTCTGCAGGTTAACGAAGGGCGAGTAAGTTTATGAGCCTTGGGTACGTTAACTGCCAACATCTGAACCAGTGGATGACCGTAGGAGCTACAGCATTTTCTATTAAAATATCTCTACTGGACAGTCAAGGTGACTCAAATATAAACAACTAGATACTGATTTGTGTTATTTCACGGGATGATTTCATAAGTTGATCATTGAAATGAGTAAGCAAGAGCTTAAATGTGAGAGGAAAGAACTAAAGAGGAGACATTTACTCCTGGAGACACCAGAGTCAAAGTTTTATAAAAAAAAAAAGGAAGAAAGAAGAGCAGGAGGAATGTAAAGTTCAAGCTAATAAAGATGGGGATTGAATTTTATAGATGAAGACACCAAAACCTCCATCAACGTGTTCCTAAAAATGATTTAAGAGCTTATAATTAATATAAGAAATTCCTAAGTTGGACATTATGAGCAGGAAACAGAGCTTTTGGGGGCAGGCTATTGAGTTTCAACTGTTCTGCTAAATGGAGAGCTCAGTCGTTGGATAAAATGAAGGGGAAGTTGAAGTTAATGTTACATGGGCAAGACAATGATGGTAGACTTTTGCAATAAGTCATCGGTAGAACACAAGGAGAAGAAGAGAGCCATGAAATAATTTTGGCTCTGATAGACAACGTTCCCCCTTGATTTATGAGAAGGCGTACTGAATACGTATCTTGAACCAAATACTCAAGAATATCAACAATAATTTTCAAGAAAAGCTGTGTATGTATGATTTCATCACATTTGAAGATACTTTCACAGGCCAGGAAGACCCAGCTGTTATGGAAAGGGTTTGAATAATATCCAGAGCTCCAAAAACCTGGCCTAATAATATTATACTGATACAATCTAACCGAAGGAAGATCCAGGAGTTCCAACATTTCCACCATGAATTTGAATAAATCTTATACTAATAAATTCAAGGGTAACTACTGAAGTCCTCTATCAACATCTAATAGTGACAGTAAACTCCAGAAACCTGACCAAAGGAAGTTTTTATTTTTTTTTTTGTGTGTGAAGAGTTTCAACGTGCAGATTGCTTTGGAATCAAGCTTCTGCTTCTGATGTGAGAATTCAGAAATAGCTCGGAAATATAGTACAAAATGTACTTCTTAAAAACAAGAAAGGCGGTACATAAATCCCCAATAGGTTTGTCTGAAAAAGACCAGTCCAGAAAGCTTGCTATAATAAACAAGATGATGCAAAGAAGTTAATGCTTTTTTAAGGATAAATTGTTACATACTTCATACATCCTGCTGCGAAAGGAATTTATTGTATGGATCCATAACAACTGATGGAACTTTCCAGCATGATACATGAATTAAGGGGCTACAAGCAAAGTTATAAAAGAAAACTAACGCTACTGATTGTTTGTTTTTCACATATTGGACCAAATATTGATAATGAGATTTGAATGTTGGAAAATATCTCATTTGGTTCCTTGTATAATAGCTAAGGGGACTTTGCTATCTGGCAGTGAGAGGAGTGAATACTAAAAAAATTTGATTTATTAATTTTAAAATAAATTAATATTTAAAAAAATTAATAACTAAGGCTTTTTGAAATGCGATATAGTTTTATCCGTATCATGAGGTCAAATATGAATATAGAATTGTATATTGATATTTTATATAAAAACAAAAAAAAATTACTAAATAAATATAGTCTACAAAGAAAAAAGCCAAACCTTGTAAAATATGGAGTGGTGATAAATAGTTAAAAAACAGTTTTTAAGTATTCATAATAAATCTACAAAAATCACCAAGAAACTTCTTATTCAAAGAGACAATAGTAGTTTTCACAAAAAATCATTCCGACTTGGGGTTACATTTTTTTTTTAGCTAATGTAAGTTGAAATGGATTTTCATTTTAAAAAATTAAATAATTTTGAAATGTAGTTAATTTCTTAAATGAAAGATGTCCTTAGGGAATGAAGATAGTTTCTCTGCCAGCTGAGTCAATCTCACTAGTTTTAGTGCATTTAATCACCATTAGAATTTTCACATTGGATAAATATAATGAAGATAATTAAAAATATATTGAAGATAGGATATGAAACCAAAATAAATAAAAATATCAATGCATTAAGATAACTTTAACATATTTAATATAGTTAATTAATAGCACCTAGACATGAGAAGAGAACCCATGACTTTTGATTTAGACCAAAATGCTCTAACAGTAAGCTTTTTTATTTAAGGCAGACTTTTAACTTCAAGTTAATAAGATGGTCTTTATGCCTCATGTTTTAATCGACCAAAAACTCTGACTATGTAGATACTTAGATTAATTGCTAAGAAATTATATGTAGTATTATATTAAAACACTAATAGGGAACGCTAAGAGGATTAGTTCTGTGGTATCAGCCAATTACAACAACTCGTTAAGTTGGAACTCAGTGCTCGACCAAGTGAACAGAGGAAAATTTATGTTGCCAAGTGCTTTTCTGATCCAATTTTCAATTTAATGTTAGGTTGTTTACTAAAATGCATCCTCCCTATAAAGTTTATTAAATCATATACATATAAAAGTCCAGCATCAAACCTTAACTGGTGTATAGCCTACTACTATTCATAACAATGCCATTATGATTTATTTTTTTTGCGTTGAATGCTTTAGAGATAAGGAAGGTAGAATTTAACATAACTCTACCTGCATTTGTGTGGCGAGAAAGTGTAGGAAGCCATTTAGGAAATCCACTCTCAATAAAACCTTTTGAGATTCAAACCCACACCTCTTTGTCACTGGCAAATCAGAATAAATGTGCTTGACATTTAGTACACGTGCCCACCATTGCAGTTGCTATGAATTATAAAATATAATAACCTCAACTAATATATTATTTTAAAAAAACACCAGAAACAAAGTACTAATTTTTTTTTACTGCTCTATTGTCTTTGACGGGGAGATTAAGAATTGAATCCCGATTTACCGTTATTTTAAAAATAAAATGAGGAGACTATGAGACAAACATTGTAAAAAAGAAGATTATGTATCTGGTTTCATTTATAGTTTTATACTACTCCACAATTTCTAATTTATCTAAATGTACCTACCTTTAGATACTTGCTCCATATTTCTCTAGGTAAACATAATATTAATCAACAATGTGCCGCTACAACGTGAACAGGAGAAAGTTCAAATAGTAAATACTACAGATCAAATATTTAATCTAACAGCCTACATTTAGCAACCTCTTTCCGAGTTGCTGGTGCGACCGACAAAAATGGTTTGAAATTTTTAATATTGCTCTTAAGTAAACTTTAACACTCCATATTTTATGTGTTAATGCTGACCCTTTGTAAACAAGGGGTGTACATTCTACATGTGGGGTAGATAAAAAAAACTATATCCTAAAAAAATATAACAAAATAGGATAACCATTTCCATTATATTAGCTTTGTGACTATTGGTTTGTAGCATATAGATACTTACAAGACAAATATTTACTGCTCTTTGTTTTTTGTCAAGTTAAGCTCTTTTTATTTTTTGCACATGCTCTTTTTGCTAGTTTGAGCTGTAAGCATTTTAGCCAATCATTTTCTGTGGTCGAATGGTCTAAAGCTTGAACCATACGCTCGCCTAAAATAGAAAGTAGAATCGGTTTGAGTAGTGTAGCAATTCACATGCTGTATATTGAACAATGATGCATTGTAACGAAAACTTTTAACAGCTTTCTATCAGCATATTTTATTTTCAAGTGGTTAGATATACACTCACGCCTTCCATTAAAGGGTTATTTCAAGTTTCTTCTCACACCTGTTAATCAAGCCGTCTGCTTGCTTCTAGCTCTACAGCGTATGCGCACTGGTTTGAGATGGTTGGTTTTGAGATTGATTGACTCTCCCGTTTCGAAGATCTCAGACAGAGCAGGCGAAGTAGAGGTGAGTTGAACCTCAGTAGAGCAGCTCATGCTGATGAGGCGGAGATCTTGTGATTAATTTGAAGCTCATCACGTTACTAGATTTCTGTTCTGCACTTGTTTTTCGGTGAACTGTTGAATCAACAGTAAGAAGCCACTCTTGCAATAGATTAGACTTCCAACTACGGGGAGCTCATGGTTTGAATCCAAATTGGGTGTACTTATGGTGATTTTTACAAGAGAGTTTTCCACTCCTCCTCCATGCAAATATGGGTAAACTTATTCTAAATTCAAACTGTCTCATACCTCTTTATTTAAAATTCTGTCCCTCTCAATGTCTGTCTTTCTGTCTGTCTCTGGCTAAGTCTCCAAAATGATTTATTGGATTTTGCTCAAACCTTATATTTAGATGTTATAGGATAATACTTCGTTTTTTTATTTTGGCTCTAGCCCAAAGACAAGGAGACAACAGATCCACAGCCGCTAGGTTAAACGTGTTGCGCTCCTTTTCGAGGCTTTACTCCTTCAACGTTGGGATCGCCAAGTGCAATCCCCAGTGACTACAGCCCAATCTAGTCAGCCTTTTTTAAATGACTCACTTTAAACCCGAATGTACTAGAAGGAAGATACAAAATATGAGCTCTTCGAGTTAACCTGTCGGCTGGCGGTCACCGAGCAAGCTTCAGGTAGCACCCTCCCCCGTCTATAACTCCCCCCCCCCTCGACCCTAAGTAACATAATCCTGCCACACAAATAAGTTTACTCTGACTGCACATTACAAAGAAAATTTTAAACAAAATTGACTTTTTTTAACTGCAATTATTTGTTAAGGAACACTTAGGAGAATTGCAGACGCATAGAAATACCAATTTATTTAAAAAGTGGTTAGATATTTTTTAATATGGTTTTCACCAAAATGAGGGTGAAAGTTCTAACCAGTTAAATAATTTAAATTTTAATTATAAAGTGGTTTTTAAATGTGTGATATCTTATATAGAATAGTATAAAACAATCCCACAAATTGTGACCCTATCAAAACATGACTATTTGATAGTGGAAGGCTAGATACCATACCGTGTGGTCACTAATGCAGATCTATAAGAGCTATTTGATGCCATGTATTTAAATTCATTTATACTTGAAACAATTTACAAACTGGTATTTTCACGGTGTAAATTAAAATTCCCACACTCAAGTATTTAAAGTTAAAACAAAAACATAGGATAGTTTTAAATACTTCTAAGGGTATCTGTTATTTAAAATTACGTTGTAAACACTTGAGTACATGGACGCAGGCCTGATAGTAATATAAAGATATTGCAGACAAACGGGCAGGTCCGCTATGTCTTGTAGCCGTTTGTTTTGAATCCTGCCTTATCATTCGACCTTGAAAGGGGGTTCTGTCTGTTAATAAAAGTTAAATAAGTTCAAAAGTTTAATTCATCATATATGGCCCATACGTATAGATCAAATTATATACAGTTTAATGAAGCAATTATTCAACATATTATATACCCTACACTCCATTTATCTTAAAAGTTAGCAAGCCTTCTCTTATGAATTACTAGCAATCCCGCATGGCGTTGCCCGTGACCCAATGTGGTATAAGAATTATATAAGCAACCCCACCCCCCATGGTGCCCTATCTCTGAAACGTAATTCTAAAACAGATAAAATATATGTTCTTCAAAAATTTGTTTAAAATAACCTAATTAAAAAGCTAATTTAAAATGTAAAAATCCTGCTTCGAGGTGCATGTTAAGAATTTCGGATCTCTGCGTGCCGTGGATTTGGCCGGGTATCGCACACAAACAAACACACACAGACAAACACTTCTTTTTATTATTATAGACTATGATGTAGCATTGTGGCTTATAAAATACGGCTATAGGCTAGTCTAGTCCATTAAAGTATTATTATTATTATTATTATTATTATTATTATTATTATTATTATTATTATTATTATAGCACCGCGTCTTACTACCCGTTCGGGTTATACGCACTTACGCTAATGTGCAATGGTAGGGTGATTGTGAGATGAAATGGAGGACCTACAGTTTAACGTGGAATCCGAACCACGGTGGAGGCCTGGCATTCCTCACATTCACAAGTTGTGATTAATACACATCTTGTCAGAGGTGAAGGAAGGGTTTGGCAATCAGATAAATCTGTGCCGGGACCGAGGATTGAACCCCGGACCCCTAGCACAGAAGTCTGACACCTTACCCCTAGACCACCAGGTCACCGACCATTAAAGTATTGATGTCACCTTTCAGTGTAAACTGATTGTAGGCTACATACATATTATTTTGATACGTGAGATACAAAATAAATAGGCATCTCAAAGTGCTTTCCTATTTACTATTTAACATATTTTATTATTAAATGAATGTTATTTTAAATAGGAACTAACAAATGTGAAAATTCACATACAATTCTAACGTTATTTTATCATCACAAATTAAGATTATATACTTATTGGTTTTACCGTTCGATCTTTTAAATATGTTGCTGGCTATCTTGCATAAAAGATAAAACGGAAATTTCACTTTAAACTCTGCATGAATACATCAACAAAGTGAGATGCCAACATGGAGTCATGACACGATTATCTGATTTTTCATAGAGCATATCTCAATAAAGGGCATGATGACTATTGGAATCTCAAATCCCCTACAGATATGTTCACACACACACATATCCTAGAAACATTTATTGAGCAAATTCCTTATGTGCAACACAAAGAAGGTATTGTACATATAATGTTAGGAAATCCATTGAAGAAAATAAGGATAACATAGTCTCATTGGCTTAAGTAATGCAAAAAGCACAAGCTATTTTGCACAAAGCCACCTCCTTAAAGTTAGAATCCACAATCACTGCTGTGGACTGCAAAGGAGAATATTTAATGTTTAGGGAAACCGACGCAGAAAATATGGAACGTATTACACCAATAATCTCATATCGTTGAGTGAATTTTGGAGACTTGAGTACTAGTGACTTTAAGCTGATTTTGATCCCAATTAAATGTAATAAATTAACTGTGTTTTGACATATTTCGATGAATTTAGACTCTTGTCTCAAAAGTAATATTTGTAGCGTGTTCCATTTTCAAACGTTGAAATAATGTAAGGATTTATATGTAGTTTTAATGTTGAATAATTGTGATTGTTTTGCAAACAAAACCAGCTGTTTGACTTAAGCTTTAGGGTAACAACTTTGGATTTTAATTAGTAGGTTTAGATAGGATGTATGCTTCAATAAAACACTTTAGTTGTTAAAGTGTGTAAAAGATCAAATATGTACCGGTATCTAACTAAACACTCTTCATAAGACTATATAACTATAGTTGATATGTTAAAAATAAATACAATATTCAAATAATGGGACATTATGACTGTATGGACTCAAAAACTTACATAAGTGGTTAATGTAATATTTACTACCTTTTGTTTCTTAAATTGAGATTATTTTACTCCAAAGTGTCATTGAGCCATTAGTTGAAAGTAATTTTAAGAATGTATAGAAATGTGCTTGCACCATTGAAGCGTATAATACTATGATTTGTGCTCATCTTTACGTAAATAGACGATTTTTACTTTCTCTCGACACCTTGAAAAGAAAAGTACTTTTCTCTTAAAAAAAGCCCAAATTTTGATAAATGTCAAGGTGTTTTTTGCGATGCCATCCGCCTGTGTGTCTATATCTAGGCCTAGAGTCGACAACATTTTACTGATCAGGCTAAGACTTAGTATATATGGTTTTTATAAGGTTCCCCGAGGAGTTTTTGGAGTTAGATATCTTACCCTAAAATTGAGGGTGATATACTAAAGGTAAAAAAGAGAGAAAATAAGCTATCTCAAAATCCGCTGTAACGATTTCTATTAAATTTCGTATCTGGGCATTGTTTATCATTATAAACTAAATGGCCGATCTAATCATCCCATGAACATAATTTTAAGGGTAGTTTACATAAGCAGATATTGCCAATTTTAATCATATCTTTGCAAGTATTTGAGACACGAAATAACTCATTATTTTGAGGTTGTAACAAAATTAAAATTAAGAAAACACTTTACTTGAAATATATTTTTATAAAACCATCAGGGGCCTGTTCATAAATTACGTAAGGATTATTTTCATTATTTCGGCCCCCCCACCCCCCAAATCTCCCTACTTATGGGATCGTAAGATTTTTCTTCCCCCCTCTCTCCTTATTGATCTTACGTAATTTTCTTACGATTTGGTAAATTATATTATTTATACAAAAGGATTGGTGATGTGAGATTATAGAATACTTATGACAGTAAAATTAGGTGTAACACATCATAAATAAATGATATTTTATAGTTATGTATATCTGGGTACGTCTATAGGCTACGCTTCAGCGTCATCTATCATCGATAGGTGCAACCTTTTTGACCGCGTGTCTGTAAAAGTGTTTTTTATATTTTGTCTCACCATAAACATTGATAAAATCCTTAGTTAAGATGGATTCTTCCCACCCCCACGAAAACAAAAGAAATTACTGATCACCCCCACCACAAAAATAAAATCCTTACGTAATTTTTGAATGGTCCCTAGCTTCCTAGCTATTGGAAAACTTTTTATTTTAAATTGAGGTTCTGGAAAACGGGAGATTATTACTATGCGTTTTGATGAAAATATGTAAAGTCTGTAAAATATGAATAATTAAAAATACGTTTATTTCATTTATGCCTCTTGGTGGAATATGATGCTCTTTTTTTCCATCATGTTTCTGCAAAATTGTATATTATCTGGTTTCACAAATCTTACGAGTTTTAAGTAAATGTTTCCATTTCTACCCAAAGGAGAGAGAAAGTCTGTGTGGTGCACCATTCCATTTATTTATTGAAGTAGGTCTAGTTATTAGCCTTAATAATATGGACACAAGTTATATATTATACAATTTATAAACTTGTTTGTATTTTCGTATTTATTAAAATTTATTTTTCACTTAGTGTATACCAAAATTGATATCATAGAAGAATCAGCTATTGAAAACATTTATCTACAGTTAATTTCGGCCAAATAGTCCATTTCAACTGCTATTTAATAATAATATATCTAAATATTAGAAATATAAAGCACAAATATAAGGATTTATTATGTTTTCCCTCTTATGTTTAAACTAAATATTGATTTAATCATATTAACACGAGTGTGTGTATACGGGATGAGACATGATTGATTACAATTCCAAACTACAGTTCATAATTGAAGTGTACAAAAAGGACACCCCCACAATCCCCTTCAAGCGTCTTGTTACTTCCTCGTACTTACTGGGGGAGGACCACTTTAAATAGCTTCTAGGGGCATTTAATTTTCGAAAAAAATAGGCCTATCTGTTGAGTAACTCTCTAAATATTTTCTAAAGTTATCCACATTAAAAAAAAATGGGGTAGCACCACTTCAAAACTATTCTAGAGAATCTAGTTTATAAAACAATAATTCTAGATGAGCAATACTTAAAAAAGCTTCTAGTGGCATCAAATTTAAAAAAAATACCAATCGAGAACTACTTCAAATAGCCTCTAGAAGTATCAAAATATCAAAAAATTCTAAATTGTAAAGAGCTTTTAAAAAACATGATTTTTTAATTCCTGCAAGGGAGGAAATTATAAAAAGCTTCAATGAGAATCCAATTTTCAAATTTTTACCGTGGGTGGCAGTTGGTTAGAAAACTGTTTCTAAAAAAAAAAAGTTTTGTTAATTTTCCCCCCACTCCTCACTTGCACCAATAAAGTTATATATACCCGCCTCGGTGGCGTAGTTGGCTAACGCGCTAATCATGTTGAGCTCGACCACCGAGGACGGGGAGATCGAGGTTCGAATCTCGGTCGGGTGAACTGGGGGTGGTTTTTCCTAAATGGTTTTCCACTCTCCCTCCACGCAAATGCGGGTTCACTTCCTCTAAATTCAACCCTCCCAATTTCTAATCCATTAGCGTAATTTATACTTAAGCGTATAACCCGAACGGGTAGTAAGACGCGGTGCTAAATAATAAATACATAATAAATAAATAAAGTTATACCACTACTGTATTAAATAGCAATGTTCTTATTTATTAGGGTTAGTAGTAGTTCCTAGTATCATGTCATAGACTTACAATTTTGAGCCTCCCTCCCCCCCCCCCAGGGGGGGCCCAAATTAAATTTTACCTACGACCATGCCCTCAGCAGGTTACACCAAGCTAGGACGCTTATCTCAAAGTGCCCGTCATCGGAAAACCAAACTAAATGAGCTTGCTATATAGATTGAATACCACCAGCGTAGGTATAGTCATGTTTAAATAAAACTAATGTGGCAGAGATGGAGAATATATAAATTAGAGAAAATGTAGCCATATTTGCGTGGCGAAAAAAAATTAAATAATTAAGTAAGAAACACTCTAAGTTAACTAGATGAAGATACAAGCCCGAGTTCCTCGTCACTTGCAAATCACACTGGACGAGTCCGTTATCTAGCCCATGTTATTTAAAAATCGATTATAAGCTAAATATGTATGTATTATTTTGTTAATTAAGCTTATAGCTAATCGTTGAGTGCGTGAGTCTACGAACTTGACGAATAAGCCAATGCTTTCCTTCTAATTTGGTACAAACAACGTCTCTAGTTAATGAGGGTTGTGAGCAAAGAGAATTTGTTTAATATTGTGAAGAAAAGAAGCGATTGAAAACATAGAACCTCACTTGTATATCTTTAGCAGGGAGACCAACGAAAGCGCTCTTTGTAGCTCACAAATTCTGGTCAGGTTTCATAAATACAAAAGTTCTCAGAAGCTATTTGTTATTCATTACATCATAATAAGTGAAAAATAATTTCAATTAAAATAAATATACCTGTTTCAGTGAACGAATGGCCTAAGGCGTCACTCTCGTATTAGACTGGCCTGCTGATCGGGAGATGTGAGTTCGAATTCCTAATGGAAAGAGACCAGTGGGAAGACTTAGGGCCAGTTTCATAGTCAGATTTAGTGCGCCTAAAGTGTGAGTCGATACTAAATACAGGACAACACCTACCTAGACCAAAATGAAATGGGCCAGTTTCGCATATGAAACTGGCCCATTCCATTCAATTCCAGGTAGGTGACGTCTTGTATTTAGTATAGCGCCGCACTTGAGGCGTACTAAATCTGACTATGAAACTGGGCCTTAAACGCAGATGGGAGGATAACATAAAAATGTACCTGATATATATATATGGGCACAATGAGAATGACTGGATGGAGAGCTAGTTCAAAATAGGGATAGGTAGCCTACTTTTGTAAGTGTGACAACAAAATTGGAGTTACTAGTAGCATAGAGTAAGTTACTAAGTATGATTGGATAAATATATATTTAAAATAAAAATGGTAGGCCCGAGGAGATGCCATTTTTGACTTGGTAAAACCTCGCTCAAAATTAAAAATAGGAGTGCTAGGGTTAAGGAAACTGACAAGACTATTCTAGAAGAAAATACATCCGCATCAGCGTAGAGGAGCAATGGGTAAATTAAAAATATATCACAAACTCATAAAAACATCCTCAGTTCACTCGGACGAGAATTCTGTCCAACAGGGAGTCCATACGAGTCTAACGTCTTAAACTGCTATTCCACTTCTGCGAGTAAGGGTGTATAAGAGAATGTTGAATTGTTTTAACATATTTTTAATGGGAATCTATTTGTAGTTTCTTGATTACGAAACTATTGTTCTAAAATAAAAATTTAGGAGACCTTCTAAATATTTTAACGTATTTATTAAGAATTCTACTTATAAATCATGAAAACTTCAATAAATATGGCAGTATTTTTATATAGCAATCAACGTTTTAAAGTATTTATTTTCAAAACAAATGTTTTATTACTAAGATCGTGTTATGTAAATGGATTCCTAACCAAAAATAAAATAATTCAAAGTTTGCTTTAACACTATTAACTGATGTGTATATTGTAAATATACTGGTAACATATTTAAACACTATTTAAGATCTACCAGATACGTAGCCTCAGTTTGAAAAGTCAAGTTAATGGCTGCTTGAAAAGAAGAATCAACTGTGCCAGCCCCTAATAAATTAAGTTATTAAGATACAAGAACATAAAATTTACCAATTTCTGTAGTTCATAGATCCTACATTATTTCCAAGTATAATTAGTATTTTAGAGGAGTGGTATTCAACCATTTTTGCTCACGTAACCCCATATATAATTTCTCTTCAGCTGTGTACCCTCAAAGCTGTTGTTGCATAATGAAAGTTATACACATTCTTTAATCCACATCGAAAATAAGTAATATAGATTATATCCAAAATAATGAAATATTTATGTGTATAAAGGTTAAACTTTATTTACCGTCTAGAATATCTTTGAGTACCCCCTCGGATACGCGTTACCCCAGATTATTTACCACTGCTAGAGCACGCCTCCCACAGTTAATGCAAACGATAGGGTTAGAACGGAAAATAAAGTTTGAAATAGCAAATAAAACAAGTTAGATTCATGGAGACTATTATCACAGGTAGCGAAAAATAATATCATTGGTGTATTTCGTCTAAACAAATGCATTACTATCTTCTATGAAAAAAAACTCCATGTCATCAACATGCAAGCGAGATATATCAACCGAGTGGACATTGCACGTTTGCGAAGATAGTGCTAACATTTTTTAATATAGGGTGTCATGTATTCAGCAAAACGAACCCTCTGGCCGGTAATATTAGTTTTCTAGATCAGATCCGCTACTTATTTATTCAAGTATCTCCTACATTATCCTCACAAGGCTGAGTTGACCCCTGCTTAGCAGAAAAATCTGTAAGAGCTAGGGATCAAACTCGGGACATTTAGATGTGTATTCAGGAACTCTGACCACTATACCACAGAGGTGGTCTTCATCTCTCAAGATTCTATAGAATAATTTCCATAATTTGAATGTCTATATTTAATTATATTCTTTTTCTATAAGTGTTTTTTGCATTGCGTCTTAACACCCATCCAGGCAATCCGTATTTAACTAGATTAATGGGGTATAACTGAAAAAGTTAAAATTTAGAAAAAAGGTACCTGTATTTACGTGTAACGAGTGATACAACATTTAGTTGATAGCACCAAGGGCGTGGAAAGGGGGATTACAGGAGTTCGGCCCTCCATGATATTTGATGGTCCCCTCCTAGGTGGGAGTCGATATATAGGCCTACGTATTATAATTTTTTTATTGACTCAAGGTGGGCCTATAGTAATTTTTTTCTAGAGGAATTCTTCTATAAAAATAGTTTTACCAAGCCTTCGAAAACCACCCTCAGCATTAGAACCTCGACCACTGCGTCATTGGGAAATCAGACTAGATGAGCTTGACGTTTAGTTTGAGGGCCCACCAACATGGGTTATGAAGAATCCTAATACGTATAATCCATTTCTGTGCTCGGATCTCATTTGTTGGAAGTGTGCACAGTTATTAATTCTCTGTACGCAGCGCGGCGCTACCAAGACATAGCTGGCCCGTGGGTCTACTTGGCCGACCGTATTACATGAGGAAGCTCTTAACAGGGCTCGTGAAACTACCAAACTCTCACTAACTTCAAATCCATAAGGAGCTCAGCATGAGATCTTCTAGGACTAGTCCGCAGGGAGACTGGTTCTTACAGTGTACTTCAGCGGACACTCAAATCCTTGGCCGCGATATTGTTGAAAGCATAAAAGGCAAACCGACTCATTTATATATCTGTACATATCCTCAACGGTGTTCACATGGTTTAACGCGTTCACGTTACATTTCCATAAAAAAAAGTAGTATAGCTTGGGTTTTTTTTTCACCGCGTCGAACCACTCTTTTGGGCTAACTGCATTTAATTACTCTAATGGGAGAGGGATAAGAAAGGTGGATTACACAAGAATCGTAGAAGGGAGAGAGTAACACCATTTTGTAAATCCCACCCTCAAAACACCTGGTCATGATTCGAACACTAAAATATCATGTCACCGGCAAACCATACTGGACGAGCTTGACGTGGTCCACATGCCATCGATGTGTATTGAATTTTGTTTATATTTATATCACCACGTCTTACTACCCGTTCGGGTTATACACCTATATATTAATTACACTAATATTGTTAGGGATTAGTAAGGTTTAATTTAGATGAATTGCACCCGAATTTTCGTGGAGGGAGTGGAGAACCATTAAGAAAAAAACCACTCTCAGTGCACTCGAAAGGGATCGAGCCCTGATCTCCCCATTTTCAGCAGTAAAGTTTAACGGGAGTGAAGTGTGTTGGACCAGAAATAAACCTTACTGTTGTGACATTGTTATAATGAAAGATGTAAATCGAAGTGCCACGTAAACAATCACATTTCAGAGATAATACATTATCTTTTGTCCTGTGTCGTAAACGTATTCTGATAGGGGCTGAAAACCGACGATAATGAACCCCGGGTCGACAAATCATGGACTAATCCAAGAGCAACTCACACACACTAGTGGGCATGCGGGTTAAGGCATCAAGATCATCTAGTCTGGTTTGTCAGTAACGGTAGGTCCATGGTTTGAATCCTGGCCGGGATTAATGAAAGTGTTTTTTTCCTAAATGTACATTCCCTTTCCTTCTATGAAAATGTGGGTACATTCTTATAATGATACCTTCACCACTATTTTAAATATACGGATGGCCCGGATGGGTGGTAAGATACGGTTTGAAAAGTAGTAAATGGATCAAACAATATTTTCAAATTTTGTGCATATTACTGAATTGACAAGTCAATGTGGGAAATTGTTTCATTAAGCTGTCATTGAGAGTCAATAGAATTAATCTTAACTCTATTCAATTGCATAAGTATCCAACATATTAAGCTCTGTACCAGTTAATTATTTGTTACGTCAAACAATTAGACTAACATAGTTTATGGTAAAATACTGTTAACTCATATTATAATAAACGTTATATTTTTTGTTAAGGAAATCACCTCCAACAGACTTATCCAAATCACTAAAAATAGTATCATACTGACTTAACCTCTGATGGCTTAGTTAAAGTGGATCTACACCTAACCGCGTCATAGCAGTAGCGTACGCAGGATTGCGAAGTAGGGAGAGGCTGAAGGTTGGAGGCAAATTTTTTTAAGGCAAAATCGCTTAAGACGTAATTTTTGTGTTAAACTGGCCTGCTGAAGACGGGGAGCTTGATGTTCGAATCCTGGTTGGGTGCACTGAGAGTGTTTTTTTCTAAGTGGTTTTCTCGTCTATCGACGGGTACACTTCACCAAAAAATTCAAACTTCCTCATTACTAACATTTTAGTGTTATAAAATACTGTACGTGAGCTATATTCAGAGCGCTGCAATAAAAACAACTGAATTTACTTAAAAAGTACAGGCATACAAATTGAGATGAATAATGAGCGAATTGAAATCGAAGGTTTCTTCATCTTCCTGTACTACAGAATGAGACGACACTACCATGCAGGTGTTATAAACTTAATTTTCTCAATCATACCATTGTAATTAACTGACGAAGCCCTTTCTTGCAAGATATTGAGTTTATCCGAAGCGCTGTTGGGTCATGACATTTCTTTGATTCTTTTTTTTACTTGTTCCTGAAGAACGCTGGCGTTGTGAACATTAATTTCTACAACATTCTGAACAGTATATAAGTTATTACTCAATTCGTTGAGGGCGTCATACATAATTTCCATATTTTAAAACTCGAAAAACAAATCTTGCGATTACATTAAAGTTCAAAGACAGACACTAGCTTATGCCTGAACACCTGACAAAGCCCATACGCCCACCCATGGTTGGGGATGTGTGAAAAATATGTTGTGCCTTCAACGCATTTAAGCTTTGCTTTAATGTTATTTTTGAGGTTATTCGTGAAACATCTGTTTGTGACCTGTACTTTTGGGAGCAAATTGGTTTTTATTATTTTAAACATTGATGACGATAAACTTAAAGAATTAGCTCGTTTAATTCTGGCAATCCATAAAGGGGCTGGGGATGAGGGGAGAAATAGGGAGTTTGTCAAGTTCACACTTAAATATTTTAGTATATTCTTATATCAATTTGATTCTAAATTAACCTGGGAGTGGTAGCGCTCACATAGCAACATATAGCAGTCACGCGTGGTCAATGACCCTTCCTTTTGTTGGGTATTTTAATCCAGTACTTATTTTTATTTTCAAAGGTTTTGTTTATTAATAAATATTTTATTTATTTTGAACATATTACAATATGTATTTTTTTAAACAAATACATAATATAAAATAGCTTAGTGTGGTTATAAAAAACAAATCACAAAATGTACTTCTTTTATAGAGATCATTTTATTCTTTCGTTAACTCGTGATTTTATTTACGTTTTATTGCAATATCATTCTAAAATATATGTTTGATATTAGAATAAAGAATTTAAAAAAAATTAAATCCGCTACAGTAAACTATGTGATTTACAATAACACTCAAAGAAAGCGATCAATATAACCAACTTTTATTCTAATTAACATTAGAAAGGAAGTTTTATTATTTAAAAATCAGAATAACAATACAATGCTATTTGTAATATATCCTAATACAAAAGACTTTAGCTCTTCTTTGAATTTCAAAACAAAAAATAGAATACAAATAAAATATTAATCTTTTGTAGTTGACTGTGGCCTTTTCTTACTAGGGTAACGGTTTGAAACATCTCCAATACACACAAAGTATTTGATCTTCCCTTTATACCCACAAATGTACTGTACTTTGCACAATGGTCATGCATGGTAGGTCTTGTTTACTAAATTTGGTGGACATTTCTCATAACGTTTGCGTTTTCTTGGAACTACAGAGCCACTCAACAATTCGGGGCGCTATTCTTTTCCCAAAATTGCCATGATATCGGCTTTCAACTTTACCAGTAATCTTGGGCTTACTAACTGGCATCTCATATACTGCAAGAAAAGTATCCATTAGATACTCAATGTCACCATCATTTTTACTAACACCACTATAATAATTTTGTTTGAACTCAGTATGATGGACCCAATCTTTCCGTATCTCTTCCTCTGGGTCAATATCACCACCCACATAATTTTCACTACCCCCTACCGTGTCATCAAGCAATTCTTCATTGAGTAAAAAAGGAATCCACTATTCTTTTTGTATATTAATTACTTTATATAAACTATGAAGTTGATATTTAAAAAATACACAAAGAAAATCTACATTAACACAAACGGTCGCATGGGGGTTCAAGGTAACACAAGAGTCTATTTCCTTAACTTAACGATAAGAGACAACTGAGAAATAACCACGTCTTTAAGTGGTGGAGAGGACGTTAGGAAGCTACTCGAAGGGTGGCTTACCAAAGTTGTTTTTAGGGGGAGGAAGAGAAGAATACCAAGGACGTTGACTCATGGTGACTCCACGCCATCGTTCCCGGGCTAGTTTTTTACTTCCATTTAGCTGTATACTAGAATCTTATTTACTCATTCGCACTTTTTTTTGTGGCGTATTTTTAAACAGTTTGTCTACTAATACAGCTGTTTTTAGATAGGGCTAATCAAAAAAGGAATTTTTTTCATGTCATTTGTGGCAACACTGTTTGCAGTTAAGAGTGATTGCACTCAATATTATGAACCAGTAACGAGAGGTTTTTTTTAACCTATACGAAAGGTAAAGACAACTGCTGTGTGTACAAACTGTAAACCAAATAACGACTCACCATTTGACTAATATGAAGTTCTTCATTTGTATATTCGTTTTCTAAATTCATTCATATACAATATATATAATATATATAAATAATGTTTATACAATAATTAAGACCAAACACGCTAAAAAATATAAACGAATTATAAGAATTATATTTAAACAGGTACATATCTAAAATAAAACGGTGTGTTTGAGGAGCCCGACTCCCCACTCTCTCAGCAAAGCCTGAAAATATTACATAATGTTATTGGTTGGATTGAATGAAGAGCAATATAAACTATTGAGACCTGTTACCTTGATTGCAGCCATGATTAGAAACCATTGAAAGATATTGAAGAGTAAATTAAAATAGGTGGGAGTAACGTTCACTTTTCTAAATGCCGTCATTTTTATCCAAGCTAATATATACAGGCCCTATCAATTTTTCCAGGAAAGGTGTTTTGACATACTTTCCAGAGTTCTTTTACATATCACAATCAACATGGTACGGATGGCTATTCTTCCCCTCTGAAGGAAGTTGTATTATGGATTTTTATCGCTCAAGAAGAATCCGTTGACTTCGGCTGGTTTTGAACCCTAGAATATCGAGTCAAGGGGCGAGCACTTTACCCCAAGACCACCGAGATCGGCATATCTATTTATATAACTACACACCCAAGGCAAAACCCACTCACTGACTCATTCATCATCGTATTTCCTCAACCCCTGGGCCTGGAAACTTGACATTTTTACGTGAAGATTCCCTTTAGACCCTAGGATAGATAGGCTATAAGACAGGTGTTTTTGCAAAGTTTGACCTCTAAGGAGTAAAAAATGGGGTGGTTGAAAGGTTTAAAAATTTACTGATGTATCTTTTGAATCAGCTGATTTAGACCCTTGAAATTTTAAATGAAGGCTCCTTTCTAGAATTGGGCTAGGCATATTTTATGGCTTTCCAAATATTATCTCCTAAGAGGGTAGATACATACAAAGATGTGTAGACTCACTGACACATTCATAACCATATTCACCCAATGGCTGGGGCTTAGAAACTCGAAATTTTTCTTGACATGAAGGTTGTGGGATTTCCCCATGCATATCTATAAAGAAACAAATATTGATAGATCTCAAAAATGGGCTCCCGGAAATGCGGGAACTATAGTTAGAAAATTAAATTGTTTAGATGAGCTATAAAATCAAAATTTGGCAAAGAGATAGAGAGGAAAATCCAGATAATCAAATAAATCTTAAATTTGAAATTCTCTAAAAAATTTGTAAGAAACTATTAGTAAACAACTCATTCACAGTCTGGTAGAAATCTGAAATTTGGTTTATTGGTAAAAAGACCACTACAAATAAATATTAAGGGCTGAAAATGTTAAATTTTTGATTAGGACTTTGGAAAACAGAAAGGGGTGTTGGAAATAAACATAAAACAAACTTTTAGGTGTGGATGAAAATTTTTACTTTGGCAGGCAGGTAGAAGGACAACTCTAGTTAATAATAATCGTCTTAAAACTCGTAATTTACTGTATAATTAGGAGTTGTTTAATGGGGAAGGGGGCTTACAATTCCCAAAACTAATAGAAACAATTTCTTTTCTGTGTAGTAGAAAACTGAAATTCCGCAAGAAGGTATAAAACCACTCTAAATAATCATAACATACTGAATATTTTGAATCGATAAAATAGCCAAAGGGAGGGGGGATTAAGCAAAGAGACAAAATCTTATAGGTGAGGCAGAAATAGAAATTTGCCAACCATTAAGGTCTGATCATTAAATTTAAGAATGAAGAAGCAGAAAATGGGGAACATTCCTAAAACTAATGTAAAACACAATTTTTAGTGTAATATAAAATTTAAGTCAAGTGTATAATCCGAACGGGTAGTAAGACGTGCAATTACGGAAAAAAAAAAGAATTTTCAACGTGTAAGGCAATAGACTTTCCCGTAGAGCCGAATGGGGGTCTGAACATATATGATTTCATAATTGAAGCCAGGGAAATGGAAGAGTTGGAATTGATACAACTAATAGAAATTGGTAAAATGAATAGGCCTATAGATCATTACGTTTCGGTGTGGCTTAAAATTTAAATTTGGCAAGCACGTAAGTAAACAATATAAGATAATCAAATACATCTTAAAATTCAAAGATGTTAATGTGGAAACTAAAAAGTATGGGAGATGTAAGAGGGGAGTGTAGTAGATTAAAAACTTAAAAGCGTCTATTTAGCGTGGAAGAAAATTTAAAATTGTCAGTTTTGTAAATAGACCACCCCACAATAACCATAAAGGCTGGAAAGGTAAGAATTTAAAAATAAGAACAGGAAATGGCGAATAGAAAATAAATTTCTTAATTTAGCTGAAAATTTGAATTTTGTAAAGGTAGAAGAAGAAATCTATCTTAAAGTGTATCCACTAGCGATGCGATAACATAGTTAAAAGTTTAAGATAATTAGCGCTTATCTAGCAGTGAATATTTATTTAAATAAATAAATTCTAGTGACATAGCTTGGTGAACCGTAATGCTCTCTGGAAAACCATGATGCTTATTATTTTATATGTTTCTGTAAAAGAGAAAAGAGTGTATTATATATTTAAGCTCTTTGGATAAATGTGACACTTTTTGTAGAAATATGATATTCTTTTATTCTAACATATTTTTGTAGCAATGTATAATTTTTTCGTTTATCTTATTTTATGATCGTGTTTAGTTTAAGATTGTGTTGTGAATTTATTGCATTTGTTTGTGCACTCAGTTTGTGGACAAGGTAATATTTGTCTCAAATATTTAATATATTTCAATTTATTAATTAATATGATCCAATTGATTTGCATAGTTATTTTAGGGGTGTACACCTAAGAACTATCAAAAAGTGAGCAACGGATGTTGAACGTTGTAATTTGATATGGCTTTTGTGCTGCTAAACCGTGTGAAAAACGGATCAATCTGCTAGTATTTTATAAAATAAATATTCTACGAGCTATGGGAAATGGGTTGTTTAAAATGCACAGAAAACATCCTAAGCATATTTAACATTGTATTTTATTTTATGAATGCTCTTTGGTGAAATGTGATCTTTCCTTTTTCCCCATTATATTTGAATTTATTTTTAATTTCACTTATCTTATGATCTACTTTAGGCATGCATTGATTTGTGTATGGTTCCCATTTGTTTATGCACTCAGTTTGTTGCCATACATTGGGGCTAGTTACTGTTTTGGTTCAAATTTTTGTGTTTTTTAAATTTATTGACTGCCATGACAGCTTAGGATTTATTTCCTCTCTTTTCATATTTTATAAATAGTATTTTCCTGCATGGGACATGTAAGGCACACTCCTCTTACTCTGAATGGTGGAAGGTAGCCTCACCTTGAAAGATTACACTATGACTGTATTATTAGTTATACCATAGTGTAACCATGAAAAGGTAAGCTCGCTACTTTACATGGTAAATGTGGGGTATTTTCCCATCTACGGGCTATAAGCAAACAGCTCCATTTTTGGGTATACGAGTGAGAAAATCTTTGCGTTGTACTGTACCATTTAATTCTACCTCCAAACTTATTATTGTTTGTATAAGTTTTAGTTGGAACATTAATAGTAAAACTACAATATTACTAATTCCGATTTTTTAAAATCTTTTGGGCCATTTTAACCATTCGGGCTTTCCTCACTTATCAAAACTACTATGGTGGAAATGTAGAGGGAAAAATTGATAGAAAATGTATTCACATTAATATGGTGGAAGGATAAAAACCACAAAGGAAAAAATTATTTTGTTATACCCAACTAGAATACGAACCTTTACCTCCCCATCACTGGAAAACCAGACGAGATGATCTCAACATTCTGGAAATGTCCAAAGAAGTTGGTAAATGGTATCTCATAGTAGATTTCTGTTCTCTTTAAATTAAAAGCCTTTTAATTTTGTGGTTATTTAAGGAGATGAGCTTGTTTGGATTAACAAATACCTATTTTACATTTATATAGCCTCGCGCTAATCTATAATTCCATGCAATATACACCTAACCACCAGTTTCATTTACAAACTTTATAATATTTTAATTTTCACCTTCAGTTCGTAGCTAGATGATTGTGGGGATGGGGATGGAATGGTTGCATGTATAGCAGACGAATAATAAGCCTAAAATAATCAGATGAATTCAAAACAGAGACCTTGACATAAACACAGAAGAAAGAAAGCAATGCCATACAATTATGAATACATGAACGGCGAAGCCTGTGGGATGAATGATTATAATTACGGAGATAAGCCGAGCTGAGTCATATGTGAATAAATTTAAAAATGACACCTGGACCGTGTACAGGTGTATTTTAAAATTATTCAAAACCAACCTTGTAGTTTATTCTCAAAATGGCCTGGAATACGTGAGTATTAAATCGTCACCTTAAGCTTAATTGAGATCTAAAGATTTTAAAAATGCTTTTTACTACCTTTCCAGGTTACACACATATGTACTAATTACTCTAATGAGTTAGGGATGAGGAAGGTTGAATGTAGAGGATGTGTACTCACGTTTGCATGGAGGGTGAGTGAAAAACCATTTTGGAAAACCACCTTCAGTACATCCGACCGGGATTTTAGCCCCGATATCCCTGTCATTGGCAGTCTAGTCTAACACAAGAGTGACGCCTTAGACCATGCGGCCAACAAAGCAAGTCTCTCAAAGAGCTGATACATCAGAATGATATAAAGTCAACAACAAAAGATATGGTCATCAAAAATAAAAATTAAATGAAAAAATAAAAATACAAGTTATTATATTTTGACATGTCATACTAACCGTTTGGATTATGCTCATTCGTAATATATTAAAAGCTCAATTTTTTGGTGAATTTTTTATTATTTATTGTAATATTGATTTGATATTTTCACTTTCTCTCGACCCCTCGAAGAGAGAATAATTGTGATTGTCAAAAAAAAAAAAAAATCGAACTCGAAATTTTGATAACTGTAAACGTTTCATAACCCCATAAAACCGAAAAAGTTGTTTTTGCGATGCCATTTGTCTGTCTATCCGTCAGTCTGTATCTAGGATTAGAGCCAAAACAATTTTACCAATCGGGCTAAAACTTGCTATTTGGGGTTTTCATAAGATTTTCCAGTGAAGTTTTTGAAACAAATATCCAACCATAAAATTAAGGGTAGTTTACAGAAGGGAGAATAAATCGATTTGTAATAAAAAAAACTCAGCATACCACTCTTATCGAAGGCTCGTGAAACAAATGTCAACTATTATTACATACCTATTCGAAGGCTTCGGTGAAACAAATGTTCAACTATTGTTATTACACTACCCTTATTCGAAGGCTTCGGTGAAACAAATGTTCAACTATTGTTATTACACTACCCTTATTCGAAGGGTTTCGGTGAAACAAATGTTCAACTATTGTTATTACACTACCCTTATTCGAAGGCTTCGGTGAAACAAATGTTCAACCTATTGTTATTAAACTACCCTTAATCGAGGGCTTCGTTGAAACAAATGTCCAATTATTGTTACTATAAGTGTTTTGTCTTACAGCAGGTCAGTGAACTTGGACCGCCATTGCGCCCTGTCCTCTGCCTCCTCCTTCAGCACCCAGAATTTTCTTCTTTCCTTCAAATCATCAAATATTTGACTCCTCCATCTGCCTAAGATCCTCTCTCCATTAACCTTTCCTTCTATGACATCGTGCAGAAGACAGTTACTCCTAGGTATGTGTCCAATCCTGTTTGCTTTGTATAGAAGAATCACATCCAAAATGGTTCTCTTTCCACCAACTCTTCTTATAAATTCTTCATTTGTCACCCTGTCTGTCCAGATGATATTCTCAAGTCTTCTCCAGCACCATATGTCAAAGCTTTCCAAGTATTTATTTTCAAATTTCCTATGAGGCCAAGTTTGTGCTCCATGCAGCGTGATGCTTCAAAAGTGACCTTTCATCAGTTTCTTCCTCAGTTACAAACTCAACTTGCTGGTCAGCAGTAACGCCTTCTTGTTGAAAGCTTCTTTGGCCATGGCGATCCACGACATAATTTCTTTGGTGCAGTAGGCATCCTTTGTCAACAAACTTACCAGGTGCTCTTTGTTTTCCATCTCCTGGTTTTCAAATTGATTTTCAGATATTCTTCATTTTTTGAAATCACCATCACTTTTGACTTCTCAATGTCAATATCCATGCCATATCTTATCCCTATCTCCACCTGCTGGTTAATCATTTCCTAAACTCTTCTTTATTCTTGGCCAGCAATTCTAAATGATCTGCATATTTTATTGTGTTGGTCACACGTCCTCCTGTCCTGAAATTGCCACGTCCCTTCGGGGTTCCTCTGACCAGCCACTCTCCATACAAGTTTAACAGACTGTGTGACAAACAGCATCCCAGCCTCACTCCTCTTTCTATCTCTACGCTGTTGATCTCTCCATCATTCATCCTCAAATTTACTTGCTGTCCGAGGTACAGGTTTGCATTCTGCCTTCTGTTCCTCCAGTTGATGCTAATTTTCTTGAGTATTTCAATCATTTTCTTTCACTTCTCTAAATAGAACGACCTTTGACAGTCAATGTAACCAATGTAGACTTCTTGATTCACTTCCAGCACATTCTCCTTAAATTATTCACAGCATCCCAATGCTATATCTGGTTCCTCTTCCTTTTCTGAATCCAAATTTTTCTTCTTCCAACACAAATCTTATTTTCTATTACAGTTGCCTGTTGCGCATTCTTGCCACTATCTTTCCCATCTATAGCTGAGCTGATGGTCCTGTGGCCACTGAATTTCTTTGCTTATTTCTTTTGGCCACCATAGCTACGTGTATAAAGTCCTTGGTATAGCCCTGTTAAATCTAAATATCAAGTTTGAACAAAATCCATCAAACCGTTTTGAATCCGTGGCCAGGGACAGACTGACAGACAAACAACAGACATGGGGACGGACAGAATTCTAAAATCCCCTTTGTGGGGTACATGTTCACATAGAACGTAAAATTTGTCATAATCTCGAGATAAATTTTTTTCACGATGCAATACTTTTGTTTTATATAAGGATGTTAAAAACTTACTTTAAACCCCACTCTATTATAAATTGATATTTATTCTAAAATAGATCAGTAATTAGTAAGAGCTGTCTCTGTTATACAGCTTTTTTATATTTAGAAAACTCAATAAATTATATTAATCTTAGTCTCAACAGAATATAATAAAGGGCACCTCTGACATTGAAGCTATGAACAATTGGTACACACACACAAACACACACACATACACATAGGGGTATACACAACATCTTAAAAAGGGTTATATTAACTAAGTTTAGATTGAATTCCTTTGAATATATATTTCTACTGAAAATTCTGGATTACTTTGGACCTTTAAATATTTTCAAACCTGAGATCAGGCGAGATAAAAGCAATACTTTGGATACTTGGGTACGACCACCTTTAAGAAAAACATTGGTTGAGAAATACATTTTTGAAGATTTTATCAACTTTTGATATCTGATCCATTCTAATATTTTACAATCCATATTTAACATTCACCAGGGAAATATACGGTTTTAGATTTCAGTGAATTTTTTTTATTCTAGATTGGGTTTTTTCATACGCGTTGATACATAACTAAGGGTTGAATAATATATATTAGTACAAAGAGGGGCTGGAACGAAATAAAAATATTGACTGAGTCTATAAGGGAAATAAGTAGATGAATAGAGGTATAGAATATCAATTACCATATCCATACCCCTTGTGAATATTTGTACAGTTGATGCTTGTTGAGACTATGTTTCAATAACAAAGACGATATTGACGAGCTGATTAATGCTATGATCGAGTTTTAACGCGATTACATATCCTATTTGATTATATTATAATACAATTAATAATCATACATAAACCCCAAGCTAAGATTGTAAAGCCAGGTAGATGTCAAGCACATTACAAAAGCTAAAAGAAAAGAAGGGTATTTTAATATTTTTGAGTTCATTTAAATGTATTTCGAATAATTTTGACAGAGCCTAGGTTGTTCCAGCACCAATGATCTAACTTATGGGTTGAACCCTCCTTAAAAGGGACAGGGGGTTGAGTTATGATTGAAAGAACATGTACAAGGAATACAATAATTTATTTAATAGATAATTTGCTACATAAAAAATTATACTAATTAGTGGGTGTCGAGGTGTATTCTCTGATTATACAATATAACAAAATAAATAAATCATGTATTTGAGAAGGTAAGTTTTGATGAACTATATATCAGGCTGTTCACAGAAAGCATTATAAAGTGTACATATATTATTAGAGCTTTATGAGGTATAATTAATATCAATACAATAAACCAAAGTTAGTCGGTCAACATAGAGTAATGAAACCTACAACAAGAGGAACAAGGTTACTAGCATTGTTTCAAAGGTTTTAAACTGGCAGCTATAACTCAACTTGCTTAGCTTAACGCTTATAAAAGACAAGGTAGCAAGTAGAAAGACAAAAAATGTATATTCATCATCTTATTAATAAGAATGAAAGCTCATATAGCTCTTAATGTCCCATATAACTATATATCCTGGGAACTAGGCGACGATCATCATAAAGATACTAGTTCCTATAATCCTGTTTATATACAGCGTGAACGTTAAGACCACTGGTAGGGGCTGCAAGTAATATTACATACACTAGGGATAAGTATGTCCTAATTAGGACGGCACTGTCATAACCATAAATTCACTGAAATGCCCCCTTTATCAAAACTAGAAAGATAGATATACATTAAACGTGGACGCGTTCTTTCGATGTATCTTAAGGAACCAGTCTATGTGGTATTAAATACAGACGTGTGCTGGGGCCTTGAGTGGCCAAGCAAGGACATGTTAGGCAAAGAGGTAAAATAGAGATTGAAAATAAACAAAGAAATATGAGGAAATAGACTGGAGCAAAGGGCCTAATTAGGTCATGAGCTCCTAATAGCTAACTCCTAATTTCTGGTGCTGACGTTCCCACAGTAAAAGGAGTCTGAAAGTCCCGTTCTAGAAAAATGGACTACATCAGAGTGGCTAGGCTTAGTATACAGCTACACAAACCACAAATTGTCGCTAAGTGACAATTAAGTAATGGCTAACTCATTAGAGGAGTATCCAAAGTTAGTAAACTCTGTCTACACAATATAAAGTCAACAGCTTATCCTAACACACTAGCCAATTCATGAAGTGGCACAAAGCCGGACAGGTTTTAACTAGACCTTCAAGGTATACACAGCCATAACAAACAAGTTTTGTTCGGAAAGAACCAAATGCCCAACAGTCAAGCTATAGGCATAGTAATAAATATCAATTATAATCTAAGTCATTTATATGTATGCAACAGAGCGACGGATTACTACATAGAAAAATAAGGTCAAATTCTCTACTAGGGTAAACTAATCATAGTCAATAATGTGACTAGCAATCCTAAAGTCCCGAGAGGGATTGTAATACTTATGTGCTGATTTAATGGACCTTCTCTCCAAGCCGAGCAGACAGACCACGTAGTTTCTCAGGATACATTTTCTCCAAGTGGCGGGATGCTACCTGGCGTTGATCCTGGCCACGCCTGAGTTCGACGCTATAACACCATGGGCTGATACTTCTTGCTGCTAGTAGTTTACACGAAGAAAGACAAAGTTTATTAATATGTTCTGCTGAGAAATGAATATAGTTCTGTGTCTATTTCAGGCGATACATCATGTTAAATAGGCTCCCCGATTGACACCAGACTAGTATTGGAGAAAAATGGGGGGTGACCAATCACGTCTCGGAGCGACAGTGCTCGGAGAGGTGAATGCCTGAAGCGGGTATTGGCGCATGCGCGAAGAACAGGTGATGTGAGAATCAAAAGAAGCAATTATTTCAATATTTTTCCGTAAGTTGCCATTACAGTATAGTTAAATGTGGCCCATCAGTGACGGCACACAACATAACCACTGCAATGGCTAGGCCATGGTAAGCACTCTCTCATCCGCTGTTCTTGAAGAGTCGGTATTTCACTTTGTGCGAGGTTGAAACAATTAAGTGTTTAGGCTAATTTAAATTAGCCCGGCACAGTATCTGTAAATTGATTTTAATATCTACTTTTTAATCCTGTAAAACATAATTAATTTGACCAATGACTTTAAAACCAACCAAATAAAAATTGATACTAACACATATTTTACATTTACGCAATAGCTGGAAATAGTCTTTAAAATAATAATTTAATTATAATACTAAATGTTCTAAGAGTTCTAAAATCTGTTGGGTTGGCATCCTACCACAGAGGAAGTTTTGTCACAATATTATATACAAATATGTTTTTAAGCTAATTTAATAAATTAAATGATAAATAAGTTTGTATTATAATTTAAATTAAACCCAATAAAATTACATTGAATTTTTTTATTTGTTTATCTTTTCTTACTATGAATACTACATTACTTTGAAGGATTTTCACCAAAATTATCTATATTATTCAAAGTCAGGATATACGTGATGATAATGCTAACATAAAGATAAAAGGTGTCATATGGTCTACACTATGACTACTCCATCCGTTATTCTCAGTTTTCTATATGGAGCTAATACTTCTTTATTCAAGTATCTCCTCATTTGGCCTCGAAAAGCTGAATTTGACAGCGTTACAGACTCACTGCTTCAAACATAATATTACTACCTATCATATAAATATGTCGTTAATTTTTTAATGTCTTAATTCAGTACATTTTATTCAGAAATCAAGAAATATATTGTATTTTAACCTTTCTGTAAAGAACATGGTTTGAGATTGTTTATCTAATTGTACTGCTCTATCCGTGTGAGTCTTTCAATAACTTTTTATTAATGCACATAATTCCACGCATCTGTGGGGCCACGGTAAAGCGTTAAGCTCGTCAAGTGTGAATTGATGATGACGGGGAGTTTGGGACTTATTTCTTTGCCTGATTTTATTGGGGTTGTTATATATAAATGGTTCCCTACTCTCAATACAATAAATATACCTATATTTTCTCTGAATTCGACCCCATGTGTATGTCCCAGACGGGTAGATCTTGTTTCGGATAAAGAGTTGTCCAAGGATAAAAATAATGATAATGAATTCACACATGATTGATACTAAAGTGTATCATTACATCTTTAAACTTCTTAGGCCTACTTACGTTATGGCATTAGAAACTCAAACACTTTATTGACCGATTAATAACATGCATTTCCTGACTGACTTTAAATTAATTGTACACCTTAATAAGTTAAATTAATTGATTAAAATACTTCCAAATTAATTTTAAAGATTTTTAAATGTAAATAGATGACATACTTTTCCTAAATTTAATTCACTACCTAAAAAATAATCGCAAACCTTAATAAGTTAACTTAATTGATTAAAATACTTACAAATTAATTTTAAAGATTTTTAAAATGTAAATATATTACATACTTACCTAAATTTAATTCACTACCCTTTAAAATAATCGTCAGTACCTTAAAAGTTAAATTTTAATTGATTAAAATACTTACAAATAATTTTAAAGATTTTAAATTAAAAAATTACATACTTTCCTAAATTTAATTCACTACCTTTAAAATTATTGGCTCACCTTAAATTTCCTAATTGATACTCTAATATTCGTAAATTAGTTTCTAAATATTTAAACTACAAAAAAAAATATCACATATGTTTTTCACAGAGGTCTATAAATAATTGTCTTAAATCTATCTTCTATGTGTGATCCTGTACATTCCTTAGTCTTCTAAACGTTTACTTCAAAACCTATTGCACTGCTGGCCTTTAATAAAATTTCTGCGTTTCTTGTATCAGCTTCCATACAAATTAAATCTACTGTTTATACTAATAGCTGCGTAGTGCCGTTTATTGTCAAACCGTCCCTAATTACATATTCTAATGCTGGATTAAAAAGCATTGAGGAAAGTGCATCTCCTTGTTTCATTCCATTATGTGTTTCTATAGATTCTGCTAGGTTATTTCCAACACGTACCCTGCCACGCGTATTTGTAAACATACCTCGATTAGCTTGACAAGTTTTTTTTGTATCTCAAATTTAACCAAGATTTAAAATAATTTATTTCTTTTAACTCAATCATAAGACTTTTTATAATATATAGATAATTAATATACTATCCTGTTTTACTCCACTTTTTATATATTACTTGGTCAACAGTAAAACCATGAACAGTTGTCGATATATTTCTGCTGTCGCCCAGTTTAACGAACGCTTCACTATCATGTTAGATTGATTTCTGATTACTGAAAGATTGGGGTTCATATCCTTGTCGAGTATAATGAGCGTTTTTCCTAATTTGTTTCTCACACTACCTCTACATAAATTCGAGAACATTTAATTTAAGATTCTACCTTTATTATTCCTAGTATTTTGTGTATAACCCGAATGGATAGTAAGTTGCGGTGCTAATAATCATAATAATAACCTATTATCTTAGCGGAATTAATGTTAACCTGAATGGGCACTAAAGTATTGTGAAAAAGTTTAAAATCTAAGATATCTACAATATTACTTTTACACTCTCCACATATATTCCGTTTTCCTCATTTGGGCTAAACAATACTTACAGTATAAAAGGGTGTATAAAAATTAATTCAGAGGCAGCGTAAATCAAACAAATAGGAAAAAATTGATTGGTAAATTTTTATCAGCTATAAGACTCTATTAAAACTACAGATTATGCCTCGACCAAAGTTGCTGAGGTGTCTCAGGATAGGTTTGAATGACAAGCTTACGTTCTCGTGGCCATAGACTTTCAAATTCTTAAGGCCAGATAGTTATTCTTAGCACTGCGTCTTACTACCCGTTTGTTTTATACATTTATGTACTAATTGCACTAATATATTAGGGATTAGTAAGATTGGATTTGGAGGAAGTGCACCCATATTTACGTGGAGGGAGGGTGGTAAACGATTTAAGGAAAACCACTCTTAGTATACCGGACTGGATCGAATACTAACCACAACATATTCGTCAGTCAGGTCTATTGCGATACCATGTGGCCACCGAAATGGGTGTCAGATAGTTAGGTAGCTATGTAAATATTTAATGCCACATTAAAAATGTAAAAATTGAAATTTTATCAATTACCTAATGTAGTTTATGGTTTAGGAAAACATTTTGATCACTAACATATATAGAGCGTAATATTGTTTCCTGATTAAGGAATTAACCGGGAAATATAGGGTTGGCATTCTTAGGGAAAATATGGATTTTTTTTTACTCATTAATATATATTCCACTTTAATAAAACATTGGTGACCTGGTGGTCTAGGGGTAAGGTGTCAGACTTCTGTGCTGGTGGTCCGGGTTCAATCCTCGGTCCTGGTACAGATTTATCTTATTGCCAAACCCTTCCTTCACCTCTGACAAGATGTATATTAATCACAACTTGTGAATGTGAGGAATGCCAGGCCTCTACCGTGGTTCGGATTCCACGTTAAACTGTAGGTCCTCCATTTCATCTCACAATCACCCTACCATTACACATTAGCGTAAGTGCGTATAACCCGAACGGGTAGTAAGACGTGGTGCTAATAATAATAATAATAATAATAATAATAATAATAAAACATTGTGAAATATAATTTATATTTTTTAGAAAATCCATACAGTTAACAAGGAATTTTATATTTTTATTTAAATAAAATTTATTTATATGTTTATTTTATATGATAATAATATTAATAATAATACACGAATACCTCTACTATTTATTATTATTAATATGAATAATAATAATGATATAGAAATTATTTCAGCCAAAAGTATAGATATAATTTGCAATTGGTTTATAAATTTCTATTACATGTTTGTAAACATCCGTAGCTCTGTGGATAGCTCTTTGAAAATAAATGAATTAAAAATGTTACTTATTTGTATTTTACTATGGTACTTTTTCTCATTTTTCACACCATAGTAAGTTATAATAGAACACATATGTTTTAGGGTAACTAGACAATATTAAAATAAACATATTACGAAATGGTATACATATCAACGCTTTAGAATAACATAAGTACAAAAGTGTGTTAAGAAATATTAATGAATTTACATAAAATATCCTTAACTTGAGATTAAATTCTCTAAACTAAGATTCAATAATCAATAAGCTAGAATTATATTCAAGAAATATTATTCATTTTACGTTTTGTACAGATGGTAGCAAGTGTTCTTACATTTGAAAAGAAAAGCTCACCTCAGTAAAAGTTCAATATCTTTATTCGTAGAGAGGAAGAGGTAAGAAATAAGAAAACGCTCGCTGAACTTGGTTTCAAAACGACATACCATCTGTGCTGGAAGGTAGAATCGAGACATTCTCTACCCTACGTTCTGACTGCTGTATGCACAGATCATTTCATTCTACAGCGAATCTCTTCTTAGTTCTGCTAGAAGGATATCATTTACCGTTGCGATATGCACGAAAATGGTAGGAAACCGTCCAACCTCGCCTATTTTTTTTTTATTTTTACTATTTTACAACTTTTTAGAAAGAAGTATTGTAAAATATTCTTCATAGAAAATGCTGTGTATTATCAAATTCATCAAAATAATCCACATGTTACAGTATGTAAACATTATTTTTTTAATAAATACATACATTTATACATGCATACCTAATCACGCTGTTCCCAAACGGGGTAGGTAAGAAACTGTACATCTAGCTCAAAAAACCACAATACTGTACTTATTCCATCATAAATAACTTCCTCCACACTTCCCTAGCTGTGTATACTTCCCTCACTTTAACAACATCCAGACACCGAGTCATACATGCTCATTTATTCTTAAAAATATTAATGTTTCTCTTTTTCACACATTTGTCTACAACTTACAACGTCTTACAGGGTCTAACTCTTCCTTTAGATCCACAAACTATACATTCATATATTTGCTTTGTCACCCGATTCACACTCATCATCTCAACATTCCCAAACCAATTTAAGATGCCTCTTTCATATTGACCCATTTGATTCCGTTTCAAACCATAATTCTTCAGCTCCCATTCATTACTGACTCTGTTCATATGAGTTTTTACAAATACATTTCTTAGATATCTCATTCCAACCACATTCACTTAAATAATTGCTAGGAACCTGGGTTAACCACGCATACGTCACTGCATATGTCTATTTAAAACAATTAATTTGATTTGTTCAAAATTAAAATGTGTACAAATAATATAGTTGACTTGTATCAGAAAAGCGTAACCCGAATGGGTGGCAATACGCAATGCTAAAATAAGTAGCACAAACATTTAACAAAGATTAAATAAAGGTTATTTTTATAAGGGGTCTCCACCAATATAATTACGCTGTTCCCTAACGGGGTAGGCAATAAATTGCGCAAATAGCTCAAAAAACAACTTCGTACTTAATCGAGCCTCACTAATTTTCTTCACATTTTCCTATGCTTACATTCTCTATTTAAATTATATAATTGGTGTTTGGCACATAATTTTATCGATATATTAATTTCATTATATTGATTCAATTATTTGCCATATAAATTAGATAGATGTTAAAAAATAAATAAAATGCTAGATATTTGATAAACCATTCCAATGCAATAGAAACAAAGCTATCCTATCAGACACCTTAGCTCATTCGGTAGCGTGTCTGTCTTATAAGATAAGGATCCTGGTTTTGATTTTTGGCATGGCGGAAAAGTTTATCATTGTTGAAATGTGTGTTTACCCTTTCACAGTGATGAATCAACGGCCGGGGCCTGGATTTAGTGCCTGTACTAGTCTTAAGTTAGATGATAAGGAATATGAAGCTACGACAGGCCTAGCAAGCCGGTAGTGGAACATACAACGTGTTTCTAAAACATTGCATCAAACTTTGGCAGGATACTCCTTGGGTGAAATTAGAATAATTCTCATAAGCAACCTAGGGTCCATCTTCAATATTAAGGGCGGTATACACCCCTAAAGACAGAGCTAAAAACGACTGTTGTGTGAAATATTATGAAAACTGCTTAGGGTATTACAACGAATCTTTGTATACTACTTATTGAAACCTTGGCATTAATAAACTAAATGTGCTGTTACCGTTACCCACCCCCATCATGTAAAAAAGGAGGGGTTGTAACACATTTTTTCTAAAATAAAATATGTCAGAGTAAGTATTACCAATTTTTACTTAAGATTACAAAACAGGGAATCAAAATTAACAAAAAAGGTGTCTTGGAGAAACTGTCTAGCTTTCCCCGTTTCTGAGATAATCACACAAGTTTGAGATCAGAGCCAAGTGCAAATGCCTGCCAGGTAGGCAGCCAGAATCGCAGTTTTATTTCACAATGCAGTCGTTTAACCATTTTTACCGGCACGTGTGACTATGTATCACGTACATTTGGTAAACAAGGCTGGTTTGTGTGTTATGATGGAGAAACTCTGATACTTTTCCTTCTTCATAAGCTCCGATGTGTTGCTATTTATTACATTAGTGAGTTATGGTTACACAGTTCACACTTGGGTGGGATTTTATTCATTACACTCATTGGAATATTGAAAGCTACATTAAGAAATACAAATTGTAGTTATTGCATGTTTTAGTTCCTAGCTTCAAAAGCAGATTCATAGCAAGTGTTCAAAATGGTGGCCCCTAGCGTTATTGCAATAATTGAGGCGACGTATCAATGACTGGCGTACTCTTTCGCCAACACGTGGAGTTTCTTGAACCTTATCACATGCAGCAACCATCCTGGCTAACAGGTCTTCCTCAGATTCAACAGCTGTCTCGTACACCAAAGCTTTGACAAAGCCCCACAGAAAGAAGTCTAACGGAATTAGGTCAGGAGAGCGTGGTGGCCACGCAACAGGCCCACCTCTTCCTATCCATCGGGCAGGAAATGCAGTGTTGAGGTAGTCACGCACAGCTCTTGTGAAATGAGGTGGGGCACCATCATGTTGTAGCCACATGCGTTGTCTAACGGAGAGCGGTACATTCTCGAGGAACTGTGGCAAGGCAAATTTCAGAAATTGATAGTAGATGTGGCCAGTCAAAAGTCGTGGCATCAGGTAAGGGCCAATGAGATGGTTACCCACAATGCCTGCCCAGATGTTGACAGAAAATCTATGCTGGTTGCCCATGATGATAGTTGCATGAGGGTTCACGTCATTCCAAATGTGACTATTTGTACTATTAAAATAGCCATCTCTGGTGAATGTTGCCTCATCGGAAAACAATATTATAGTGGAGAAATCAGGAACCACTCCACACTGCTATAGAAACCAGTCGGAGAATTCATGTCGAGGAGCATAATCTGCTGGCCCCAATGCCTGCACCTTGCGCATGTGGTACGGATGCAGCAGCTGATCATGCATGACACGCCATACTGTGGAATTGGACACATTCGTTCTATGCGCAATGGCACGTGTGCTTGTTGACGCGTTATCATCCACATAATTCAGTACCTCTTCTTCGACAATTGGAGTGCGAACATTCCTCGGGTGACCAGCTCCCCCTCGTAGCTGAAATGTACCTGTTTCATGAAGTCGCTGAGGGACATCGGTGAAGGTCCGGTGATAATGTTGACGTCGCGCAGGATATCTATCGTGGTACAACCGTGCAGCTGCTCTTGCGTTTCCTCTAGCTTCACCGTACAGCATGACCATGTCTGTCATTTCTGCGTTTGTGTACTTTGCCATTTGACTAGTAATACGCGCAACATGCAGTGAAGTCGTGTGGACTGATGCAGTCTGCTCCTGGAGGGAGGGGATGATAGTGATAATAAGAGTGGGGGAAAGTAGGGGGTGAAGCAACACAGCTTTATTGGCTCCCTACCTGGCAGGAATTAACACTTGTCTTTGAAATTAAACATGCATGATTATCTCAGAAACGGAGAAAGCTAGACAGTTTCTCCAAAACACCTTTTTTGTTAATTTTGATTCCCTCTATTGTAATCTTAAGTAAAAATTGATAATACTTACTCTGACATATTTTATTTTAGAAAAAAGTGTTACAACCCCCCCCCCCTTTTTTTACATGATGGGGGTGGGTAACGGTAACAGCACATTTAGTTTATTAATGCTCAAGGTTTCAATAAGTAGTATACAAAGATTCGTTGTAATAACCTAAGCAGTTTTCATAATATTTCACACAACAGTCGTTTTTAGCTCTGTCTTTAGGGGTGTATACCGCCCTTAATATTAAAGATGGATCCTAGGTTGCTTATGAGAATTATTCTAATTACACCCAAGGAGTATCCTGCCAAAGTTTGATGCAATGTTTTAGAAACACGTTGTATATGACTTGAATAAGAAACAGACTCAATCCACAGTCTGGAAACAGTAGTGGATGTAACAAAAAAAACCCACAAAAAATTCACGTTCTTGTGCCAAGTCATACATCACTCATTTCATGTTTGTAAAAACAAACGCACCCCATTTTCAAATTGAAATGAGTGTAGTTTGGTACTAAAAGAATTTCTCCAAATGGACTGTGATAACGATTCCATCCCACTTCGCGCATATAAGTCAGAGACTTCTCACTAGGATCCATACAATAGTCGTTCGGGGAACCTAAGTGATAATAACATATGACTTAACTTATGTTAGATGTTTATAAATATAAGTAATTTAACAAAAACCAAGCTCCAGGTTGTAAGCTTGCAAGTGAGCTATATCAACCGAGCGGCTGCCACCATTAGCGATGATAGTGCCAACACTTGCGGATAGAGGGTGTCATGTGGTCAACACAACGAGCCCTCCAGCCCTTAATCTTAGTTTTCTAAACTGGAGGTGCTATTTATTTATTCAAGTAATTCTTCATTTGTCCTCACGAGGCTAAGTGTTACCACATTCCAAACCAACTGCTTCACATATATTTTTTGTCAAATAATTAAACATACTGTCAAAATTATAGAACACCAAAATTGAAAAAAAAATTTAAAACCCTTTTTGTAAATATTTCGTTGCCGGTTTTTACTAGCATACAACTATTGCTGTCATATCCATATAAACCTAAAAGCCCCCCTTAAACACCCGTTACAATTTACCAGTCCCTGAAAACCAAAAACGCCCCTTGGGGGGCGGTACCACCCATGTTGGTAAACATTTATATGTACAGCACTACCTAGAATATTCTCCTGAGCATAGTGGCCCTAGGCAACAAAAAATGGTCCAGATTCAAATGGTCGATTTCTATCATCAACTACACAAAAGAAAAGTGCTGATATTTTTATCCATAAGCTCCTAGAAATCTAATGGAAACATTTCCAGGCTCCTCTGCTCCAATAATAATTTAAGCTAACAATTACTCACAAAAATAATAAATTCTTAGATAATCTACATATAAGTTCTAATACAACATTTTTTTTTCTTTAAGAAAACAAACTAGAATACTTTTCTTAGGGGTTGTTTACAAGGCATAAATTTTGTCAAATAGTTCAAGGCTCCTTATATTCGAGTTAGGGATTCATACGTCACCTCATTTTACATAACATTGGTCTGAGTCTAAATGACGAATTAGAACAGGGTTCTTAACTAATTAAGGCTACAGACCACTGATGGATCACCCAATTTGTCTCCATACCTATATCAACAAAACTATCAACATCATCATTGTCATCATCAAAAGTCCTATTAGATACCAGCTTAACTTAAAAAAAACTGTCAATAGCTGTGTTTTACTTTACATATGGGTAGCTACGAACAGAAAATCTGAGATAAAATAATTAGGATTCTATCATATTTACTTATAAAAAAACGGCAAATCACAAATTCACAATCAACCGCTTCGATGGCTGCATGGCCTAAGACGTCATTTTCGCAATAGACTAAACTGTTGGTGATGGCGAGATCGAGGTTCGATCCCGGGCAGGTGTATTGAGGGTAGTTTACCCTAAATTAATTTCTACCCTCCCTCTACGCAAATGCGTGTACACTTTTCTAAATTGAACCTCTCACCCCTAACACATTAGACTTAAGAGAAATTAGTACAGATGCACATAGGCGTATAACCCGAATGGGTATTAAGACACGTTGCAAAAAAATTCAAAAATAATAATACACAATCCGTATTGATAACGGTGATAGTTTATTTTAATTTAACAACAAGCTTTATTTTGAAATTATTCAGAGCTACAGCCCCATGTCCCCATTATTTGATTCCCACCCTCCTAGACTTAGAAGGAAACTATTTGGTAAAACCTGACAATACTTGAAAGCCAACTTTGTGGACCTGAAGATTCCGAATAAACTGAAATTTTAAAACGATCCATTGCCTTTAATAAAATGGATATGATTGTTCAAATACATGTATGTATCTCGTAATCCCTAGTGTGAGAAGAACTGCTATAGATGATACAGTTTTCCACCCATCAATCTGCTCCATCTCATTAAAATGGTTCACTGCTACCGAATGAACGAGAAATGAACGGTTATTCACCAGCGGTGAAGAAGAAATATTACACTGATTTTTACTCACGCTGTTCATTAGTGTTTCAAAATGTTTCATTAAATGAGTACAATGTTCCAGTTCTATTTTTTCATGGTTGTATGTTGACTATTTGTCGTAAATAACACAAAAATCAGCAGAAGGTTTATAAAACGGGTACAGGACTTTTTGCTTGGTTTCATAATCTTTTTAATGGAGACTTACTAGCATTCCGCTTATCGGGTTGTTGTAAAATTATTCACTAATTTTTTTTTAGATCCACTCAGCTTAGAATTGACTCAAGATTAAATAGTTAATATTTTATGCAACAATAATATGATTTATGAAGTTCCAAATAAATAACATCAGCTTAATTTCGGGAACGTGCTGGAGGGAAGGTAGGAGTAATAAAGGGTATTATATTAATGACCGTTTAGGGCAGGGGTGACCAACCTAATTTAAACTAGTGCTAAGGAATTGTTATAAGAAATAATTTGACGCACTGTGCTGTAATAAATTCTTCAGCCTCCGCCTCCCCAATTCCCCCTTTTGCCATATATATTTCCGCGTAACATATTTGATATTGGGCAAAGAAAATAATATCCAATGCTCTTTATTTATTAATAATTATTATAAACTAAAATATAAGGTTATTTTACAGGAATTTCTTAAATAATAAACATACAACTGTACATGAAAACCAGTCTTTTTTTAAGATTCTATAATTATTAATTAATAGTAATAGAATTCAATTTTTTATAAAGTTGACAGTTTGTGTTAATTTAACATGTAAAAAATAGATCTATGATATAATTTAATAATAATATAAGCACTATAATTTGAATCATAAATGAAAAAATTTTGGTAATATTACAGTGGAGCGTCGTTAATCCGGATCGATCGGGAACGGGACCCATCCGGATTACAGAATTGTCCGGATTTTCAAATGTCCTTTCAATAACTGTATACATACGTAATGTATTGACTAGACTGTAGAGGATACATGACGCTCGGGAGTCTACTGTATTGCAAAATAGAGGCTGAAGGGTTCAGAAAATACAGTACACAAAATATTTTGATAAAGTATCTTGAATAAAAACATATACATTATGTAATTTAGATTAGTAACTCTACAATACTTTTTAGTAAAAAAAGAATCTACAGTAATTAATGGAAATTTAATGGGTAAGGACTCTTAATTGTTTTTTGTACAAGACTTGACCTGCTCTCACCACCGATCCGGATTTGCAACGCTCCGGATTTTTGACGTCCGGATTTCCGACGCTCTACTGTAATTACAAGTTAAAATATCTTATGATGACAAATATGATACAACCATAGAAGTTTTAACAAACATCTAAAAAGTTTGAAACATATTAAAAATTGTGGACTTTTGAGTAAAATTACATTAAAACAGTGTTATGATAAGATGATATAAACATGCATATATTACTTGTCTTGCGTTATATTAGGAAATCAAACAGAGTTATTTGTAAGTGAAACTATAAAGTATGAAAATAAATGGTACGGTGCACCGCACAGAATTTCTCTCTCTTTCTATAAACTCGTAAGATTTCTGAACGGAATAATGTACATTGTATCATCACCACTCCACATAAGAACACGCATAAAATAATATACAATGATATAGAATCAATAAGAAAATAGGCGCATCTTTGTCCACCTAAGAGCATTTCAAACAGTTTAATGTCTTCCACAAGGGTCAAGACTTCGTTTTAAATTTCAATTTCTGGTTAAAATTCTAACATTTTATTAGGTGTTGTAGATCTTCAAGTCATCGCATTGATAATTAATTATTCATTTATACATATTGACCAATAAAAAATGTAAAAATTGACTATTGAGTCTAAAATGGATATAGATCATTGCTGTGCAAACATTTCTCCTAAGAGCTTTAAGGAAAAATAACATACTTTTTTTAGATACTTAATTATATTTAATTACTCTATGGCATTGGAGAATTATTACGTTAGGACTTAAGTAGTATATGTTTACAACTAAAGCTCACAAAATTTTTATTAATATATTTGCAAATATCTCAGAAATTGCTGTTTTTATAAAAATATATGTCAAATAAAAGTTTTTTATTTCTAATAGTCCTACAATTTTGCAATGATAAGTTGTTTAGTTTCTCAAATAGTTGTGGAGATACGGAAATTAATGCTTCTGTAAAGTACCCTAAAAACCATTTTCATAGGAAAATGAAAATAGCCAGTTTATTTCTAATCTTAATCAACGCCTAGATACGAATTTTAATTAAAATCGTTTGAGCAGATTTTGGGAAAACCAATTTTTTCTCTTTTCGCCCTTCAGTAAACTACACTTAATTTTAAGTTTTCATAGACACACAGACAGATGGCATTGCAAATACTATATTTAGGGTTGTTGGGGTCATGAAACGTCAACATCCATCAACATTTAAGGTTAGTTTTTTTTTACGGTCGCAATACTTAAACTTTAATGTCCAAAAAATTAAAAAAATTCATATAATTGCGTATAGATTGAAAGTTATTGATTTTATAAAAATATGTTTTGGATAAAATATTTGTATTATAAATATATATACATATTTATAATGCTAAGTAATTTCATATCTCAAATATTTTCGGAGATATTATAAAAAAAAGTTAATTAATGCGTTGGACCGGAGCCCTTAAAGCCATTTTGCCGAAATATTGAGGGTAGCCATTTTGTTTGGAATATTTAGTAATGTTTATAAATGAAATTTAATCAAAATCGTTAGAACCGATTTTGAGAAAATCGACTTTTTCTCTTTTTGCCCTTGAGTAAACTACCCTTAATTTTAAGTTTTAATAGGCACACAGATAGACAGCATTGCAAAGGCTATTTTGTAGGGTTCGGGGGTCATGAGGCGTCGACATCCATCAACATTTCAGGTTAGTTTTTTTTACGGTCGCAATACTTAAGCTTTAATGTCCAAAAAGTTAAAAATATATATATAATTGTGTATAGATTGAAAATTATTGATTTTATAAAAATATGTTTCGAATAAAATATTTGTATTATAAATATATATACATATTTGTAATGATAAGTAATTTCATATCTCAAATAGTTTCGGAGCTATTATAAAAAATGTTAATTTACGCATCAGACCGGAGCCCTTAAAGCTATTTTGCCGAAATATTGAGAGTTGCCAATTTGTTTGGAATATTTATTAATGTTCATAAATGAAATTTAATCAAAATCTTTAGAGCCGATTTTGAGAAAATCGACTTTTTCTCTTTTTGCCCTTCAGTAAACTACCCTTAATTTTAGGGGTAGATAACCAATTCCAAAAACCCTCGGGGAACCCTATGAAAACCCTAGATATCAAGTTTTAGCTCAATCGGTAAAATAGTTTAGGCTCTAATTGGAGGTACAGACAGACAGACAGACAGACAGACGGAAATTCAAAAACCACTTTTTCGGATTCAGGGAGTCATGAAACGTCAAGATTCATCAAAATCTCGAGTTCGATTTTTTTGACGATCACCATACTTTCTCTACCTGTAAGATAGAAAGAAAGTAAAAAGATACGTAAAAAAATTGAATTCCTTCCTTATATGTAATCCCCTGTTCCTTGGATATTGCTGCAGTCAATGCAACGTATTTGAGCTTCTACATGTTTCGATGCTACAATGGCATCATCAGGTCAGAGTTAAAAGTTGTGTGGTTGAGTGTTCCAAGTTGTTAGAGAAAGGAAATGCTAACTACTTGGAACACTCAACCACACAACTTTTAACTCTGACCTGATGATGCCATTGTAGCATCGACACATGTAGAAGCTCAAATACGTTGCATTGACTGCAGCAATATTCAAGGAACAGGATATATATTAGGAATGAATTCCATTTTTTTACGTATCTTTTTTTTCATCCTTTATATTTTCACTTGCAAATAACTATGTTTAATTTCCAAATATAACGCAAGACAAGTAATATATGCATGTTTATATCATCTTATCATAACACTGTTCTATTGTAATTTTACACAAAAGCCCAACATTTTTAATATGTTTCAAACTTTTTAGATGTTTGTTAAAACTTCTATGATTGTATCATATTTATCATTATAAGATATTTTAAATTGTAATTATTATTACCAAAATTTTTCATTTATGATTCAAATTATATTGCCTATATTATTATAATATTATATCATACATTTATTTTTACATGTTAAATTAACAAAAATTGTCAACTTTATCAAAAATTTAGTTATATTGCTATTAATCTTAATCGTTCCTTATTAACTATTAAAATGTTTTTCAAAAATTATAACTATTCACATTATAAAGGAAGAACAAATAGCTGATTGCAATAGCAAGGACTATTTTTTCACTAGAAATTATAAAAAATTAAATTAACTTTACATATCCATACAATATTAATGTGATTTTGAGTCTGATTTTCAGTTAACACTTATCCATCAAAAATGCTATATCACAAAGCCAATCGGGATCTTTAAGAAAACCACATACCAGAGACCCATCACTTTTCAGCTCCAAAAATAAAAGTACATGTCTTTTGTTTAAAGAAACGTGAAAGAACTCCCCTAGAAAGCTATTTTAACTGGGTTGTGAACTAAAATTTCACTATAATAATTTATTTCCTCTTCAAAAAGTTCCTTAAACACTCTGATTGAGTGCCTGTCATCGAATCATATTGACGCAACTCAAATCATGGTCAATAACATGATGAGTGATGACCATTTGAGGTTTTTGGCCTCTAGCACACTGAACTTTTTTTTTTTTTTTTTTTTAGCATATGGAATCTTTGACCAGGGGAGCTAGTTCGGTTGCCTATGTTGTTGACTTTTAAATACTTTGTTGGCACAGAACGTTGAAATTACCCATGGTATAGTGCGGGTATTGAACCTGGGACCAACCCACCTCGGTGGCGTAGTTAGCTAACATGCTAGCTTCATGTTGAGCTAGACTGCCAAGGACAGGGAGATCAAGGATCGACTTTTTCTCGAGCTAACTGTGGGTGTTTTTTCTAAATGGTTTTCCACACTCCCTCCACGCAAATTCGGGTTCACTTCCTCTAAATTCAAACTTTCCAATTTCTAACCAATCAGCGTAGTTATTACTTAAACGTATAACCTGACCGGGTAATAAGACGCAGTGCTAAGGAGAACCTGGGACCCCTAGTTTGTAGCCAGGTGAACCTACCACTATACCACGGGACCGGTCAGCCTCTTTGTGAACGATACAGTGTTATGGAAATAGTTTCTGCACTAAATACTGTTCAAGCAAAGAAACACAATCATTTCTCTTCCCTAGCATCACCGGAGCACCATCGTTTCCTATGCTTTCAAGTCTAACCCACCTAAGCTTATTCTCATTTAGATCACATTCTTCTATATAGTTCTTCACTGCCTCAAAAATATACCTTCCAGCTGCTGTGGCCGATAATATTTGACAGATTCCTAAAAGTTCTTGAAACATGTCAAAACTTTCATTGAATCCTTTTAAACAGGAATACATTAGATACAGCTGGCTATCTCTTTAAATTGCTTTGGTGGGCTACTGTTAGCCCGCGGGATATAGGTTGGCCACACCTGGTATACGGTCTATCTATATTTAATGCAAGATAATTATTGTATATGGAATTAATTATTCATAAAATAATAAGTCTGAGAATGTACTGTCATTTAATAACATTTATAGACCCGCCTCGGTGGCGTAGTTGGCTGGCGCGCCAGTCGTGTTAAGCTAGACCACCGAGGACGGGGAGATCGAGGTTCGAATCTCGGTCTGGTGAACTAGGGGTGGTTTTCCCTAAAATGGTTTTCCACTCTCCCTCCACGCAAATGCGGGTTCACTTCCTCTAAACTCAACCTTCCCAATTCCTAATCCATTAGTGTAATTATTACTTAAGCGTATAACCCGAACGGGTAGTAAGACGCGGTGCTAAATAAAAAAAATTATAGTAAAATAAAGATGGATATTGCTCTGTAATTGATGTAATAGTAATTTTTACCTTTTTTTATTGAAGACGAGTATGAAAAGAGTATTTTCCAAGATGAGGAACTTCTGCTTTCATCTAAACTCAAAGAAAATGAATGTGCCAAGGCGGGATCTAAAGTACCGGAATCACCTTTGACAACGAAGGCTGAACTCAAACAACCCCCATATTTTGGTAGGGCTGATTTTCTTTACTATACTTACGAAATAAAGAGGATATATTAGGAATTATATGAATGTTAGTGATTCAATAGCTTTAAATAAAACGGTTAAGCCTTTGGCTGTATATATGTTGAGATTATTTTTAATACAAGTAAGTAATCCTATTTGGGTTAGAGATTAGTATTTCATTATATTTCAGATCTAATACTTAAGTTAAGCTATATTAATGTAATTTTACATATTTATTATTATTATTATTATTATTATTATTATTATTATTATCTTTGGTTTAGTTTTAAAGAAAAAATTTACCAACACAATTTCATCCATTAAGGCCCGTTGACACGGTGTTCGTGGACTAATGCAAGTTTACTCATATTAGCTTACTAACATGCTAGTTGTGTTGACACGCATTTTTCACTTGTATTAGTATCGCTTCTAAAAACATGGCTGAAAATGAAGTGGTGCTAACTGATCTCTCCATTGGAGCCTTTTTTTTCATCGCTGCTTCTGTTTCTCGTTCGGGTTATTAATACGCATATACTAATTACGCTTATGTGTTAGGAGCTAGGAAGGGTGAATTTAGAATAAGAATGGGTGGCCAAACAAATTACAATTTTTTAGTAAACGCAATGTATCATAACTAGTTGACCTATTTAAAAAATTGTTTTATATAGATAACATAAAAACGTTTGTGATTAGTATGGCTAATATTTCTTAATTCCTTAATACATTAAAATATGTTTCAGTTGATCCCAAATAATTATTTTATTATTTTTCTTGATTTGTTATAACTCATTTAGCATACATTATCAATAAAATTAAACTCAAATAAAGTCAATAAATCCCAATAAAACCAAACTCGATTGAACATTTTTTATAAATATGCCTAACCCAGATTTATTCAACCCTGTTTTAAATGTTGGTATACTAATTACAAAATATCTTGTTAAATGCTAGATAGCTAGGCCTAAAATATTCCTTAAAAATATTAATAAATGAACTTGTAGATTGGTTTAAATATAAGTTATCTGGTCTTCTATGAGACAATAATATAATTTTGTGTATCTACTCAAGCTGCCAAAGCATTAATACAAAGTGTTTGAAGTGTATGGGCTGAACATTATTAATTAAAACTTATCAAAATTGGTTAAAGTGTCAAATACGGAGATTGGAAAGCGTGCCGGTGATTTCGCGTGAAATTCACCGGCCAATCATACCTTACTTGCCGATAACACGAATATTATGCTGCCGGAACTAACCACAGTACTACAATGTTGTATTATATTTTGTGATTGTATGTAAAAAAAATTACACATGCCACGTTGATTGGTAGGAAATAATGGTTTGATAAAATTATTTATAACATTTGTTAACTGATATTAAATAATATCTCTCACAAGGCACACTTGCAATATTTACATAACATTTTATTTTGGACACTTCTTGAGAATATGCACGCCTGATATCACTTTACAAAATCCTCTAGTCCAATATCCCTCGCATTCTTATCTTTATAAATCCGGTGCTTAAAATTCAACAAAAATTCATGATTTTCATAACATTCCACAAATAAGTGTCTCCCGCACAGCAATCTTTTAGTTGCCGCCATTTTAAATTGTCTACTTGCATTAGTAAAGTTGGAAGGTGACCAACTTTTTCATTTGCAAGTGGACTTGCATGTTATTAGCTTGCTTGTCTGTTTACACGCTGCAAGTTGTGCGCGCGCAGCCAAATTAGTGGACTTGCATTAGCCAACTAACATCGTGTCAACGGGCCTTTAATCAAACCAGCCATATCTCTCTCGGTAAATAGACGCACTACCTACTGAGCCAATAAGCACACGTGCTAACTACTAAGCAAATAAGCAGACATTCAATCTGAGTCAATAAGCAGACGTGCTATCAACTGAGCCAAGGTATCGGACAATCTAATAAGCGTGCCATACCTGTTCATTTAAACAAATTTCAAAATTAAATTACAATCAAATATTTTAGTAGGAAGATGGCTTATTAATAGAACAATATGAAAACTTGGACCAGTGGTCACACGATCCAGGCTATAAAGCTCGCTCGCGATTAACTGAATTGCCATTGACAGCAAAGTTGAGACCTTAAATCTTGGCCGGATGTCCTGGGAATGGGCTTCACAATGTGATTAATTAAGTAATTTAGTTTTACAATCCTCTCTTCACCAAGGGCGTAGAAAAATAATGTTTCTAAAACCAAAATAATGAATGCCCTGACTTTAAATGATAATGCGATTAAAAGACAATAACCTACTACAAATTATATTTTATATTGATTAGCAAGACACAAAAAATTTAGTTTAAGGCTGAGGCATTTAATAGAATCAAGAGAAAAAAATGGCTGAAGTTGCCGATTGAATCACTATCACATTCTTTCTAACAATAATTATCCATGCCCTTGACCTTTTCACTGATATTTTAATCAGTCTCTAAAAACTGGACTCTTTTTCTACTGCTTTGAAAACTGCTTTTGCTAGGCTTATTGCGAAAACTGTTTCCCTTAGGACAGTAAAAGACTGTAGACCAATAAGTGTCCTTATAGCTCTATTTAAAGCCTTAGAATACATAGTGCATAATCAAATAGTTTAAGGATACTTAACTGTCAACAATCTACTGGACGAATATCAGTCTGTATTTCGACCACACCATAACACAGCGACAGCACTAATAAAAATGTTTCAGATGACAAAAGACTGGCAATGGACAACAGAAAAACACTGTTAAATTTCGGTCAGGCTTTCAATACCCTCTTCGGTGGCCGCATGGTCTAAGGTGCAACTCTTGCAGTAGACTGCCGTTGACAAGGAGATCGAGGTTCGAATTTTGGTCAGGTGTACTGAGGATGGTTTTTCTAAAGTGATTTTTCACTCTTCCTCCACGCAAATAAAGGTACACTTCCTCTAAATATAACCTTTCTAATTTAGAAAACCATTAGCGTAATTAGTAAATAAGCGTATAACCAAACGGGTAGTAGGGAACGGTGATAAAAATAAAAATACTGTCAATCGTGGAAATTTAAGCTCCTAAAATCCTCATCATATTTTAATTTTTCAGACTTATCTGTTGATTGAATTAGCTCATATTTATCTGGACTACAATAATATGTCGCAATCGGTTTATCTCTTGTATATTGAACTGAGGAGCCCTAGGCTCGATTTCCATCATGGGTGAAAAATTTATCATAGGGTAGATTGGGCTTCTTTTTTACAGTGATGAATAATATGACCATGGTATTGTTCTAAAATTAACTTATTTTGTAATTAATGTACTGATACTGTACTGATACTGTACTCAAAAAGTGTACTTTAAATACAAAAAATAATTTATTCCTGTTTAGCACCATGTCTTACTATCCATTCGAGTTATACGCATATGTGCTAATTACGCTGATGGGATACGGATGAGGAAGGTAGAATTTAGAGGAAGTGTACCCGTATTTTTTTCGTGGAGATAGTGGGAAACCATTTGTGGAAAAACACCCTTAATACACCCGACCGGGATCGAACCACTATCTCCCCGTAATTGGTAGTCTAGTCTGTTGCGAGAGTAGCGCCTTATACCATGTGCCCACTGAAGCGGGTCAAATTAATATTAATTCATAAACATAGCAGTCTACTACTTTGTTATATTAATAAAATGACAGTAACAAAAAAAAAATCATACACACACGAACTACTAGTTACGGATGTATTATATGACATTACCTAATTTTTAACATGCTGCACCACTAAATCTTTCTTTAAAATACAGCGAGTCCAGTTCCCATCAACGTGTTGACGAAGACGATCCATAAAACCATTCAAACTGCTAACTGCCATGACCACGTTAATTAGGGAATCAATCAATCTCTCCGAACACACACCTCACTTCAATGCTTTGGTTTTCCGTCAATGCCTCTCACCATCGGTCGAAAACCCTAGCGACCTCTCTCTTGTTTTCAACTAACCATAAAATGCACAATACTTGATTATGATTGATGATAGACCTTGGGTGGCGTTCTGCCATTAGACTGTGATCCCATAGTGAATAGACGGCCCTGGATGTCAGTGGTTCGAAACCAAGCATGGTACTGTGCGTCGACTCCAAGCACAATAGAACGATGAGAAGCCCTACAATGATGGAATTATGGGTAGGGGTGCTCTTTCGCTTGACAGACAGGGCCATGGCCGATATTAATAGCGCACAATCGAAAAGGACAATGCTTCTCAAGAGTCGACGGCAGGATAAGAGCAGATATTTTCATAGGAAGAATATGAATCTGTTATAATTAAGAGCTGAACGAACAATTCTATATCACTTCTTCGTGAAGGTCTAAACCTATAGTCGGCCTCTATGGTCTTGGGGTAAAGTTCTCGCCTTAATACACAATGTTCGTGGGTTCAAGTCCAACCGAGATTAAGGGATTTTTCTTAAACAATAATTATCCTTAACACAACTTCCTTTGGAGAGGCATAGAAAACAACCCTGGAAGGTCTGTGAAAAAAACCTTTCCCGTCAAAATTCGTAGGCCCATTTGCCCTCACTATTAGAAATTCTTGTGTGCTGATATAATCATTTGGTTCAAAAGTTACACGTTAAATACCTCAAATAAATAATAATAAGCTTAAATTATCTAGTCATGTTCGGATGGTGGAAAATTAATTCATAAATAATTTTTTTTTATTGTTATCATTAATTCAATTTTTTCCCTATGAAAAGGACAGCAGTGTTCAAGTGAGAGGAGAACAATGGAAGCAATTAAAGGAGGAATAATTGTGGAAGGATAGAGGAAGATGGAGGGATCTTACTAAATTGACAGCCTGGAAACAGTTGATGATGATGGCTATGATACATTTTAATTGGTTTGATATTGCAGATTTAAACTATTTAGTATAGGAAGGCACGATCAGGATGGTGATTTTTCAATGAAATTCATCATTTAAAATTAAGCGTGCACAAGCACGCCTGAGCTATTCGCATATTTATAATAGTGGGTTAGGGACATAAAAATAGAAAAAAAAAGATGTCATTTCCATCATCTAAAATTCACCCATTTTTTGGTGTATCTATATTTTTTTATCTAAATTCATAAAAATTACTTAGTTTTTTTAATATAGGTTGGGGTCGAAACAATTAGATAATTAGTAACATAAGAATTAACACTTTTATTGAAAAGTAAATATTCACTAGCTAAATAAAAGCTAAAACTACATACTACACTTTTTCAATTTTTGAAGATAATGTCACTCAGGTGAGCTCCACCGGATGTTAAGCAAACCTTAGCACGTTGTCCATCACTTTCATAAGCATAGATCGTATAATTGTTTTCACCCCATTTTCAGACTTCATTTATATTACTATCGAAATAATAATTTATCATTTTTCTGCTAAAAATATCATGTCAAATAAAATCTAGAAGAACTGAACACCTTGTCACAATTTTTATGATACCCTTCATTAGATACGAAAAACCCGTTTTACATAAAGCCAATACTTCTGTGATTACTGATTGCTGAGAACTTTACAAGAATTTGACGTCAATATTACCATAATCCAACACAGTAGCTAAAAGAAATACTTTGTTTAGAATTCGTTCTTCTTTCTGTAGAGGCATTATAATATTACACCCTTTTAGCATAGTTTAGCAGCACTCATATTAATATATATATACGTTACACTTATGTCCAATGAAATTTAACTTAGGCTACTCTGGTTTTATGACAATGGAAGCCAATTATGGTAAATATTTTAGATTTTTTACTTAAAAGTAACTTTTATCTTAAAACCAAGAAATTAATAACATATTTAAGTTGAATAATACACCCAATTTAGGAAAATAGGCGAACTTCATCTACTTTTAGATACAATGTATAGGCTTTTCACAAAACTTACAAAAGTATGATGCGTCTTACTCAAAGATATTAAAAAAGAGTTTCTCTTTATTTTTATCACTATTCCTTACCAATATTTCTTTTAGAAATATGAATTACTAATGGATCTTAAACAAAGGAAAAATCATGCCAACCTGCTGTATGAAACTTAAAGTGGAAAATAGATAGAAGAGCAATGCCTACCGGTAAATACTTACCGGAAAATGATAGGCCTCAAAGTTTTAAGCGTGAACTTTGAGGGCTACAATTTTCTGGTAAGAGTGTAGGTCTTACCTTTATATCCTATTTTCAATGTTTAGTTTAATAGTTCTTAAGTAAATTATTATTTAACTCATGATCTTATTTTTCATCATATTTATAAATATATTTTTGTAACATAGTATATTATTAGTTATTCATCGATTCGAGTCGATTTGAGGCAATCAACTTTATTACAATATATGTTTATGGAAAATTACTTAATATGCGATTGCGTTGATAGTAGACTTTGTGTCTACGTGCCATTAAAACATGTTAAAGTCAATTTTAACTATATTTTACGTTTATTTGTTGATTTACAGCAAGCAAGAACCAACATTTAAAAACTACAGAGCAATATTAAAAACATATGGTTGTTAAAATTGATAATAAATTATCTGTGAGTAATTCGAGACTACAATACAATAATATACTACATTATTTTAAAAAATGAAATTTTTATAATTATTTTAAAATAAAATAAAATTAATTTCAACTAGTAGTTGTCCTCTGGATAGTTTTTTAAAAGTAGATATTTATTTTATGAAAGAAAACCAAATCAGTAAATTACCTTCAGGAATTTCTGAGGAAATTTAATATAGCATTTATAGAGATATGAGGCACCGGCATACCTACAAAACTAAGGGGAAAATTAAATCAAGTAATAATATTAATAACTCTTTTTAAAACTAAAAGCATCTCAGAATAACGTCTGACTGAGAAGAGAGTTTGAACAGTTTAAATAAAAAATATATTAAATGCAGTTATATTCAAAATACAAGATACAATTTGTCATAGAAATTAGCAACAAATTTATGCTAAACGCATTCCAATTGAGATAACCAGCTTAGGTAATTTATTTCCAAGCCCAACTCGCATATTCAAGCTTGAACCAAACCAGTTTACTATGTAGAGTTAGATTAAATTCATAATAATTAGAATGAAGAGGTAATAAACTTGATAAAGCCAAGTGGTTTCATAGAATGAGATATAACAGGGTCAACGTCATGTTGAGAATATAGTTTATGGTTTAGGAAAACATTTTGATCACTAACATATATAGAGCGTGCTATTGTTTCCTGATTCAGGAATTTAACCGGGGAATATGGGGTTGGTATTCTTAGGGAAGAATATGGAATTCTTTTTATTCATTAATATATAATCCACTTTAATAAAACTTTGTGAAATATAATTTATATTGTTTAAAAAATTCATACAGTTAACAAGGGATTTTATATTTTTATTTTGATTTGGATCATCAACAAATAGTAAATAAATTTTAAGATTTAATGTATTTAAAAGTGATTTCAATAAAAAACATCGAAAAAGAGAGTATTTTTTATTTTAATGTTGACCACACCACGAGGAACACAGAAATAATTAAATGAGAAAGTATGTCTTTAAATATTTTTTTCTCAAATATCTGCTAAACCAATTTTCAAAAGTTCTATAAAAGCCAAATCTATTACATTTTTAGATAATAATATTATGCTGACATAAGTAAGAGCCTTACTTTGGTCAAAATAAATAGCATTATCTTGACCTTTATTAAGGAAAGGAGGATAACCGTACACTACTACCATTAGTTGGTTAGTTATAGTAGGATTATTGTTAATAAAGCCAAGCTGATTATTATAGCTTATTTTTAAGGTGGTGGAGTGTAAAATATGTTTATCCATAATATAATATAATACTATAAATAATAATAAGTAATGAGCATTAATTATTAATTTATATTTTATTCTCTAATGTAATATTTTATTTTATACTCGTTTCTTCTAAATAAAGCATATGGAGATTTATGCACAGTAAACTAATTAATAATAATAATAATAATATTTAGCACCGCGTCTTACTACCCGTTCGGGTTATACGCTTAAGTACTAATTACGTTAATGGATTAGAAATTGGGAGGGTTGAATTTAGAGGAAGTGAACCCGCATTTGCGTGGAGGGAGAGTGGAAAACCATTTAGGAAAAACCACCCCCAGTTCACCCGACCGAGATTCGAACCTCAATCTCCCCGTCCTCGGCGGTTGAGCTCAACACGACTAGCGCGTTAGCTAACTACGCCACCGAGGCGGGTCAGTAAACTAATTGGTGCCCGACGCTGCACGGGTGAAGTTAGAAGTCTTGGAAAATTTCTTTGCAATCAAGTTTGAAATTTCTCCTTGGTGATAAATTTCGATAAAAACAAATAATGACTATAGCAACAGCATTTTTTTACTGATATTGAAAAATATTGGATATCTTTTTTTAATATCACCTGTTTTCACCAGATTTAAATCTTAAAGCTCGTATTATGCGTATTATCTATCACCCTCTATTTTTTCTTAGTACGTATGTAAATTTCCAGCTCTCTGTATATTCTTTTATTATTCGCCCTCACTGGCTGTCACGCGGTTAAAAGTGTTAAGCTTGCGGTAGTTACAGTCCACATTAAAAATACATGCCCGTAGTGCACCTTTGCGAGTATACCTAAGAAATGAAAACATGTATCTAATTTACTGAGCTAACCGCCCAATGATTATGGCTAATAATTTGTGAAAACACACAAACTAATGCTGAACAAATTACGTAGGCCCATACCAAGTTTCCTCTTATACATTATTTGCTATTTAGTTACCCGAATTGGTGATCAGTATGTCGAATGTGTAAGCCTATTGATGTGATTTAATTTAAAAATATGGCTGAGGTGCACACCTCAAAGTTTTTCCTAATTACTGTACGTACTTAAACTTTACACTTTCCTGGTTTTGGGGTTTTAAAGGCAGCTATAACCAACCACACCATTGGTCAAAAGGTCTGTAGTATCAAGCAATGTGAGTTTAAAAATGAACATCCTGAGTTTTCACAAAGTTAAAATACAACGCAGAAGTTCTCTACATTTATTGATTTTGAAGATACTCCACACCAGTGATCACATGGTTTGAGGCGTTAATTTCACAGCACATGGTTAAATAAAATTAAATATGGCAGAGATGAACACCCTCTGAGATTTAAAAATAGGCAAACCTCTGCTAAATTTCAGCTAGATGTTCTTTTTATTTTAAATATACCCACGCCGGTGGTAACGTAGTCTGATAAGTAAGGCCTCCCAATATGTGAAAACCAAAAATCTTCCTAAATGCGCATTCTCAAGTTTCTCTATGGACAAATACCAAATTTTAACTTTCAAGGTTTTTATTTTTCTATACACACCACTGGTCACGGGGTTTAGGTTGTTAAACTCGTAATGTATGTAAAAGTATGATCCAAACCCTAATGTTTTCGTAAGTACGTAAGTATATGCTGATTTTAAGCTATATATTTTTATTGATTTGTGAGTTCCCCTAACTGATGGTCAAATGGTCTTGAGCACCTAATTCGTAATATATATATTATATATAATATATATAAAACATAATAAATGTGCTAGAAAAAAATACCTTCAGGTTTCATTAAATTAGGTGTTTAAAGTTTCATCTTTCTGGGTACTTTGATTTGGAATCAACCCGCACTGGCTGTAAAAACGGCCTAAGACGTTCTTATTTATGTGTAAAAGTAAAAAAAAAAAACATTAAGCTTCACGGTAAGTAGGCCTAAGGTTAGTTACCTTTTTATATGTTTCTTGATTTTAGAGTTCCCATGGTCTAAGGCGTCAGACTCACAGCGGATGGGAAAGTTAAAAAAAGGAATACGCTTGAGCTGTGATTTTTTTTTAACCCGAATTGGCTAGTGAGGTTTCCCTGATAATTATTTCTAGGTTTCTCTATTTCCAAGTAACTTACATCTGTGGTCACGTGGATTAAGACGTCAAACTTAGAACATGTATATGTTTTCAAAAGATGTGCCTAAGGCTGGGGTTCCCAAACCGTGCGTCGCGACGCCCTGGTGCGTCACCGGTCTTCATCCAGGACGTCGTAGCTATAAGGAAATACTAAACCTTATAATGTATAGTGAAATGCAACATGCACATTTTGTGTACTCGTACATATTTTAAAGAATGGAATAAATCATACGAGAAAACACATGTTTCTCCATTATGAATAAATTGTACACATAAGATCATGTGCAACAAAACTATGTCTACTCTCATTCCTTCTTATTCAATTCTGTAAGTTTGTTACAATTTTGTATTTATACATATAAAAGAATACAAGCTAGTAATGTAAATAATAACTTTCTTTTAAAAAAACTCCACTAAATCAAATTGGCGCAATTAAAAAAAAATTGGGTACAGGGGCATGGGTCGCACGGAGAATCTGCCATGTGATGGGTGGCCTAAGGCTTACATAGTAGGTAAGGCTATGTCTAATTTATGTTTTATATGATTCTTGGGTTATAATCTAACAAAATCAGCAAATAAATAGTCAAGAGGTCTAAGATGTTAGGTTCTTCAAAGTAAAAATAAACGTTCATGGTTCACATCCTCAGGTTTCATAAAATATTAATAAAATGTTTCATTTCTCTTAATTTATTGGTTTTTGAGTTACCCACACCAGTGGCTAAACCGTATAAGGAGTTAACCTCAGAAGACAGAGAAAAAAAATCCTGAGATAAACATCTTTAGGTTTCCAAAAGTACTAAATTAATGTTACTTGGTCTCTACAGCGTGTATACACAAATTAACTTTCTATTTTATTTGTGTGTGATTATTTCCTTTTACTTTCATGCAACTCTATGGTAGAGAAAGTGTTGTGATCGTAAAAGAAATTGAACTCAGGATTTTGAAATATATCAAAATTTCATGACTACCTAAGCCTTAAAAAGTAGTTTTTGTTATTTCTTCTGTCTCTCTGTTAGTCGGCCTTAGAAAAAACCAGTTTACTGATCGGGCTACAACTTTGTTTTTATAAGGTTCCCCAGAGTGTATTTTAGGAATTCTCTATCCAACCCTAAAATTAAGGGCAGTTTATTTAAGGGTGAAAAGAGGAAATATAGTTTTTTTCAAAATTAGTTCTACAATTTTTTATTGGCATTATAAACAAAATGGCAAATCTCAATTTCCCATAGAAATGACTTGATAGTACTTTACATTAGCAGAAATTTACAATTTTGATCATATCTTCACAACTATTTAAGATATCATATTTTGAAAATTAACAAATGACACCTGGACACGGGAATCGAACCCGGGACCTATGGTTTAGTACACCAATGCCAAAGCTCCCGGGTTCGATTCTCGTGTCCAGGTGTCATTTTTCAATTTTCAGAATATGATATCTAGATGCGAGTAAATCCTCACTAAAACCAATATAATAGCTTTGGCTATTTGATTCTTATTTAAAATATGATATAACTTATCAATGCAAACTTGTGACACTATTAAAATTAAAAACTTTTATTTGAAATTCATTTTATAAAATCAATATTCTCTAAGATATTTGCTAGTATATTTTTTTTAATTAAGGTCTGGGAAATTGTTATGCTCCTTGGTAAAAAGAGATGTTACGTTTTCTAAAAAAATTCTGTAACAATGGACATCATTCAATTGATGCTCTTTGGAGGAGAATTTCTGTAACGAATTCTATTATCTTGTTTCACATATGTTATGAGTTTTGAGTAAATATCTCCATTTCAGGCAAAGGTGTAAAATAAGATTTGATTCTCTGGAGCTACAATTACCTTTTAGTGGGTGAAGTCATTTATTTATCTGAATACATAGTTACCATATCTTTGCAAATGTAAGATCAAATCAAATAAACATTTGGAACGTTACTTGTAACATATTTTTATTAATATCTTAATAAACACTTTTTTACCTACTAATCTTAATACGAAGCAACAAAAAAATCCAGCTTCGGTGGCCATATGGCCTAAGACGGGGAGATTGATGTTCAAATCTCAATCGTGTGTACTGAGGGCGGTTTTTCCAAAATGGATTTCCGCTCTCCCTCCACGCAAATGCGAATATACTCCATCTAAATGTAACCTTCCTCATCTCTAAAACCAATAAAATAAAATAATAGTACAAAAGCGTATAACCTGAATGGGTATTAAGACGCGCTGCTAAAAACAAACTATCCTTTCTCTTTGTATTTAACATAGAAGTTCTCCTGGAATTTATCCTTGGCCTTGAAGTAGATGTTTTGTATATTCTGAGATTTACATTACTTGAAAGTGGATGAGATGAAAAAACTTACTGACCGATTAATAGCATGCATTTACATTCTGTATTCTTTTACTAATTTCCAATCTAATTTCAATATTGCTACTTAAAATCGTTCCTAAATATTTGAACTCATTAAGCATGTCAAATGATATGTTGTTCCCAGTAATCTATAAATTATGGTACCCAATTTGTATTCTATGTGTGGTCATTTACTTAATAATCCTTACTTCATTTGTGTATTTAAATGCAGATAGAGCAAAAGGAAAATAAGACGTGGTGGAAAAATAGACCAAACCATAAACACATGTAAAATTTCTTTTTGATTTCAAAATTATTTTTAAAAAAAGTAAGCTTACATAAAAGTTTGTATCCAACCTCTCTGGAGTCGAATTTATTGAGAGAATTCTCACAAAACCCCTTCTCCCTCTTCCTAAATGTATATTATATATTGTGACGTTTCATACTTTCATATTTTGTCCACCCAAATCCTCGAGCAGTCTCTGGTGACTATAACGCCACTAGTTCTAGAAACTTGACTTTACAGGGCCACATTTTCTTCAGAAAATCCACATAGGTATTGCCCAGTCCAACTGACCAAGATCAATAAAACTCGTGGAAGCCCTGAACTTACCTTCAGCTTCTGAGGTTATGGAGACAGGATTTGGTTGGGTGGGTGGTGGGGGTGGGGGGGGGGGTGGGGTGGGGGGGTTGGAAGGTTTAAAGGGTGTTATGAGAAGGTGTTGCGGTTAGGGGGTTGGTCATTCTCAAAGCTACGTAAGACGTAACAAGAGAAATATCTTAGGTGAGAATAAATAACAAATGATTGTTTATAAATCAATAATAATGATAAAAATTATAATAATATTAAAATATAGCTAACAACTATAACAATATATATTATTATAATTTCATTTTATTGAATTTCAGTGTTATTTCTTAGAATGCTAACAGTAAACCATGATATAATAATAGTATCAAGTAAGCTCAAGCTCCCATTGACACTCCTTCACACAAACACACACACACTCAGATACTCTCACAAATATTATACTCTAGTTCAAACACATGCTCTCACTCACATACATTATCACCCACACGTTTACTAGCTCACTCACAGCCACAAACACACCCTAACAGAAACTCTCATACACCCCCTCAAACTCACACGCACTAACACTATTTCAAACACCAACTAGCACACTCACAATCAAACACTCTTTTACAGTCAATTTTACACATTCACACTCAAATATACACTTAAATTATGTAAGTAAATTATCTAAGAAAATTTTAATTTATTTATTCTCTACTGTGTACTGTACATGCTCACCAGTACTGAAAATGTAACTAAAATAAGCAATGGACTTAACTGTCAATACTGTTATTTTCTTAACAACCCTACCAAACTTCTTGAAAAGTGTTAACATATCTGTTTACTAAATATATCGTAGGTTATTCTTGAAACACCTTAAATAGGCCCTACATGCTATATTTTTGTAATTGATTATTCATTCATCTTTGAATCCTAGCTACATCATCAAGGAAATTTCCCGAAATAAGAACTATTTAAAAAAAATTTTTTTGTATCACTTAGAATACGTCCCCCAAAGGCTACTCACAAAACTTCGGAAGACATTTATGAAGTGCCGGAAAAAAACCCATTCTTTTTTATCGTTCTTGAAAACATTTTTCAATCTCTAGTGTATCGTAAAGAAAAGCATAACGACTTTGTCTATATTTGTTCATTGTTTTTATCTACTTCTGTTTTATTTAGAGGAATATCATCGTTTATCACTACCGTTGAACAAGTTCTGAAATGTGAGCAGGTGGTACTTTTTAGAACAAGAATTTTAATTAAACTTTAGATGGATACATTTAACGTTCCTTCAATTTTTTAAATTACATAAAATATGAGAAATGCAATAAAATGTATTAATTAATGAAATTATATATGAATAATTAAAAACAATTATAGCATGTAATGTGCATAATGCAAACGGGTAGTAAGAGGCAGTGATAAGAATAAATATAGCATGTTATGTTTATATTAAAAATAAGTAATTTATATGTTGTCGGTTTTCGGCACCGTGTCTTAGTACCTATTCGTTTTATCAACATTCAACTAAACCAAGGGGTAGGAGTGAGGAATTAAGAACAGATAGGAAACGTACCCACATTTGCATAAAAGGTGAGTGGGAAACAATCTAGAAAAAACCATCTTCAGTACATTTGGCTTGGAATTTAACTATGACTTCTCTCTCATCATCAATGGCAAACCTAATGGGAAGATACCAATACGAATACCTAGACACAGGTAAGAGGATGAAATTAGGAAGGACCTGAAAGAGATGGGTATAATAAGATGGAGTGTATAAAACGATCTCAAAATAAGGTTAGGGCTGTAATGAGGAGGAATGGGTAGAACTAATTCAAGAAAGATATAGGGATGCAGTGGGGGTGACTGGCTAAAATTATCTCAAGATAAGGATAGGGTGTAATGAGGTGGACTGGATAGAACAAGATTAAGTTAGGGATAGGGTGTATTGAGGTGGACTGTATAGAATTAGCTCAAGAAAGTGATTGGGTTCAAAGAGGTGAACTTGATAGAATTAGCTCAATATAATGACAGGGTGTAATGATATGGGACTGGATAGAACTAGCTCAAGATAGGGTGTAGTGAGTTGGACTGAATATAACTAGATTAAGATAGGACTAAGGTGTAATGAAGTGGACAGGATATAACTAGCTCAAGATAGGGATGGGTGTCGTAATTTAGTAGGTAAGGTAATAAACATGTGTGAAAAATAAAGGATATTAGTTAGGGGGGTCACATTTAAAAGCAAACACTATACTCATTCTAAACGTCCAGTTACGTTACCGAGAAGTAGACAGCGCTCGCATATTACCACGTGTAATCACTCGTTCTTGGTTGGGGAAAATTTGTGAGTAGGCTAATGAAACTTGGAGATGTTTTTCTCCCTTATCCTCAAAAGATCACTGTATGAACTATGAGCGTTCTATGTCTTCACAGTAAACAGACACTCAACAATTGGGCGCAGTGAAGAACTAATTAAATATAAGATTGTCGCACATAGCATTACGGGATATTTTATTTCGTCCACCAAGTTGAACATTTGTTTGTTCTAATGGATTGGATCGCGAAGTTCTATTTGAGAGACGGGTGAGTTTGGTTGAATATAATGTAAATACTTAAATCCAATTTTGACCATTTAATTTTTTAAGGTGATTGAAGCTTTTTCCATAATCGGGCTGGTTTAATCTCAATTATTTAAATTAAGTAAAGTTGATTTGTAAATTTATAATTGTTAGCTGTGATATCTGTCCGGAAACCAAATCGATATTTATTTAATCGTGAGTCCTTCTCATTCCACACATGACAAGTATTTAGGTGGATAGAATAGACTGAGAAAGACTTTGCGTAATAGTTTGGTGTACTAGAGTTATCATTTTAAAAAGTTGAATTAAGATCAGTGGACCCAATTTACCTGACCATAAAATCTACGTACATAGTTATTTAAAAATTAAAATGCGTTTTAAAGGACCAGATTTAACTATTGTCAAATGAAGACGAGAATAACCTCACTTTGATGGTATTTTTGGTTGAGCATAATTTGTATTTAATATTACGTCTAATCAGACATGAAATGAGTTCCCAGAAGTCAGATGTCCTTTCCAACGAATCAAGAATTAAATGCAGGCGCTCCAAAACAGCAGGGGCTAAGGGCGCTCGAGACTTTTCCTACTCCCCTTTTTTTTAGGGAGCAGGGGATAATCCTAAGGCTCCCCTGCACCTCGTATATTTCCCACGTATATTCAAAGCATAAGCATAAAATTATTTACTATCTACAAGGGGCAAATTATATTTGCATATTTACTACATTTTCCAAAAGCAGGGCAACTTAAATTATCGATCATAAACCATCGTCAGTTTTTTAATTTTTAGTAAAGTAGGCCTATATATAAACTATAATACAAAATCTAGTTAAATACGGTCAGAAGTTTGACCTTTCTTTATCTTACATTCCATAAAAGTTTGTTTCGTAATAATGTAAAAATCTTAACACACTAATCTTTATGCAGGAAGGCAAACATTTCATTATTCACTAAACTCTATTACATCTTACGCCGATGTGGCAAGTTTCATAGTCAGCTTGAGTACGCCTCAGATGCGATAATATACTAAATGCATGATGACATATACCTAGACTAGAATGGAACGGGCAAGTTTATTTAGTAAAACTGGCCCATTCCATTCGAGTTTAGCTAGGTGTCGTCTTGTATTTAGTATAGCGCCGCACTTGAGGTGTAATCAATCTGATTATGAAACTGGCCCGATGTTTACGTACTCACATCAATATAAGCAAACTATTTACATGCATACGACCAACATCCATGGTGACCTCTAGCAAGTAGAAGCCATCATGGAAACTTATTCATAAATTGTTAATAGCGCCTGGCATAGTTTTCTGTATTAAAATATTTCTTTAATGTTTCGATGGCAGATATTCAAGAACTATAGAGATTACAATGCGTAAACAAAATAAACTAAAAATTGTTAATGAAATAGTATTCTATTTATTTTGATTGCAAGTATATTTTTAAACACACAACAAAATACGGAAAATAATTTGTACAGCCTTCCACCACACCTTACATGTTTTATTGATAGTATAATGAGCACAAGAACTAAACTTCAAGCTTGCCTAGTTGGGCTTTCATGAGTTGGGAGAGTCATTGTTAGAATTACAGCCGGTGGTTTTAAAGGGGTTTTCCCCCTGATAGCTTCCCACTCGCCATCCAAGCAAATGTTGTTTCATTTCATATAAATATTACTTACTTCATCTCCCCTTTGGTGTAAATATACGTTGGCCACATGGATTGAATAATGTGTTGCAAAATAAATAAGTATTTACCAATACCATCATTAAACCCCTTTAAAATGAATTGTCCTTAATTGGAACCTTGTGGGATATAAAAACGGGCTAAAAATTATTTTTAGTTTGTGAATCTATTTTAACAACATTTGATCTATTATGAAAATAGCTACGGAACCAATTAACATAAGTGTGAGATGGGCCAATTTTACTGATTTTCGAGAAAATAATACTATGTTAACATAAATCAAATCTTTACTTTGATCAAAATAAATTGCATCTACCTGACCTTGCGTTGAGACTTGAAGGGCAACATACCCCAGAAACTCTACTAAGTTAGTGACACAGATCTATTATCCATACAAAAGTGACGCTTCTTTTTTATGATGCCGCTCTTGGGCTCTACTAATCCATACAGAAGTAACGCTTCACTTTTATAATGCCAGCCCTAGTCTTTACCAATCTATACAGAAGTAATACATCTTTTTCTCCCTATTCCATGAACTAAGTTGTTGAATGGGAGGGCGACAGAGCGTCCTCTGACACAAATGGGTTCCTGTGGATGGTGTGATTTATGAAACGTAGGAAGCAGAACAATGAGAAATGTCACTATTTTATTTATTGATTAAGTTTGCTGTGCGGCACAAGTTAGAGCATCCAGTATGACACTGCTGATGGCATCCGTATTTTTTAAAACATGCCTCCTTTTTTTTACTTCGATTTGTCCCATCGTTTTAGTACTCCATATTGTTTTCTAGATATATTCATATGATACAATATATACTTACATTATAGTAAATGTCTTTTTGGGGTTCTCTTGCAGAGAAGCGAATATTTAAATCTGTAATTGGAATCATTGGTATGGTTGGCAATTTAAAAAAAATAGATTTATACTCAAAATATAGGCACTATTTCTGTATTATAGTGACTTCACTCTTTACTGTTAGATTTCTGGGAAAAATATGACCTAAGTAAGTTGTGTTTGTTTATATTACACATATATATCTACACAATACATAGTGGGTATCTACATAAAAAAAAACGCTATGTGGTGTTTGTCTATCAAGAGTTTTTCTCAAACTTATCGACACGGTACCAAAAATTCTTAAAACTGAAAATTTTGCAGGGGAGTGGCCCAAGGGGGGATTAAGCACACCGAGATCACGTTTGTTTGTCCTGCATTTTTCTCAAATTTCCCGATAACCTGAAACTTCACAAACTGATTATTTAAGTGTTGAAGTGACCTGTTAGATTCTTAAAACCAACTCTTTTTTTTTTATCCCCAGGGTGGGATTCATCACACCGCGATCACGTGGCTAGAGTTACAGATATTTTGCCCATGTAGGATACGATCTTTATAAGAAAAATCCCAAACTTGAAAATAATAATAATAATAATAATAATAATAATAATAATAATAATAATAATACTCACGAAAATCTGGCAGTACTTGGACTCATATCACGCTGCCTCATGTATTGCAAAATATTGATAAAAACAACAGGGAAAATACTTCACATGAAATCCAAAATTGCGCCTGTCATTGACAGGACCAACCTCTAGTAAATTCATACGTGTGGTAAAACTAGCTTTTGGAAGGTACACTACATATTTATATACTTTCCGTTTACCCTTAAAGGCTTTCCTTTGACTGATTACACTATGGCATATATTACCAGAAAGGGCCTTTGTTGTATTATTCTTGGTAATCCTGATACCTTTCAGGGCAAACGTAGTGTACTGTACCTACATTGTCCCCTTGGGTTTGACAAGAGGTTGTCTGTTAGAGGAAGAAGGTTATTAACAAAGGGACTTAATTTAAAGTTTGTACTTGACTGCTTAGTAAACGCTGTTATTCCTTCAACATACATACAATAGAAATATTTTAATATAGACTTTTAAATCTGTATATTATATAATAAAGATTCTTTTTAATCCCTGCTTCCTAATACCTGTTCAAGTTATACGCATGTATGATAACTACTCTAAATGAGTAGGGGTGAGGAAGGAAGCATTTTTAGAGGTAGTCTCCCCTCATTTGCGTGGAGGGATAGTGGGAAGCCATTTGGGAAAAAACACTCTCAGTATACTCGACTGGGATTCGAGCACCAATTTTCCCGTCTTTAGTAGGCCAGTCTAACACGATAGTAATGCCTTAGACTATTCGGCCACTGAAGAGGGTATTAAGGATGGTTGATTCCAAATAATTTAGAGAAATAACAAAAGGCAATTCAAATATTATCATTATTCTCTTCTGCGGATCGATATCTGTGAAACCAAAGAACATTCTTATCAATAAAATTATATTATAATAATATTAATATTTAGCACCGCGTCTTACTAACCGTTCGGGTTATACGCTTAAGTACTAATTACTCTAATGGATTAAGGATTGGGAGGGTTGAATTTAGAGGATGTGAACCCGCATTTGCGTGGAGGGAGAGTGGAAAAACATTTTAGGAAAAACCTCGCCCAGTTCACCCGACCGAGATTCGAACCTCGATCTCTCCGTCCTCGGTGGTCGAGCTCAACACGACTAGCGCGTTAGCCAACTACGCCACCGAGGCGGGTAAAATAATATTATGATTTAATAAACTTTTATTTTAGGATAGAAGCTAAAATACTTAAATTATGTAGGCTATAATATACGATTTACTTTTTTTTTTACAATTTATGTTTGAAACATATAATTTATATAAAATTAGAGATACATCAAAATTATAACTAAATAGTTTTAGTTAAATTTATTTGAAGATAACTTGACTGGATTTGAACACATATTTCAACATATTTAAATCAAGGGGAATACTTACATATATCTTAGTGGTGTGTATGTGGGTAAACAGTTTAATTGAAATTTGTAAACTATTTAAAAAGCCATAAGTGATAAAATCACATCATTGGTCAAACAAATAATTTAATTTTATGTGACTTTAACTAAAACCCTTATCTAAAACTTCCTATCGATTACAAAACCACAAATTTCTTGGAATAAAATATGTCCTCCATCTACTGAATCCTGTAATAAGACAGTGACTTTAAATTTCACCAGATATATAAAAACCAATACCAAATCATGACAAAATATAATTACTAAACTACGTTCCTTATAGGATTTTTTTCGCACCGCACCCTATTATTTGTCTGGTCCATCTATCTAAATTTAATAATACTAGTTTAAAGATGAGTAACATATTATTTAGAGGAAGAGTGTAAAACCATTTCGGAGAGCAAAGACCAGTATTCAAAGCCTTTTCCCATCACCTACAATCCAAACTATAAGAGCTTGACGTTTAATCCTCTTGCTCACCAATTCGGGTGATTTTGTCCTCTTCCTCGCCAGTGTAAGGTGTCCTGATTAAGGTGTTAGTGTTGGAACTCGAGCTAAAGGCTTCTTTTTTTTTGGTAGTTTTTATGGCAAAACTCATTACATAAGAATAAATCAAACATTACTCCAGTAGAAACATAAGTATTATTCACGTGGTGATATCAACAGTTGTTGAATATCTATCATGAGCATAGCGGCATTAAATGACAAACTTTTTAAATTAAGAGAAAAAGTTGTCATTAAATTCCAGGATACCGTTGACAGGTATTCAAGAACTATTGAGGCACTATCAGGGCCCACATTTTTTTTAAAATTACGTTACTAGTACAACACCCTAGTTCAGTCAAAATCGTGTCTGCATGCTGAGTCAAGGGTCCCGGTTTTGATTTCTAGCATGAATGAAACATTTATCACTGGTGAAAAGTGATTAATTAATGTCCGGTGGCTGGATGTTGTGTCTGTTCTAGATTTAAACTTATTTTCAAGTCATGTGCTGATGAAATAAGTCGGTTAAGAAAGTACACTTTAAATATCCAAAATACAAAAAAATAACAGCTAATGGGAGAGGGATGTAAAATTTAGAGTTTGTACGAAATGTTTATATTTATTTATAGGTAAAAGGGAGAATATTTACGAATGAACCCTCACATTACTCAAACCCTGACCTCCCAGTCACTGAAAAACTAGAACATACTGTCCCAAATTTCAGTTCACGTGCCTACTGATGTGGGTTTCATTTATCCTGTAAATGTAGAATAGCGTAATACATGGCATAAGCAAAATGTAAGCGTAAATAAGTAAGAAAACTCGGCTATATGTTCTGGGTAAACTGTGTGTGCACAAAGGAAATCGAGGTGGCCATTTATCCGTGTCCTCTTGCTGATGAATTTCCCGACGCTGTAAGAGACGTTTTGTGAAGACTTTACGGTAGCCTTAATGAATCTCGATACATAACAATATCAAACGATATGATGTGATGTATCAATCCTGTTTGAGAACATTCGCAACCTGTACTAAAATGGCCGTTCTCCTATACACTAGTTTCTTTTTGCTCAAAGTTTGTTTTTGGAGATTAGAGGGAAAGTTAAAATACATTTTTTCTCTCAAAGGGTTCAAATACCAAATTTTAAACAAAATTCATATTTGGCTTTACTCTAGAGGGGAAAAAAAAAGATCAATTCCACTCAATCCTGATCATGTGTGTAAATGAGTGTTGGAATTTTGCGGAAAGCTCTTGGCAGATTTAAGATTCAAGTCTTATTTTTAATGCAAACAAATGTCCATGTACCTACCAATACGTTTAAAAATTCAGTAAAAAGAAACTAGTCTTAGCACTCGTTTGGGCTTCATGCATACATTTTTTTATTACCCCGTTTAATTACCTGTTGAGGCTATGCACATATATGAAAATTACTCTAATGGAGTAGGGATAAGAATAGAAGCATTTTAGAGGTAGTCTACTCACATTTTCGTGGAAGGAGAGTGCGAAACCATTTAGGAAAAACTACTCTCAGTAGACCCAACTGGGATTCAAAATCTGTTCTCCCCACCATTAGTAGGTCAGTAAAAACGCCTTAGTTCATTTAACCACCGAAGCGGGTTGCATAAATTAATTAGGTTTGTTAGTTAGGAATGAAGAAGGTAAAATTTTAAAGGGTTCAAAATAATGAACACCAATAGACAGACCTGAAAGAGATAGGGTGCAATTAGGCTACTAGCCTAATATAGGGAAATGTGACATACTTTTGTAAGGCAATGAACTCTCGAGTTCCTTATGCCACAGAGTAAGTAAGACTTATAAATATATTCTTATGAATAAATTAAATATATTTATAAATGATAATTTAGTAAGATTAACTATCACACAGGCCTACTATTACTATTACACCATTATCTGTAACTGTAAAACATGCTATAACGTACTATTAACCAATGAAAACCAAGAAAAAAGTAGCTCGTATTGCATTTATAGTTAACACCCATGCCACCCTCTTATTCTGTGCCTTGGAGAGACAGTAATAGTAAATAAAATAAACAAAAAGTCCTCCAAAGATATTATGTGATGTAAACATTCCTGGCCTGTTTTATTATGGAAACAATCTGAAATCTTCGTGGGGGAGGATGCATAATAAAAGCTAAAACTACACTTAAAAAATCTTCGAATACCATTTTTATTTTTACCCTTCTTTTAAATAATTAGCGTTTATTTTTGTACGGCTTGAACTTTTCACCCCTTCTCTTTCAAGAATAACTTTCAGCTCATTGTGATTTTGTTCTCCTTTTAAATTTATTTTATTTTTATTATTTCTTCAATATCCACGTACCTTTTTCTCAAAGAAGTTTTAGTCGATTGAAATACAAGTACAATCTTGTGATTTCAACACTGACTCGGTCTTTTCTCACTTTTAGAAGACTTACTACACTTATGACCTCAGAGTGAAAAAATATTTTAAAAAGAAAGAAAATCTATATTGACATAATTCCTTTAAAATACAGTATACATCATGGAAATACTGTGGATAAACACTAATATGAGTAAGGTTTAAGTTTTCACAAATAATAATTCATTTTTTAAATTCCATAGTTAAGAAATAGCGAAGAGACAAAATTTATTTGGCAGTAAGTGAACACATAAAATGCTAATATAGCAGTTCTGTGAAGTTTGGTTTCTTAGCAAATTTTCTTTGTCCAATTGGTTATTTTTTATCGTTTAAAAGATTATCAAATAATTTAATGTTCATGACTAAATCTTCCACAATTACTCAAGAAAATTGTTCATCTATTTAATTGCAACTTCTTTACTAAACTAAAGCTCTCTCATCTAAAAAGTCAATTAGGACTATATATATATATATATTATATAATATATATATATAGAAACTACGTTATGAAAGTTATGGCAAAAATTCATTTAATGCCAAGGTTCTATTTGTGATCATTATAGACCTGATTTGTATGCAAAATGAATGTTCTTTTTTACATATCTAAGGGTATGCGAAAATGATTTACTTTGTAAGTAACACCTTAGTAGAGTATTGGGCCGGTGTTTTATAGTGTATATGAATGCATATTCCAGGGGAAAATGATTTTACCTGTATATTTTAATTTTTTTAGGTAAAAAAGCATATTTTATTTGTATTTTTAAGGTAAAAATGGATAGCCTACTTGATACTTATTAAATTATTACATGTCCCCTTTCTGTCACCGGCTAGCTACTAATTAATTAATAACGTCTCGACAGTAAATTGGGTATAAAAATAAAAACTAGCGTGCGTGTGTGGGTGTAACGGGAGGATTTACGTGCATAATATGATATAATATTGTGCAGGAAAGATTAGGATAAAACTAGGGAATATCCACTGAGTTGTCATGCAGTCAAGCAAATCCAATCAGCACTAGACAAGTCATAACATGGTTGGTGGTTCCCCGAGTTATCAAGTGCTACTTCACACTCAGACTGAGTGTCTCAAGTCTAAGTTGCGTATTGATTCATGAAAAGGTTGATGTGAACGGTGCATTAGTTCAATTGAGGAATGCCATCCACGAAAATAACACAAACTGCTGTGTTAAGTAAATATGTAAACGAGTCTGGAAGTAATTTTTTTAGTAGGGATGGCAAATAATGGTTATGTCTGTCATTTTAAAAGAGTGTTATTGTGATGAAAAAATTTGAGGCTGTGCAGCATATTAACACAGCGTGTCATAAGGACAGTGTTCAGAAGAAAATCTACTTTAAATCAACAATTGATTACAATCAAATTAGGTGAACAATCAAGTTAAAGTGACGATTTTTCTAAAGACTTGGGTTTAGCTTTAGTTTACACATTCCAGTGTAGAATTTGAATAATGTGCATCTTCAGGGTTTCTTAGGAAGAGACATAAACAAAAGGGTTCTGGTCAAATCTACATTACGCAAAATTTATGTGCCACAATGTTTTCATGATGTAATTTTTAATTTACGGGATACATTGAAACACGAAAGTATCTGAGTTTCAATAGCTGAGACGATAGACGCAGCAGGAGAGTGTTTATATAGTGCTGTAGTTGGTGCAATGAAAGCAGGTAGAAAATCATTTCTCATGAATATTCGAATACTTGACCTGGTAAATAATTCTTAGGCTGAAAAATTTTTCAATAACTTTTTACTTGTCTTGGGGCCAGGTGGGGTACAATATGAAAATGTATTATTTTCTCTTAGTGATGCTGCTCCATAGATTTATAAAATGGCAGTTGGATTAAATGTTTTTTATCCAGAAATAATTCATCTGACATGCGTTGCCCACAGTCTACATCTTGTGGTTTTTCCTGAATGATTTTCCACTCTTCCTCCCCAAAAATGAAGGTACATTTCTTCTAAATTCAACCTTCCTCATACTTAATTCCCTAGCGTAATTAGAACATATGTTTATATAACCTGAACAGGTAGTAAGACTTGGTGCTAAAAAAGACCCATAAGTTAACACACGATTTTTAAAAAACTACTACAAATGATTACAACTAATCTCCAATCCGTCTTTGTTCAAAAATACCAAACCACCAAAACACAGTATAATTAACTCTAGCTAAATACTAACACACACTTAATTGTAATTAAACTATAGTACCCTCAGTTTACCCTGAAAGATAGCAAGATTATTTCCCTTAGGTCCACCATGGAGTAAAATAAAATATAGGTCCATAGTGTAACGAATAATGGTAAGACTTTTACCTATCAGTGCAAACGGAGTGTATATTGATAGTAAATCTTTCTGAATAATGCCAGTAGAGGATAAACCCTCTCTATATTGCTCAAGTAATTAAATATATCTGGTTTTAATGACCTTTATATCCTTAACTTTCACCTGAATAATAAGGGCAACAGTATTAACAAGGCACTTGAAGAAATAGACGGCATTTCTATCTTGGAGAAAAATGTGATATTTTTAGCTAAGATTTGAAGAAGCCAATATTTATGGATTTAATGATCTGAGATTTATTACAATTAAAATGGTTGTCTTAAAACCAATTATCAACTATTTTAAACACCTCATGACTAGGTAAATAATACAACAGTGTTATTTTATTGAAACAGTGTTTAATAATGAACACTTAAAAACATAGTTTAGTTGGCCCAACTATATTAAAATACATGCATGCGAAGCATTTATTCTAGATACAAAATGAACCGCGATCTTATATGTGTATGATTTCCAAGCAAACAATCCATATTGAAATAAGGATGGTCAAAAATATATTACAAAATTGTTTTCTTATTTTTGGTCAGCCTATACAAATATATTATATATTGAGTGCTAGTAAAATTAGTTGGTGTAACGTTCGTTACGCATCACTTTATGTCCAGTAAATCCCACTTTCAGTGAGAATCATGTATGAGGTGTTGAAAGCCATTACATTTTGATTTGTACAAATGCAACAGCTCTTCCGATCACTCAACCATTTTCCAATAGCAACATAAACCAATTATTGAATTAACGCAGGTGGTTTTATCACTAAAACAAATCCCCACCCTACTAACTTGATGTTTGTCAATTGACTCAATAAAACTATAACGGGCTCCCTCCAGAGACCAACAAAGTCAAATCAGGATTTATCATTTGATACATTAATTATCAGAAAGGGTCATCCACCAATAACTAAATAACTAATGAGCCGATATGTTTCAAGGCATTCTAGGGCTAATCTGACACATAGCTCGTAAATTATATATATTATACTATGTTATATTATATTATATTATGTTATATTATATATGTTATATTATATTATATTATGTTATATTATATTCTATTTCGTTCCCTTTGAGGTTTACAAACTGAGATACATCGATAAGAATATGTATAATTACTATGGGTGCGTGAAGATAACTTTTTAAAACTTGCTTCGGTGGATGCATGATCTAAGGCGCTACTCTAATAATAGACTAAACTTCCGATGACGGGGAGATTGTGGTTTGATCCTGGTCTGGTGTACTAAGATTTTTTTCCTAAATAGTTTCCCTCTCTCTCTCTCCCCACGCAAATGTGAGTACACTTCCTCTAAATTCAACTTTCCACCTCCTTAACCCATTAGCGTAATTAGTACGTAAAAGTATAACCCAAATCGGTGCAAAAAAAACACCTTTTTATGTGCGATGCAAGGTCGAAGAAAAGATTTAAACATGCGAAAAAAAGTCTGAGTTGAAGTTGAGTATAAGGTGTTTGTTGTTGACACATAAAATTACTTTTAATTTTAAATTATCCATTAATGCATCTGTATGTAGAGACCTTTTTTTTAAAAAAAAGCGCACTACATTACTTTATGCTGACGTGTCTTAATGTGCTTATATTAAACTAATTCAAAAAAGTGGATAATTCGTACCCACCATTGTTAATTTTTCCGAATTTGTACTAATTTCAAACATAACTTAAAGATCTTTACTAAACCACCTCACATGTAAAATAAAGTTGGAGTTAACCTACCAACAAATAGCAAATGAGAAAGTGGGAAATTATGCTTTCTTCCTCCCTTGAAATGTATCGATGAAGCGAAGGTTATTGTGTGTGTTGAAGTCGAAGCAAAGGAGATTAGGGCTTTGACTTTGACTCCAACGATTTGAAGTTTCACACACCACTAATTTTTACTATTGATATTTTCCCACATCGGTGGTCATACAGACTTTATGTCAGGCTCATTTATTCTAGTTTAATGGTGATATGGGCTAAGTCCTGATTCAAATCCTAGCCGGATTTACTTACAACGCTTTTAATAATAATTGGTTTCCATAGGCATACCTTTATAATCCTTTTTGCAATAGTTAAGTTAAATTTGGATAATCCGGGTGAAGAGTGAGTATAGAAATATAGAAAGAAAAAAAAACTAATTGCTTTTGTATTTCAGACGTCAATGTCGTAAAAATAGAATAAAAATCACGCCTCCTCCCTTCGCGGCAAAGCTTGTTTCCCATACTGATTTCATAGATGATGGTGTCACAGCTCCCCTTCAAACTATACTCGATGAAAAAAAAGAAGATAAGCTATGTATTATTCATTCGATATATATTAAGTTTACAGCTGTCAACACTCCTAGAGGAACACATTTCACATTTACGACACTCACATATTTATAGTTAGAATATTTGCTATATATATTTCCATTTTAGGTAGGTACTTCAAAAATATATATATATTGATCAAAAGTACAGATTATTTTTTAAAAATCTGTGTAAGTCTTACAAAATTTACTTGCATATTTATCAAAAATAATATTTAGGAGTTTTCATGTGACATCAGGCTTGTAATAGAATCGAGTGCATGTGAAATTGAAGTAAAGGTTTGAATCTCGACAAGATGCACTGAAAGTCACTACTTAATCTAATTAGTCCCGAATTTATTGCGAGATTTCTTGATCTAAACTAGACTCACGCTACCTACACCTTATAATTATACGGGTGACCTGGCAGTCTAGGGGTAAGGTGTCAGACTTCTATGCTGGGGGTCCGGGATTCAATCCTTGGTCCCAGCACAGATTTATCTGATTGCCAAATCTTTCCTTCACCTCTGACAAGATGTGTATTAATCACAACTTGTGAGTGTGAGGAATGCCAGGCCTCCACCGTGGTTCGGATCCCACGTTAAACTGTAGGTCTTCCATTTCATCTCACAATCACCCTACCATTACACATTAGCATAAGTGCGTATAGCCCGAACGGGTAGTAAGACGCGGTGCTAATAATAATAATATAAGTATACGTTAATTACCTTAGGACCCACTTCAGTGGCCGAACTGTCTAAGGCGTCACTCTCGTGTTAGACTGGTCTGCTGAAGACGGGGAGATCAGGGCTAGAGTCCTAGTAGACTACTGAGAGTAGTTTTCCTATATGTTTTCCCACTCTCCTCACACACAAGTGCAGGTAAACTACCTCTAAAATGCTTCCTTCCTCATCTCTACCCTATTAGAGCAATGATCGTACATGCGCATAGACTGAACAAGACATTTGCGATAAAAAATCTTTGGGGCTGAATATAATAATAATAAATAATATATACTTTGTAATAACATCTTTCAGTTGTCCTAAATAATATAAATTTGGCCCAATTTTTTCTATTTGAATCAAAAATGAAAACCTTGTAAATTATAACTATCTATAAATGGAGATTATCTATAAAACGTGTTGTGAGCTTTGATTCTTTTAAACCTATTAAATAGTGCTTTTAGCAATATTTAGTTAACACCAAGGACTTTTTTTTTTTAAAAACCACGTCTTTCTACAATATTCTGTTTATACGAATATGTACTAATTAAGATACTTTGTTAGGGACGAGGAAGGTTGAATTCAGAACTAATGTACCCTATTTGCGTGAAGAAAGAGTGGAAAGTTATTTAGGAAACAACACCTAACCCTCCAAAATCCTGAATACATTAGCATAGTTAGTGCATAAGCGTATAGTCCAAACGGATAGTAAGACAAGTTGCTGAAAAATATAATTAGTACAGATTTTTTCAGTGAAATAGAATAAAGAGAATAGTTTATTTCAAAGATCTTTGACAAAAAAATCCTTAATTTTCAAATGGCTTTAGACAAATTCCAGGAGATCCATCAGGCCTGTGACATCAATCAATTTATAAAATAGTTAATTATTACGTATCGTTAAACTTACTAGCAACCAGACTTGACACACAAATAATAAACCCAAAGTCACGTCGGTTAATTAATTTGATTCCATTGTTTATACTCTACGCGTTACAGCTTGCGGTATCTGAATAGTATATTGGAATTTGAGACTCAAGTGGAAATAAATTCTTGTTATGGTTTTATTTCAGAGCGTTCTATTTCCAATTTTATCATAAATTTGTTGTTAGAAATTATTTTCATTCTAAGTGAGGATTTTATGATTAACTAAACTAATCAGAGGGTTTATGCCACGATAATCCTATATTTTATAAAATATAATAAAATAAATTTCCCACTTAAGGCGGCTGCCTCAGTCAGGGAGAAAGTATCAATCATTGTCAGGCTACACGACTTAAAATACTATGGAATGTGTCGTTTTCTGGAATTAATTCTTTATTTTAGTTAAGAATAAGCTCTAGATCGCCCTTTACCCACAACCACCCTTTGGCATATCAATGTAAGAAAGAGGGTAAAGAAAACTACGAAACCTTTTGTCTCAAAGTAAGGAGGAAAGTTCGATGCCAGTTCTCAGATATCCTAAAATGCTCTGTTATGAATTTATATTTAAAAAAAATACCTTATTTATAAGAGGAAGGCTACAATTAGAGCCCGTTTTCTTCAATCCTAGTCTCATAGCTCCGTAAATATGCTTAAGAGTCGATGAAAATGAGCTAATATGACAGTTCTCACACTTTTTATATATTAATATAACTCAAAATATAAAGTTGTCAAGGAAACAGAATTCTGATGGAATATTTTGAGCTAATTTTGGCATGAACCATATTTCGAAATAACAAATTGTAAAATTAAACGTTGTATTGGAGCTGAACTTTTGCGTGACAACTTCTCGCTTACCCAGGTGGCCCCCTTAAGTGCTCGTGTTGTCTACCTAAACTAAAAATGGTCTTAAAACTATGTTAATGCTAAACACTTCTCCCAAAGAATGCTAGTGAAGTTTATTTTTCCACACCACATCTTCTTATCTGTTCAGGATATCCGCATTGAACTACAAAGTGAGGAGGGATGGGGAAGGTAGGGTATTAGAGAAATTTTACTTGAATTTTGTAGAGGGATAGTGGAGAAATCATTTTAAAAGCCTTCCTTTGTACACGCACACGAGATTTTAACCCGGCCTTGATGTTTCCAGTAAACTGGAATAGACAGGCTTGACGCTTTGTCCATGTCACCACAGATTCGGTTGTGAAATTAATTAAGACTTATAACCGCTTCGGTAGCCGCATAGTTTAAGGCATCCTTGATCATTAGACTAGACTGCCGAAGATGGGGATATCGGGATTTGAATCCCAGTCGTGTATCCTGAGGGTGTTTTTTTTCTAAATGGTTTTACACTTTCCTTCCATGCAAATACGGGTACATCTTCTATAAATTCAGCCTTATTTATCCATAATACATTAGATTAGTACGTAAGCGTAGAGCCAGGATGGGTAGTATGAAATGAGCTAAATATAATACATTTTTATTTATTTTATTTCTTAGCACCACGTCTTACCACTCATTGGGGCTATGAGCTTATGTAGACTACTAATTACGCTAATGTGTTATGGATTAGGAAGGTTATATTTAGAGAAAGTGGACCTGCATCTGCGTATATCTGGAGTGTAAAACACTTTTGAAAATACCACCCTCAACTCACCCGACCGAGATTCGATCTTCGATCTCCCCGTCATTGTAAATTTAGTCTTAGTGCCTTAGACCATGAGGTAACCAAAGCGGGAAAAATAATAAATAAGATCTGCTTTATTTATTCCATTCCTTTGTGTTAAATAGTTTAAGTAGCTGACTACCCCTGCCTGAATTATAGTGTCGCCGTTAACGACTAAACAATATATTTCAAACAACGTAGTTAGCTCACTCTGCCACGTGATCTTTCAATTGTTCTAGGATAAGCAATGTTACGTGCCACGCTGTGGCTTTCTTGTGTCAGCTGCTTATATTTGTCTCATCCAATAAGCTGCTAAGCTCCCTCCTTCCTTCTCCACTGTTTTTGAAAATTCCTTACAGCCTCAGCGGGCTACTGTCTCACTTTTCTCTGGTTCTTTTCAACCAACAAAGAGCGCTCGTCGGACCCATCCCAGAGATTAATGAGAGGAGGCAAGACAAGCCGTGACTTGGGTTGAGCGCTTGCTACTGCCACTGCTTGCGCTAATTAAATTGTCTTTGAAGTTAGGACTGTTCTTCATATCAGCGCTGGTACCCTTCTCCCGACCCCTCACCCCCTTCTCCCCCTACCCATAAACCCACTAAACCTCCTCTTATGTAAACCTTCCACGCCTGCTAACCCGAGAATGAATTTTGTGAAGAAGACCTGCGTGGACTTTATTTCTAATTTAACAATAAAATATTTGTTGTCTCTGTCGATTTCGTTTCCTTTCTTATTCAAACGGATATTTCTTGTTGATTAGCAATAATGAGAGTTTGAGATCCCAAAAAATATTTTTTTCTTAGTTGATAGATAATTTACATATTGAAATTATAAATCATCTAAATGTTACAATTTGCCTCTTATATGCACATAAGGTCCAAAATGATTTTTTTACTAGACAGGGTAGAATAATTCTGTGTTCAATTACGATATATGCCATGTACCCTACCTGTTGTCCTCGTGGTGTGAAGAAGTAAAGGTGAAACTGTGTCCATGTTCTTCCACTCCTTCCTTCTTGTCGTGACGTCAGCTTCGGGGAAGTCAGGTAGCTGAAGAAGGGACAACTTGAGGAAACAATTCAAATATACCACCTCTTTATTTTGTTTAAATGTTTTAAAAATAAGGAATCATGCCAAAATTGGCAGCAATATTAAATATTTTAGTTTTCCGAAGGATGAACTTAATAAAAGAAAGTGGAAAGTAGCATGTAAAGGGAGGACAAATTCAATCTGAAAACTTGTAATAATTTCTCTGACTATATTAACGAATATAATATTGCAACGTTTGATGCTTTATAGATAAATTGTACAAACATTCATTAAAATACTACGTATAAATTGATAGTAATAATAAACTGCACTAAGGCTTCTTCAAGACTATTAAAATCTCCGTTAATCAAATCAAAATCATGTAGAAAATATTTTTAAATAAATGTGTTTGTCACCATTATTTTTACCTTTTTGAGCTATACGCATATTTAACTACGCAAATATGTTAGGGGTGAAGATGGTTGAATTTAGAGGAAGTGTACCGTATTTGCGTGAAGGGAGAGTGGAAAAATTAAAAGCTACTCCTTCTGGGATTTGACAACTGAAGCGGGTATACATAATCATTAATTTTCTAGTATTTTTGGGTAAGTTCCCACTATTTTATTAGCATTAGTAGGTCTGTATTTGTAAACAAAAATAATTTGAGCCTCATCTTTTTACCTGTTCAGGCAGTCCGCATATTTATACTAATAAGGTAGCAACTTGCGTGGAGGGAGGATGGAAAACCATTTTGGAACAACAACGTAAGTAGGCCAGTTGGTATTTGAACCCCAATTTTCCCATCACCGACAAACCAAACTAGATAAGACTGTTGGCTTTGTACACGCTCCCGACGATGCGGGTGGATACATATTATTTTTTGTACTTTTATAAAAGTAGACACAACGATAGATTAAACTGCAAATTTACTACTAAAGTTTATCAATATTGTAGCTTGTATTTTTATTATCTCTACTTTGTCGTTTTAATTCGAGTATAATATTAATTTTTCATTGTTTTTCTGCCGTTGTTACAATTTGTCATTAATTGTCGGCATTTTAAAATCTTATATATGCAATATAATAATTCGTATTTCCAACAATGCTATATATATTAAGCCTTTTACAACCTACACTTATAACGAGCAAGCTTTACATGGGTTTTATTCATGCAATATTTCAACAATATTACGTTATTGCTCTAGATCAGGGGCTCTTAATTGGTGGCCAGCGAAGTTTCTTGCGAAAGTAATATACTCTAGTAAAATTTGGTGTTTTTTTCCGAGAAACGGAAAGTTTTAACCAGCGTGGGAATAAATACATGAAGGCTCCAAATAATCTCTTTTTTACATTTGCTGTATTATATTGACCTAGCAAAGAGTATATTTTTGTTGGAAAATTCGTTTAGTATGTAATTAATCATGCTTACATTATCACTTCTTATTTCATTCACAATTAAATACCTTTTCTCATTTTTGCATAGATTGACAAAAAAATTAGCTGATATGTTGCGGTCTGCTACTAGACTCGGGGATTCAACTGTGACCTTCTGGCATTTTTAAATTGGAAACCACTGACAGAGATGTCCCAAGTAATTTGATTGTTTAGTTTGACACGCATAGGTGATCATGTGGACTTAGCCTAAGCATCAAGATAATCTACTTTTGTTTGCTAGTAACGGGGAAGGTAGGGATTAGATTCTCAGCTGAGTGTGATAAGGGTGGGTTTTCATAAATGGTTTACTCCTCCCTTCATATCTAAATCATAGCAAATTTCCTCTAAATCTTACATCTATCATATTCCTATTATTTTGTGTAAATAAATGCGTATAGCCCAGATGGACGTTTAGTAAAAATAATAATGTAAAATTTCTGATTTAATATTTAAAGTTTATAAGAGTCTTGTTAAAATGTTTAAGATAATTTAATAAATTTCCTTCATGTTTCTTTTTTATTTTTCTATTTACTTCATTAAATTAGACTATTTCTGCTAAGCTAATTATAATATTTCCATCAAGCCACAATCTGTTCTGATCATTTTGCTGAAGAAGATTTCCAGAAATCTTTGCAGTGCCGTATTTGACTATATTTTCCACAAAAATGCAGAAATATAAATTCATTTGAAAGAAATTAGTCATTACTCATTATTAAAGTGCCCACAAATGAATTTTTACCCGAAAAACAAGTATTCAGTGTTTATTGTCAGGTAAACACTCATTAGATATCCATTTTAAACTAAATCGTTAAAGCGACTTGTAAACAAATTTTGAAATCTCTTCCACTAAATTACTCTGATTTTAAGAGCTAGGGTCTGTATAAGAATCCTGAAGTACAGCCATATTAAATATCAATTTCAAGTTTGAATAAAGTTCATTAAATATTATAGGATAAATACCCAGGGATATACATAAATGTAAACTCTATATTTTTTGTGCTTGGGGCATATTAAACGTAAAAATTCATCAAAATTTCAAGGTTGAAAATTTTCACGATTGCATATATTTATATGAGAAAGTAAAAAAATAATCTCCAATCAGATATTTTAAAAAACTCTAAAGAGATTTGGCCTTAATATTGCAGTTATAAAATAGGTTTTTATAATGACAAGGGAATATCTTTACTTAAATTTTTTTATTTGGCTTTTCTTTATTATAATACATTATTAAAAAATAGATTTATATTTTGAGTTTTTTTCTGTTGTAAATAATATAAGTTTTTCTTGTGCTTTATTCGTTCAAGTCAAGGATTTTGTTTGAAATTCATAATTTAATTTATTTTAATTTAATATTGATGGAGTTATTGGAACAAATGTTCTTTAACGTGTGTATCATAATATTTTTAATATTAAAATATTAATCTATTGTTTTTATTTTCCTTGTTTGATGAAATGAACAAGTTCGTTCACTTTGTATAATAATATTAAAATATATGTAATATCATTATTTCACACCCATATTATTCTTACTACAAATATTCTAAAAGATCTCTACACACTTCTGCATTATTATGTAGTGATTTACTTAAGGCATATGGTTGAAACCTAAAGTTTACTTGAGAACGTGTCACAGCGACAATGCTCGCAGTAAAGCGAGTCCTCCTAAGCTGACGTCATGCGCAGAAACAGACGAATTTTAGGGGTCGGACGGTTTCACCTTACTTCCTCCCCCCGCGTGTTGTCCCGTTCATTAATATTTTGTAGCAAATAGGCACAATATGTTGAAAAATAATATATTGTTATATGATAAATTTCCTCCTTATCTCTATAGCAACAAGTAACATTTAGGGATGAACCTTACTGTACACATTATACAATAATTTATGGGCTCTCAGATGTCACTGTGGAGGTTTCATTTTATCCAATTATTTTCACAACATTGATGCTAAAAATACTTTCTCAAGTGCTAATGTCCTTTAAGTCTTTATAATACTGATTTCAACAAAAAATATAATTTTAGACACACAAGCTTTGAATTGATCATATATTGGATTTAATAGGCATAATTAATATCACGCGTTGCACTACCTGTTCGGGTTATAAGCATGTAAAATATATAGTCTAATGGGGTAAGGTTGAGGGAGGAAGATTTTTAGAGATAATCTACCCGCATTTATGTGGAAGGAGATTGGTAAGCCATTTAGTAAAAACCATTCTCAGAAGACCCGACCGGGATTTGAGCCACGATCTTTCCCTCATCATTTGGCCAGTCTATTGTAAGAGTGACGTCTTAAACCAGGGGTGTGAAACCTTTTGACATTGGAAGGCCGCACACTTAATTTGCAGTAAATTTTGGCATAATTTTAAAGACGTACTTTACCGGAATATAAGTTAATGTCTTTGTAGTAACCCATAAAGGAATGAATGCTTTTTTAGTATAAAAGTTTTCCTTTTTATTTAACGAGGACAGATTTTAATTTATTATATATATTGTATAATATTATATTTATATAATATTATATATATTTAATAATACTATTATATTATATTATATATATATATATATAATAATTATTATTATATATATTATATATATAATATATTATATATTAAAATATATATTATATATTATATATATTATATTATATTATATTATATTATATTATATTATATTATATTATATTATATTATATTATATATTTTATATATATTATATTCATAGATCCAGGCCCACTTAGAGGGGGGATTATTGGTACAATCGTACTGGCTCCGGTACTTCCAGGGGCCCGGGTCTTAGATCCAAATTCACAAGTAAAAAAATGTAGAAGATGAAAAAATGTAGGAAATAAAATATAAATTCCAAGCAATAAAATGCCTATCCGTACTAAAGAACAGCCCACCCCACTAGATGGAGTTTCATTGAAAGAACTTAATGATATTTGTCACAATTATATCATTGGTTTGGCCTAGTCTTGTCCTTTGCTTCAAAGTACAGTCAACTATGGTTATAATAAACCTCTACGGACTCAGATATTCTGTTCACAAAAACTGATTTTTTTAATCTGAAAGTAGTAGGTTAGTGATAAACAAAATAAGAGTTCAAATACAATCGTTCTTTATTGAAGTCTATTAATTAATCTTAAAAACAATTGGTTACACGCTGTTATTTACTGTTTTAATTAATATTTTTTCCCCAAATCATTCTCTAGAGCCTGTGATTCTTCCGCACTTGATTCCACACTATCCATGCATCCAAAAAACTAAACTGAGTAGAAAAGTCTAATTTTTTGAGTTTCATATACCCTCTCAAAGAAAGGGATTAGTGAAAGCAATTACTAGATGGCCACATACTGTCATTAAATATCCTGTAACTCCTGTCTTATTAATACAAATCAGAGGACGGTCTTCCTTTACTTGCCGCAGACAAAGGTATTAAAACTTAAGAGAGGTCAATGAGTACAGCGACTGTTTAGGCTCAACCCTATTCCCCCGTCTTCCTCCACATTCCATACTTACAGTCAAGCTTTGTGTTACCTAAACAAGAACTTGGGTAGAGAATCGGTGTATTCAAGTTTAAACAATCAAAAAGCAAAGTTTTTAAAGCATAATGATGTTAGAATGACATTTATTATTGAAAGTTTCAATTTTTTTGTTCACTAAAACCGAAGTTGAGGATTCATTACAAAAGAATTTTTTTAAACACATTGAAATGAATGTGAGTTGGGACCAATGTATTAGGTTCACTATAGCCGAATGTTCACTACAACCGAGTTCACTAAAACCAGAATTGACTGTGTTTAGAAACTTCACGAAGTCTATAATATTTGTACTGAAACTAGATTTGGCACACAAAGAGAGTCAGCCAGCAAATCAAGTTAAATTTAAATAAGTCATAAAGTGCCTAACATTTCAGTGTTCAGTTAAGTTTTAATTTACGTATATTGTTTTTCTTTTGTAAAAGTGATAGCTTTTTTTAAATGTATAAACCAAAGTAAAGAATCGGTGTATAAACGGGAAAGAAGGGAGCATTCCCCTTCTGGAAAGATCCCTTCCCCCCCTGAATGAAATAAATACACTTATCCCTCCCCTAGAATAAACTTGACACCCTTAAGATTTATCTCAATCCTCTTTGATATTCTCGAACATGAAACAGAATGATGACTTTGTATAAAGCTTTAAATAACTTCTAGGGGCATCCAATTTTCAAAAAATTGTTGGGAGACCACTCTAAATAGCTTCATGAGACATTTAATTCAAAAGATTTTCCAAGTGAGGACATTCCAAGTAACTTTTAGATCAATACAATTTTTCAAAATTTGCAGGGGGAAGACCACTTCAAATAGCTTCTATAGTAGCCATCTAATTATAGAAGAAGATTACTCTAAGTAGACTGTAAAGGCACTAAAATTTCAAAATCTCTATGGATAAAGACCACTTCAAATATTTTTTTAGAAGAGTCTAATTTAAAAAGACTTCCAGATGAAGGCCACTGTAAATATTTTCTAGACATTTGAGGAAGGATAATCCCCAGGCCCCTTAAACCCCCTAATTTTTGCTGCCCCCTAGATGAATAAGGCTTCGCCGCATCTGAAGTCTAATATTTAAAAAAAAGAAAAAAGAGGGTGGGCCAAGCTCTTCCCTGGTACCAGGCCCCGTATCAGCACCTGGTGGACCCGCATAGAAGAACATTTTAAAACAAGGTGAAATTTAAATTATAAAATATTTGACAAATAATATTTTCACTTTTTATCGAGTTGGTTCCCCATGGTTCATTTTTGAATTCAGCTGTAGATAGATATATTTCAAACAAGCTTGCTTAAAATATGTTGGGCTATATTAGCATGAACTAACGATGATAAAATCTAATAGAAAAACATTAAATACAGTTCTACAAAGTAACATTTCAAGTTAACAAAACATTTCATTTTATTATATTATATTGTAGGAATAAAATTTGAGATTGAGAATGTATAATTTAAACATGATGAAGATATATAACTGACAGAAAATTTGAAAAATACATACCGAAGACCTTGAAAAGGCCACAATCAGCCTAACGGCCACCAGTTCTTCATCCCTGCCTTTGATCATCCGGCCTCTGAAGTGGATATCAGCAATATTAAGATATAGTTGTATTCATGTTTGGGTCTGAACTACGTACATCTAATTTATATATTAGTGACAAATCCAAAATAATATTCAATATTAAGCTTATATATTTCGGAAAGTTTTGTGAGAAAGTTACAAATAAATGAAGTAAGCTGAAAAAACCACGCCAAAATTTCAACGGAGGCTTAAAGATATTTTATTCAAGATAGTTAATGAAATCACCCATATTGTATTAAATATTATTTCTAATGTCTACATTTGAAGGATGCACTACATTTTCATTAATGCTATTTGTTTCCATACTAAAATATTTGCTTGTTTAACATTGCCTGAAAACAAGCCCTTTTGTTTAGATTAATAGCTGATCAAATCGTTATTAAAGTTTGCCCTTACATAACAAAAACATATCGATTTTCGTCATCTATCAAGAAAGAGCTTTGTGCTAGGGATTATTGAAATACTTTCATAGTGTTTTGTCCAATAACAATCTACTCTTCCCCGAGAGTAAAGTGTATTGATTCAGGTTTCGCTACCGGCAGAAAGTGGAACGTAACCTATTAGTGCAGTTTAAATGGATTTCGGATCAAGAGAGATTGGAAGAGAAACTAATGAACGTGTTAATTTTTTTGTCCATGGTATTATATTAAACCCTAATCTCTGTAGGGAGTTTACAAATTAGTAATAGTAGCTAGAGCTTATTATAATGAAATAATATTTTTACATTTGTGTGTTTAGGAAAATTTTCAATAATCACCCGTCTCAATCCACGAATAATGTTTACAGCTATAACCTGGCGTCACATCGGATGGTAGTAGCCAGGAGATAGATGTGATAATCTCCCTTAGTTTTTCCGAAAATAGCAATAGTATAGTAATAGTAATAGTAATAGTAGTAATAATAATAATAGTGGAAGTAGTTGTAGTAGTAGCAGTAGTATTAATAAATAAACTAATGAAGAGAGACTTTGTAGAAACGTTATGTTCATAATTCAATATTTTTATCATCAGTGAGTTAGTTAAAATAATTTTCAGGTTATCCTAACTCTACCAACATTTTGTACCCCCCTTTTTTCGTGCCTTCCTACAATTTAACCTTTTCACCGCAAGTTACCACTGTGAAAAAAATTTTCTGTTCAAAATTTCTCGGAATTTTTTTTCTCCAG